>JAVJGH010000008.1:2199866-2212054 GCA_035590175.1 Aviceda leuphotes | reverse complement strand
TCCCACCACTCTGTTAACGCCCTATTGAGAGTGGTGTGAAGACGGGTGGTATGCCATATGAATAAATAAAGTGCATTTCAGTAAGTCCAGGTCATAAGTCACTGAAGACAGTTAATAGCCCACCCATAGAATAGGAATGCAAAAACTATACAAGAGATAAAAGATTAGAAGCCCATTCACTTTTTTTTTTCCCCTAAACTATTTCATATAATAGCATGCAAGACAATATACTTAATGATTATTAAGTTTTCATATTTAAGCATTTAAATTCCAGGAAATGTCACAGAGAACATTGCCCCAAAACTCTGCAAATGTGCAAACCAAGATTTTTTATGCCACCTCATGATACATGCTCTATTTAGCACAGAGAAGGAAACTTCTATTAAATCATTTTTAGGAAGATTTTTGTAGAAATGAAATAATGTGATCTTCTTACCTCTGTAGAGTGCAGGCACTGAAACATCTCAGCAACATTTGCCCAATCTTCTTCTGAAAAATGGCAGGACTCTTCTCTTGAAATTCTCTTTCTCATAATATCGATAATAATGGTGGAAATTCTGATAATAATGATGCTTTCAGCCCAAGGTTATATTTTGGCAAAGATATATGGAATGGAATGGAAAATTGGGTTTTAAAATAGAAGTCATCAGGCAGTCTTAACTCAGAAATTGCTACATTCTCTGCCTGTAATAAGTGATGTGATGTTGTGCATTCTAACATCGAATTAAAATCATTTCCATGTCCTTTTTACAAGGAAGGACCATGAACACAAAAAAAAAATTTAAAAAGGCACAGCACACATTTAAAATAAATTGTAGTCTGTAATCTAGTTGTTCCAGAGAAAACTCCATCTGCCATAGAGTATTTTAGAACTTGCTCCACTGGAGCACATTATTCTTCCCCCCCTTAGGCTGTCCAGTTGCACTTTAGAAAACTCAGCAGTTGGTGTGATGATTTCTTTTAGACTTTAGGCTATGAAAAATCATTTCTGATTAAAATGACTTGAGAAGAGAATTGCAGTTGATTATATTATAAAGATACGTCAAAAGGGACACATTTTCAACTCTTCTGTGTCTGTGTACTTTCTAGATTGTTAAGCTATCCCCATACTACTACCACTTAAATAGTTTTACCTTTGTTCTGTTTTACTTCATCTATAAGTATTTTGAGGTATTATGTCGACTAACATTATTCTATGTCTTCATTCTTTGACATATCTAATTTGCATTCATAAATATCATTCTTTTTAACATGATTGGCAACATATGCTGGCAAGAAGTTCTTTTTTAAATTAACCAAAATGAAAAGAAAGCTCTACCTTAAAAATTCTCCATTTTGTATAGCATGAAGCTGTAGATGCTCCAGAAAATATCATTCAATCAATGAGAAGAAAGGAAGTGGAACCAAAAGATTAATCAGTTAGCAAGGACAGATCCTTGGAAATCCTTGCAAAGTATTAGGTTTCCTCTTTTGAACTGCAGCAATCCTGACTAGCATATTACTCATATGTGTATTCATACATTGGTTTACTTATGTATTTGTATTGCATTGCTATACTCAAATATAAGGGTCCTATTGGGCAAGGCGCTATAAAAAATGCAGCGTCTGAAGACAGGTTTAATACAGGTACAGTCTTGCTTATTTTTGTCCCAGTATATAAGAAAGCTGTATATCTAAATTTTCCAGAAATTTAAAAGCAAGTTAGATATGTAACAAAGGAAGTATCTAAGGAATGGGCTTGAACAGTCCTAATAATTGCTGTCATATCTTACAACAATATTAAAAGTCATTTGTCTACTCTTTCTCCGTCACTACACTATTTAATCTCACAGCAATATGTTGTACCAGGTTTGTTACAGTTTTACAATTGCTTCATGTTGAGCATCAGATTAAAAAAAAAAAAAAATCACTTTTTTTATATAATTTCTTACGTCTTATTGGGTGCATTCACATATTTATTGTTATTCATATAGGAAACTCCTACTAATTATCAAAACATATGAGAGTCCCTGTGTACCATGAAGACTGTGACTTTCAGGTATTGTAGTCTGCTGCAACTTGTCTAACTTCTCTTCATATAATACTTCAGGTTCTTATTTTTATTTACTATTTTCTTACTTATTTCTAAGGAAATATTTGATGTTTGTAAATCTCAGCATCTAGTCTTTCCACGAAAACCATACAAAAGTCAAAACAATATAATGTGTGGGAAATTTAGTATGAAACACTTCAAGATTGAAAGAAAGAGAAACAAGACAGAAAACAAAGGGGGTTGTGTTTTTTAAAATACATACCTTTGACTTTAACTTTTGCTATTCATACATATCTTGCCTATGAGCTCAAACCTCTTAGAAATACTGCAGTTAATCATCAGGCAGAGCATTTCAAAGGCACCCGTAAAATCTGTGAAATTCTCACAGTGAATCTCTATTACTAATGGGTACATGTCTTACCTGAGAAATATATCCATTTACACAGTTGACAGCTATATATGTACTTTTTGCATAGGCAAAGCTGTTTTTTGTGCCCATCTTTGCTCATCAAGAGGCAAAGACGGAGTTATGAGAGTCCCTTTCTTTGGCGAATGGTAGGTGCTCTAATAGTTCAGTTTCTCTCTGAGAGTTGCCAAACACTGTTGTCAGTATGTGCTCCACAAATTGTACGGATAGGGAGGGGAAAATGTTACTTGGGGCAGCTTTGTGGATGTTTTGCCATAGGCTATCATTGCTGGAATTGCAAAAAAAAAAAAATAAAAAAAAAATTCTGTTCAAGCTCTTGGCAGTTTCTGCCATATTCTGTTTCTCCATCCAGCTGAACCAGGTGTTTCTCCATTTGTGTCACCACACTGTGAGGGTCTGGTTTCCTTCAGACCTACTCCTGCTTCCTCGTCTTGCTTTTTCCCTACAACTAGTGCATGCCAGTGGCAATATGAACATTTCAACAGCTGTCCGCCCAAATAAACTTGTGGCTGTGTTTATTATTACCGGTGCTGATAGACCAAGCTCTTTCTGTAGGCAAGCTTAGACCAGCTGTAAAAATGTTTTTAAAAATATGGGCACGTGTCATGATACTGGAGCAGCAGGGGTTAAGTATCACACTAAATATCTTTCTGCTTTGTCAGTATCAGAACATATTTTTTAAATTGCCTATTTATTTTTATGGTTTACAAAGATGCAGTCTTATCTGCTACTTTGTACACATCATATTCTTGTTGTTGTTGCTTTCCTCTAAAGAAGAAAATATGTAATAGCAGTGGTACCTACTTTTAAGATAATTTAAGATAATCACTCTCTCTGTAGAAGAAAGGATAACAGGTTTTTGCTACCAAAAAATAAGTCAGGTCTCTGGAAAGCTTCTAGCTGTTACTAAGACAGTGTGATGCTTTAGAAGTCTTTTGATTGTTTAGCAATTGAAAAAAAAATAAAAAAGGAGGTCTTTCTCACATACAAATTCTGATTTCTTACATTCAGTATTCACTGAAACCTTCATCCTGTACAATCCTTTTATACTAACCTCAATTCCAAGTGAAGAGAGTGAAACAAGTGTTTGTTTCCTTATCACACCTCCTGCTATCTTGCCTGTTTGAGACAAAGCCTAAACTAGTGACCAAACCACATCTTTCTGACATGATGTTTTTAGTCCTAAAAGGAGAATCTTGAAAGGAGTTCCCTCACAGCCATATTCCCTGTATCCACAATCAGGCCATGATTTTGCATAAATTAGCTGCTGCATCTGCCCTTTCCAACAGACGAAAAGAGACATTTTCTCTGTCGTAAACTGGCAGCAAGACGAGATTAATATGTTTTGTAATACTCTTTATGGAGAGAACGCGGTATTTTATATAGACAAAACATACTCAAGGGCAAGGGCTGATCGTAGCCATCCATATAAAGACACCCAGACCGTGCAGAGCTGCCGCCTGCCAGCGGCACCGTGTGACGGGGTCGGCTCCAGAGCTGGTCTGAACACACCAGTCAAGCCGGTATTCTGAAATATGGATTTTCTGAAACTCCTGGCTGTCTAGCAATGGCTCCTTTACCTGAGTAATAAGATTAACGGGTCCACTTGAAGGACAGGAAAGCTTTGCCAGTCAAGTGGAGGTCGGCATCTTTCACACTGGCAAACACTTAAAATGGACAAACTTTTTCTGAAGGATGAACAAGACATATACAACATTAGAACCAGGCCAAGTTCTTTAGTATCTGTGAGTGCCTGATTTTCGCTGAGGTTGTTCAGTTAATAAGAAATGCTGTCCACAAAGACTGGTTGAAGTTTACCAACTAGTGAATAGTTAATAATTAAACTTACTTGAACTTGAAAATTTAAGTCGAGAGAAACTACTCCAAAATGTCTCAGTTATCAGGCAAGATAGATAGAAAACTCTGGTCTCCCAAGCTATTTCTGCCATAATTCCTGCAAGGGAACACTCACAAAACCACAAAGCATACTTTCCCAGTACCGGAAAATGAAATAGACCTTGGAAGACTACAAATAAAATAAAGGTACAATAGGTACAATCAAGAATAAAAATAACAAAACAATCTTGCCACAACACTAGGTGACATCAGCTGCATTTGTTTTATGAACAGCAGAATAGTCTTTATGCCAGTAGCAAAACTAACAAACCTAAAAAAGAGCAGAAGTATGCTGCTTTTATGAATGTGTCTTAAAGAAATTTGCTCTTATTATGTCAACGTGAGTTTACTGAAATCAACTGGAATGCCAAGAGACTTTAAAAATAGTGAAAATACAGCGAGTTATGGTCAATAATATCTACGATAAATTCAGGGGCTTCTGGTCGGTGACTAGTTTTTCTCCGTAGACTCATGCTAAGTACAGGCAAACACTATGAGCTTTCTCTATTAAGTTCTGCTGGTGCAGGTCAGTAGTGACCTGCAACACCCCTTCCCTGTCCAGAGCTCCTCCTGAGCAAAGGTTGCCAATCACACAAAATTACTTAGTGGTTTTGGGATCCAGACATATCTAGACAAGGGAATAAATGGAGACTACTACCAAACTAATTTAATGTGTATCATAAATCAGAAGTGAATGTTAGTCTCCCGGGGGGCGAAAAAAAGGCCTAGTGTAGTAAAACGCTTCGATACCTTTGATCTTCATTGTTCATAACGTGAAGTATTTTCTAAACACCTTTAAACTGAAACTGAAAGACATACTACTGAAATTCACCCTGGTCTTTCTACCCATTCTTTCTGAGCAAACGTGGGACTTAATGCTGTTCTAGACCCAGATACGTGATCATTTGACAATGTTCAAAAATCCTTATCTGAAATCTGTTCTTATGCCTAATGAGTACAGAGCCATTCTTCTCTTTAAATAGTTCTCTCCTGTGCACAAGATGACTGTTTTGCATTTTTTTAATAGTTTCTAGTTTTCCTCCAATTGATGTTATGGGAGAGAACAAAAGACTGTGTATTCATTTGCCCCTGAGTAGACCGTGCACCCATGTGAGAGACCTGCTGAGGTTAATGGAGTTGTCAATCTAATATTACCATTCCCAGTTTTATGATTTCAGTTAGTAATTAACTACATACGGCATTTATTATAAAAGACCTAACTTATTAATAACAATTACATTTAATGCAGCCATGCAATCACACTTACATACATATTTAACTTTTGAATTGTATTGATCTTTTATCTTAATTGACTCACTGCTACAGACTTTTTTTTAATTAATGCCTGGCTATGTTTCAAACAGCTTCAATGTTTATGAACTTTGGCCAATCTAAATAGAAAGTCTTTCTTTCCATAATGATTTATTTGAATTTGGTTCTGTGGATTTTATCAGGAGGCAGTTCTTGTCATGTTAGAGATACCACTTGAAGACAAGAAAAAAATAAGTAGTCCTCTGTAGCATACTCAGTTCACAGTCTCTCTGAAGTGATGGTGCTAAAGAGAGTGTCATGTTTTTCAGAATGGATTACTAACACAGTAATAATCAAAAAGATTTTTTTTTCCATTATCCCACATAAGGAAACCTCACTAACTAGGTGTTTTAGATGTTGATAGCATTTTTGACTGAGGTTTATGCCTTCTTTGTTGCAGATGTGAACGACCAGAACTTATGTTTTCTGAGATGATAAAATGAAGCAACACTGAAAATATGGGGGAAAAATGCAATTATGCCATCCACCACTGAGCTTACAAAACCAGTGTGAGAGTCAGTGCCTACGGGACCACTCTGAGCAGTCACAGTGAATCCGTACAGCCAGTCGCGCCCATTTCTGTGGATTGTCCCTTGTCACTGTAGCCCTGGAGTCACAGGTACGACGGCCAGGCTGAGTCCTCCTCTCAAATGTCCTTAATCGAGAAGGTGCAAAGCTGTGAGGAACCTCAGGCAGGTGTGATGAAGCATCCCATTTCCCCTGCTCGCTCGCGGAGTCATGTGCTGCCTTGGTGACAGCATCAAAGCCATGGCCAGTGGGAGCGACTAAATGCCACCTACACAAGATTACTCAGACGCGGGTATATTTGCCGTGACTGCAAGTATTTAAAAGCTGAACATTTATTTCATTTTAAGTTTTTTTTTCTCTAGACACTATATGTCCAATGTTGAAGAACAGGGTGATTCAGAGGATGACTCAGAATGCCTGAACTGGAGCAGCTAAGTACCTAATTTTAGGTACAATCCAGCTGGCCTCAGACTAGGCTAGTTAGACCCCTCCTTAAGATAAATGTTTAAGATAGTTTTAGATGCATCACCTCAGAATCTCCTCCCCATCCCCTGATATAATGGCTGATTTAGACGGATAGCTTTTAAATTACTCTAAATGCAGCAGATGAGTTGGCATCCTCAGGCACCTGTTAGATGCCTAAATTTAGGATGTGTGCTGTCATTTTAGCTCTGTCATTTTAGCTACAAAAAGTCCCATCTGAGCATCACTTAAGAGAAAGAAGAGACTTCCTGTAGGAAAGCTTTGTAGAAGCCAAACTTCTGCCATTCTGGGCAAAACAAGACAGTAATAAGAAGCTAATTCTTCACTTATAATTAAGATACTAGGGATCACCAACAGGATATTCCTCCATTTAATTCTTCCAAAGTATCTAACATTTTAAAAGTGCTCTGAGCTAGGACTATGTAAATTGGCAACTGAGTCAGAGAATTCTGAAAACAATTTTTGTTGTGGATTTTTGGTAGCCCTTTCATTGACTTGGGCTCAAAAGTGCCAAAGGAAGTCAGGGTAGCATTATAAAAATACAATTTCCTAAACAGCTTTTTTCAGTTTACATTGGAGAAAGTAATGAATAGAATTCTTCATTTCAGGCTGTGTCTTAGTAAGCAATATTGACTAATAGACCTCAAACAGTTTTGGGGCAGGAGCTGAAGGCGCTGCTTGTTGTGCCCCTGCTGATGAACTGGAGCCATTTCACTGTAGATATACCTGAGAAACTCTAGGTTGAATTGTTGTGATGAATTATGAGTGTATTATCCAGGGGAATGTAATCCTGCCCAATAAAACTGTCTTAAGAGGGACATCATTAAATAGCCAAGATACCTGAATAACAATTCCTAACAGGTGCTATGGCATTCTGGGGGAGAAAACTTCTTGCCAAACAGGAACAAAACAATTTGAAATTTCCAAATTAAGACTTCTGCAAAATTATTTTAGTAGTGAAAAAGATTAAACATATTTTGACTTTTTACATCCATTTATGTGGAGGACAGCTATTACTTTTGATAATAATTTATTGCTGTTGGTTATTGTTTCTTGACTGACTTCTAACATGTTGCTCCCAGAATACTTTACAAGGGGAAGGAGGCATTGTTTTTGCCTTTGCACTGTCAGAGAAATTGAAACCTGATGTGAAGTGCATTAACTAAAGTCAAACAAGGTTATTGTAATGACCACTGGGGAAATTACAAAACCTTGCAAAAGTTTAGAGACATTTTTGTTAGGGCATCTGTGTCTTGAAACACTCCACGTCTCTTAGTTAAAATAAAATTGTATTACATAACCTGAGTGATTTCAGGAGTTAGTAAGTGACTGATTTTCTGTTCCCTTGGTAAGCAATAATTCATGCAAACAGATTGACTGAAATTTTACTGTGCTACTGAAATGGGAAAACAGTGATATATTGTTTGAGACTTTTTACAAGTGAAAATGACAGCATATGAGGAAAAAATGTTATAAAGGTGGATAGTATTCAAAATTTAATAATATTGAGAAAGTTAAGCTCATTCTTTTGAAGCAAACAATATTAAAGAAACTGGTAGGAAAAAAGTCCACTTGTTTCATGTACATGGAAAGAAAATAGGCATTAATATCCCAAATGTGCCCAGTTCAGCAAATTTAGGAAGAAATGTATGAACAGAGAACACCTGACATCAAAGCCATTTATAATTACTGAATGGTTTACATTTAATCAGAAATGTATGGGAGGGGAGAAGAGGTTAGGAAAATGAAGGCATATTAAAAGTTTTAGCAAATGCAAGAGAAGTTTTGCCAGTTTGTGCTGGTTTTAAAGGCTATTTTCCTGGAACAGCTTTGTCTATAGCTGGAATTCTTGTGAAATGCAGGTATCATCCCTTGCTTAAACAAACCTTACATTCCGAAATACTATTGACATCACTGTCAGCAAAACACAGATGAAAGAAAAAAAAAAAAAAGCAAGGCCCTAATTTAACACATAAAATGAAAACATCTTGTATGCTTTCATTTTACTGTGGAAAACCAACATATGGTGTTATGCACATGATCTCTATATATACTCTGTTGTATCACAATGGTCAGAAGAATGAATTCTGTAATTGTTTATGCAGCAGTAAATTACAGGAAAAAATTGCTTCCTCTTAATAGGATATGAGAACCTAGTAAGCCTGTTTCGGAGGAGTATTTGTCTCATCTAACTTTAAACACCTATAACATAGAAGTCCACATCTGAGCTAATCACCTCAGGCACATTTAACGTTTTCCTGGCCCACATTAGACATCTACTTTAGGATGAGATGAAGTCTGAATATAAACCCAAAAGAGCATTTGAAGATGGAAGTAAAAGCACACATTGTGATTATATAATTGTATCCCTGAGAGAGAAAAGTTTCCCCACGCTTAAAGTTTATTAAGAAAGCTTTAGGAAATTAGCGTTCAAAAATCCACATGCCAGTATGAAACATTTTCAGATATCTTGGTGTCTAAAAATAATTAATAATCAATGCTTTCCCTTTATATTCATATAAAGATGAAAGTTTGGAACAACAATTATTTCCTAGTTTTCAGTAGTTGAGATTCTGTAAAGCTTTCCATGAGGACGTTTCACAGATGATTTAATAGCATCTTGAAAATATAATGTACTTCTAGTATTTAAATATCAATGGATTAAGATGGAAAAAGCCTAAGACTTTTCTTGTGGAATTGTATCTTGAATATTTTGGATCCATTTTAAATCTTAAGGGATCCACCTAACACCTCAATCACTGGAAAAATGCTGCAATAGTTACACCTGTACCAAAATTGCTTTAACCAGGTCTTGAATTAGAAAACATTTGTATTTTTATTGCAGAATATAAATTCCAATACATCTGTAATTGCAAAATCTCCTGAAAAACTATTAACCAGGAGAATTACTTGGCTGAGCAAACCAACCTACTAAGCTATTTTGTGAAAATTAAAATTCATTTCCTACACGGTATAGTGTGCTGGTTCACTGTAGCCCCAGTAAATAGCTTTTTCTGTTGATGTTTCCCCTTTTTAAATTGGGAGAAGCAGTCATCCTATTTCTTTCAGTTCAAGAGCCTTAACACCAGCTGAGCAAAAGTGCTGAGGATTTGTGAGAGACATTTAGGTTATTATTTCATAGTGGAAATATTTCATAAGCATCTACCTGGTAAAACCAAATCAAACCAAGGCAACACAACTCACTTTTCATAACCTTTTTTCCTATTCCAGTGTAAAAAAAAAAAAAAGTACTGATTTTTGCCTAGAGACCTCACAGGTGGACAAGTAAGTCATTATTTTAGTAATGTTCTTCTGCTTAAGATGATAGTGCTGCTGGGGCTTTTTAGTCTCTCTCAATATTTTGTGAGTGAAAAGATTATCCTGGATACTAGAAGTAACCAGCTTCTGCTACAGAGCTGTATATCAAATTGACAGTTTATCATTCCAAACAAGTCTTCTGGGTCTCACAAATACAGGCATTATTTCCAGCCTACAAGAACTGGATATCAAAATAAGCATCAGCTGTTCAATAGGTTCATATTTTTCTAATAAACATGAAGTTAGCATGGGTAAAAGGTGACGTGTTGTTTAAAGTGACTACTGTTTCAGAAAAGATCTAGAAATTCCCAAAGTATATCTATAAACGTGATTAGAATGACAGGAGGAGACACACAGGAATTGATGAATGCTTGTAACTGCAAATCTTTCGAGTTTACAAAACCAACTGTTTATTTTCATGAAGGTTTTGAAAAAGAACCATAACATTTATGAAATGAGATCACACTAATTTTGATACTTCTTACCAGGTGAAGTGTTCAAAGACACATGACCTAAATGCCCAGAAAGTATCTCTGTGTCCCAGTGAAGAGACTTTGGAAATAGCTCAATGAAAAAGGTTCAGATTGACTTGAAAATGATGTGCGTTAATGGTTCCAAAGCCTTACTCCTAGTACTTTCAGTTATTAAAAATTCAAAGAGCAATTCCCTCCATTAAAAAATCAGCCTATAGCATTCCTGTGGTAAAGTTTAAAATGCCTTTGACTCCCAAGATAAATGGAAAATTCTTTTTTCTTATTGTATCCAAGAGCTTTTATGTAGTGTATTACAAAATGGCACAAAATAATGAAGTTTAGAGAAGCCATTAAGGAAATAAAAGTGTTTTTCAACTAAGTAAAGATGACTACAATTCAAATAATAGTACTGCATTTGGCAGATAATTAGTCAATGATTGTCTTTTGAACTCTGAAAATAAATTTAGAAGGAGCAGATATGCTGTGCTCTAAAAAGTGACAGCTTTCACTGTTTTTTTTTTTCTTTTTAAGCCTTTTGCTTAAAGATTTTTTTCAAAGGCAGTTTTCTAACCAAGTACTCTAATTATGTACACATGAATAGGCCTTGAGGAAACCATACAGGTCTATTCAACTGTATGCTATACAGATTTTAATTTTACAGATTCTTATTATTTTAGTTCCACTAAATGCTTTTAGCTAAGGTTGACCAAAACTTTTCCCTTTGAGACCCTGTTCTGAATTCCTTATAATTGCCATATTTAAACTGTTCAGGCTGATAGCCCCCATGCCAGATGTCTACTCTAAGATGAATAATTTTGGAAAATTCCATCAAAAATAGCTCAGTAGTTTTGCAATATTAAAGAAAACAAAGTTTTTCTTTTGTTCCCATTAATGTGTTATTTTGAAGCAGTTAACTTGAATACTCTTGTTATTTCTGAACGAATCTCTCTCCACTTTACAATGGTGCCTTTGTAGAAATGGGTCCAAATGATGCTCTAGATAAAATCTTAGCACCAACCAACCAGCTAACAAAAAATCTTAGCAACAAACAATGTTAGCAAGAAAACAAACACACACACACACCTCCCTATTGATTTTATTGGGGGTCAAATTCTACCATTTGGAGGAGTTTACAATTTTATACTAACTTCTAATATTAATTTAGTATTATTTAAATGTTTTCTGTTTGCTTCTGCTTTGTCTGCGTCTTCTCTCTTTTTGCCCTCCTCCAGGCCCTTGCACATGAACAGACCAGTAAAACCACATGACGTTTAATGCAGCAGGTTTTCATGATTTAAGCCCAGACAGCAACAAAGCACCATGAAAACGCTCGCTCATGCTATCCCCCCGGTCCTCGTGGGATGAGGAGGAGAAAAAAGAAAAGCTTCTAGGCTGAAACAAGGACAGGGAGGGATCACTCCCCACTTAGGGTCACGGGCAAAAACCAGACTCGACTTGGGAAAAAAACAAAATCAATTTAATTTGTTACCAATCTAGTCAGAACAGGATAATGACAAGTAAAACCAAATCTTAAAACACCTTCTGCACATTCCTCCCTCCTTCCCGGACTCAACGAATTTCTCCAGCGTGGGTTTTTCCCACAGGCCGCAGCCCTTCGGCCCCAGCCTGCCCCAGCGCGGGCTTCCCCAGGGAGCGGCGGCCATCTTGGGGGGCCTCCCCCTGCCCCGCCGTGGGCTCCTCTCTCCCCGGGCTGCAGGGG
>JAVJGH010000008.1:2179937-2194806 GCA_035590175.1 Aviceda leuphotes | reverse complement strand
TTGCACTTTGAAATATCTTCAAAAGAAGTGAAGGCAGAAATAAACTTGGGTTTCCATCTTGCCTCAGGATGAGCATGATGGGATGCCATTTACAGTAAGATATATTTCTGAATGTTATTTCCAAAGAGCAAAAAGCATTTTTACTTCTTTGGACAATGTGCAGTAAATGCAGCAAAGAATGGATGTCCGTAACTTGTTATCAGCAGAAAACTAGTTGGGTTTTTTTTATTATTCTATAATAAAGAAACTGCTTCAGACTGCTCATGGTTATTCTAATGTCTGTGTCTCTAATGACATGCTCTAAAGCTGTGGTTGATGGTAGTGTAAGCTCTTGAGCAATAGGGCAAGAGATTTATTCTGGTTCATGTATTAGGATGCGAAAAATCAATTTTCTGTCAAGAATACAGAACTAGTAGTGTAGAAGAAAAATCTCTAAATACGTACGATGTCTTTGTGACAGCAGAAAGTTAAAGAAGGATCAAAACACAGGGACGTGCATATTGTATGCTACACTACATAGATGCCACATCAGAAAGAGTTTAGTTTCAGTGTCTGCCAAAATAAAGGAAGTAGCATAACAAAGACATGTGTACTACAATGTGATGGAGAACAGGACCATGTCTAATATCTCAATGTAAATGTAATAAAAAAAACCCCCTTTAACATAATCAAGAAGTACCTCCACAATAATGACATTTGCAAGTGATAATTTCCTCTGTGATCTAATTATTGTTAACTATTGAACAACTGATCCTGCTTGCATTTCAACTTCTGGACTTTTCCCTGACTTGACTACTGGAGGGAATATTACGGGTGTCACAGCAGGTGGCACTCTTTCCTTCATATTTGTTCTGAATGTAACTCTTCAGACACAGAAGGCACAAAATAATTGAAAGTACTATATTTCATGAGATCTGTCAAAAAGTGGTCTAAGAATGTCCGTTGGCTGAAGACCAACTTGAGCATCTCTGAGCTTTCTTACTGTTCCAGTACCTGCCCAGGATGCTGCTGAAGTAGTTTTCAGATGCATAGCTAAGTAATTTCAGACTGAGAGCAAGGCTAGCTAGGAAATGGGTTGTAGGCACAAACTGCCTCCTTTTTCTTTTCTGAGAAACTATCATGAGCTTGTGTTGCTATTTCTTGGAACAGAGGTGAGTGAGGACAAAGCAGAAAGTAGCAGAGGTCCTGCCCTGTAGGGAGCTAAAGAATTAACTTGTCAGGTAACTTTGCAAACAAGACTAGGAAGTATCTAAAAGGTGTCTTGGTAGAAGAAGAGTCCTTGCACTCAGGATTTGGAGAGCTGTCATCTCATAATTTGCTGTCTAAAGCTAGAATTTGTGGCAGAGTAAAGCCAAATTTTTCCGGAGTCCACCAGTGCTCCTTTCACTTTCTATCTTCCACCTGGATGAAAAATTCTGAAGGTCAGAAATGTTTGTGCTGCATGTTTAAAAAGAGTAATGCCTATCTGTCCTACACCCTAAAATACTGAAGCCTTGATCCTGTAATGCACTGTATGGAGTTAATTGTGTAATTGATACAAACTTTCTATCTTGTCATGGCAAATTCACCTCACCCTAGGGATAGGAGTAATTCCTGTCATACCACGACAAGGTAAGTAGGACCCACAGTAAGCAGGATAATTGTCCTTTCAGGACTAAGATCTGTTCTGTTTGATATGTACAAGGATTTTGTTATTTAATTACGTGAAAACTAGATTGAACCTTTAAATTTTTTTGCCCTAAAGCTGTGTCTATGGCCATAGGAGATTAAATGTGTGGTGGTTATCTAAGAAGGGATGTTAGACAAATGTGAGGCATCTGGTATTATTACCAGACAAATTGTATTTGCAGAATTTAATTTAACAGTTTCCGGTTTTGTATTTCCCATACTTACCTTTGTAGGCTATAAGAAGTACAGAATAGATTACATTAAATTATTTAAATTAAGCATATAAAAAATTAAGATTATATACGGCCAGAATTAAGTAATAGATTAAACAACTAGGCCAAGAACTGTTCTAAGGCTTTGCCCTTTCTACCAAGGCCTTCTGCATTCTCTGTGCCCTCTCCATGAATTAACAAATTTATCTGTATTTTGTTCCTCCTACTTGATAAACGTATTGCTCTAGAAAAGAGAGAAAAAGTGAATTAAATTGACAGTATGAGCCTATTCTGTTGTAATGGTGATGAGTTTTTATTAAGTGAGGCTAGGCCTTGAGCTGCTGTGCTCTGAAGTTCCTTTTTGCGTCGACTTTTTTCATTTGTCAAAAAGAACTTGGAGATTTTGTTTGCTTTGAAAAAGACTAGTTTATTAAAATAATATCTATTGTATCACAGAGTTTCTACTGTCTATCAAAATCTGCACTTGTTTGGCACAAGTATTTTGCAGTGGGTAAAGGCAATCTGAAAGCATGTAAAAAGTAAAATTGGAAAAATGATGTTGCTAATCAATGGGTCGACTGTGTGAGCAGCCAGTGAATTAATTTTCTTAAGAATTTATTCGCGTTTAATGTTGTTTATTATGGAGGCTTGGCCTGAAGTTTGTGAGTCTAGTTGCATGCAGAGTTGGCAATCTTACTAAAAAGGAAAGTCTAAAAACCATATGAATTTGGCTTCTGTGTGTGAGGCACTGTGACATGCACTGTAAAATAAAAATAATGTAATTTGGCCAAAGCTGTACAAACCGTGCTTCTTGTTCCATGAAGAACGTAATGATTGAGAGCTTCCCTCTGGACACAGGGCTGAGGTGGTCCCAGTGCTCACTTCAGGGTTTGAGCTCCTGAGGAGCTGCTTGCTCTTTTTTTTTTTTTTTTGAGTGAGAAAGCTGGTGGAATGGATGATCTTCACATGGTCAGTTACACTGTGGTGACCGAAGCGGATTGACTCTTTTGCCTGCCCTTCGAGTGGGAATTAGCCATGTGGCGTCAGTTTAGAAAAATGCTTGATTCACAGAATGCCATCTTGGGTTCTTCCCATGTCACAGTGGATGCAGCTGTCGTGACAGATGACACAGATTTGTCCTCAAGTGCCCCTTGAGGCAGCTGGAGCCAATGGGGTCAAATCTACTCTACTAACAGGACAAGTTCTTTCATTTTGCTTGACACATTTAAGTGCTCCGTAAGACTGGGCTAACAAAAATGAGAATGACTCAGAGACTGAGTGATTAGGGCTGTTCAACACGGCAGCGAGTGCCACCTCCTGCAATTTACATTAATGTCTTCGGTGCAAAAGGCGTACTTCAGCTGAGCGGTTTTGGAAAGGTGAGAACAAAACCCTCCTGATTAAGTACGCTGACCAGTGCACTGCTGGGCAACGGTGGAGACTTTCACTCCATTCCCTTGCTGGTTTTTTAAATGGTGCCTTTGCCTAGATCTCTTTGTCCTGTGTAATCAATGGAGAGGGGTTGATGGCCCTGAAAGGTGATTTATGTCAACTTTCAACTTATCTCCTTCCATAGGTGACATGGGGAGTTGGATGACTTAATTAGACTGGACATCTAAACTTTGGTTGGCAAAGTTAGCAGAGGTGGTTCTCACACTAAATGACAGAAATCTAGAGAAAATACCAGGTTTATCTAAAAGGTAGATGGGTATAATTCAATATTTCTGAATTGATCTTCCTGAGGTTAAAAATGACAGGAATGAAAAAGAGGCAAAGGTTCCTCAAAAAAATGGAGAATACTGCACTGTGATATGCAGAATATTTAAGAGAACTGGCCAAGAAAATAGCTAAAATGTGGAATGAGATCAATCAAGTCATATGGAGTCTCACTGGAGAAAAAACTTAAAATGCAATAATATTGGAAGAGATAAGATGTTTGTGCATTTTATGTGGATGATTGTATTTAAAAAAATAGCAGAGGCTGTAATGAACAGTAATTTCAATCAGAGCTTCAAAAGCAGTACTTGAGTTGCTGAATAGCAGTACTAAATATGGTAAACAGCAGAAGAGCCATCTCCTTTACTGTAAAATTAAAAAGGTTCATTGAAACTAAAGATGCAGTGATGACTACATCAGCTGAAGAGCTGCCCCATGAAGTTTATCAGTTCCATATTGAAATATAAATTGGAAGGAGTGTATAATAATGACTTCAGCTGCTTCCTGTCAGACAATGTTCAAACCTGCATGCTGTATCTAAGGGCTGCCTCATCCAAAATGGGCCAAGAAGGAAGCCAGGGTGGGGAGGGGAGGAAAATCAGAAAAAGCAGAGTTTGTCTACTTTAGAGACGGAAGGAAAGACAAACTCTTCCTCATTCTGCACAGCACAGGTTTAACAGAGTGCTGCAGTATGGGCTTTGATTTTGCATAGACACATCTGAAATATTCTTCAGACAAAAAGTAGTAAGACCAAAGGATGCAGGCATTAGCATCAGGTTTGCCTAAACCACTTAATAATCATGTTACAGCAACAGTAACAGCTGCAAGGTTAAGAGCAGAGAGTGACAATAATCAGGCATCGTCGTCACAGAGGCAGGTGCCAGTCTGGAAAGTTTCCACAGAATGAATCAGATTAAGCCTCTGCAGCCTGGCCAGTGGAAAAGGATACTAGAGGACATACTGGTGGCTTGCGGCTACAACAAATGACAAAATCAGGTACTTTTTGGATTACTTCATGAGGGTTCTCCTCCTTCAGGGAAAAAGGACTGTGTTCATGAATATCTCTTCACTAATAGTGGAGGAGACATTCACTGTTACTTCTTCAGTTCTTATCACCTGCATCTCCTCTTTTCTATTTCTGTCCTACTGTTTACAGTTACTTACACTGTGTGGCCTTATACATACATCTTTATGCATATGTATATATGCACATATATATACATGAGACATATTTATATATATATTTCTTTACCTAGCTTGCAGGGATCCAGTTTTTACAAAAAAACCAATTGTTCAGAGGACCTGTTGAATTCCTTGATAACATTAAGGAAATAAATAAAAAATAATCATAAACCCTTGACCTGATTAGAATAATGGCTTTATTTTATGGGAACCGTCACAGAAGAATGAAAAGGGTTGGTGACATGTACCCTTTATATAATTAGTTCCTCACTAATCATAGAAACTATTGCATCAGTTTGACTTAGATTTTTTTTTCCTGAGCACAAAATAATTATGTAATGTATGCAGGCAAAAAAACACCATTACAATGAAAAGAACACCTGTTCTGATCCTGTACCAATTAACAAAGCAGAAAGCTTTTAAAAAATACTTCACATAGAGACTTGAACAAAGTATAGAATAGATTATGTCTTTTATATTATTAAGATGTTTTTACAGCTATTGTCCTTAAACCTGCCTGTGTTTTCAGGGTCCAAGGAGACGCTTGATAATATGAACAGATTTATTCAGAACATTCTTCATGGAGACAATTCTACAAATTCCCTGGAGTGAACCAAGGAGAAACAATACTGCAAATCTGTGGCACTATGTGGGCACAGTCACCTCTGTACAGTGGAAGTAGACCCACCCAGCTCTGACTGCAAGAGCTGAACTGGAATGGGACTGGTGTCTCTTCTGAATGGTGCCGTCTTAATGTTGCCATCGGGTGAAAGACATGGAAGAAAAGAGAAATGTCTTCTCAATTCCTGCCCATCTAAAAAATAAAAAGGCTTTTAGGAGCTGGCAGAAAACCCTGGAGGTGAGAAGTTGAGGGAGGTGTGATCATGCCATTCAGAATGTCCTTTTTTCTTTTTCCTTCTTTTTTTTTTTTTCCGCCAAGTATTGAACATCTCAGCTGAAGGTGCTGCTTTCTTCCCTACCTGCATGCACACTTATATATTAATTTTTGTGTCCGTTTAGAACAGAGCTGTTTACTGTGCAGTAATATATGGATATGCTGCACAAAGAGGTGTTCCAGGAAATGGAATATGCCATATAAATGTGGCTCTGCGTTTTTAAAGGTGAACTAACTAAGCAATTCTAGGGATAGTAAAGGGTGTTCCTGGTAGCAAATGAAAGAGTCTGGCTTTATTTCAGTACTGATTCATATTGATCTAATAGAAAACAGATGGCCTATTTATGGAAGTTGACTATTAAAGGACATTTTCACCCTTACGATGTTCCCACTAATGGGTAAAATGAACCACTTCTATTATCTTAGAGAGCTGTCAGCTGCATTAGGTACTAGGTATGCTTGATTAACTCTCACAGTATTTGCACCTTATATTGTAATATGGCCTCAGATGAAACATAGGTAGATGGCATTTTAACTTTGAGTGCTCCTGCTGGAAGTAACATTATCTTTTTTGCTCTTTTGCTGCAGAGGAGACCTGAATAGACTAATTGCCTTTTAAAATCTGTTAGCTCCTTATTTCTGAAGTCATATCAATTCATAAAGTTGCATTTAAACACATATTTTTAAGGCAAAGTACATGTCACCAATGTCCCTACAGATAATATGACTAATAATAGAGTAGTTTGTGTGTAGTAAGTGCTGTATTCCCCATAAAGCAATGCAAAATGCTCTGTGAAAGAAATTGAGATCTCATTTCCAAGTTAAGATATGCTGAACAACTGGACCATTGCTTTAAAAAGAGCTGTGTGCATGCATTTTTTCGTTTATTCCTTCTGCATTGTACAATAGATACGAAATGTATTGTATAATTGTTTTAAGAACTATGGTGATATAGCATTTTTTCTTCTTTTATTAAAGAATTACTTAAACAGAATTGAAAATAAAAATATTTTGCTGCATTTCAAAAGCAGTGGTCTTTACTGTCCTTCTAGAAAACATAAGTATTGGGCTTTTTTGTATCTTTTCCTTCTTTTACCTCTCTCTCACTTGTAGTCTTAAAGGCTTAACTTTGCACGGTGTAAATAGTTCCACTAATCAGTTGAACTAATTATATGTTATAAAGGTAAATATGGATATGAGTTTTTGGAAGATTTAGCATATAGTAGTCTTCCAGAGAAAAACAAAAGAAAACCCCCTGTCATTCAGAGCCACATGTCTTTGTAAATATTTTTTATTCCATTACCTTCTCTAATGTGATTTCTGTCAAATGTCTTTTGTTTTACTTAGGTGGTTAACACCTCTATGAACTGCCTCTGTATTTTTCTTCTATGCATTTTCCACAAATTTTAATTCTAGCCACAACATTTTCATACCTTTTTTTTTTTTTTACTTCGTATTGCAGTCTCTCTAGATAATAAATTGGTCTTTCAATCATATAAAGAATGGAATCTTAACTGAAGCTGATACTCAAAGGGTGGAAAAATTCCCCTACAACAGGATTGGAGGTTTATTTCTTTGATTATGAATTCTGGTATTTTCTGTGTTAATTTTACTTTGCTATCTTCTATGAGATAGAAGGCGGATAAAAATGTTTATGAATGTATCTAATCTGCCCTTGTACTTTAGATTCTTTGATTGTCTTAACAGCTCTTGGTGCCCTCTTGCACTAGGAGAGCATCCACCCGTTTTTAGGCCTCTGGTTTCCATGGCTTCCAAACGTTATTCATTTTGTTTAATAAATATCATTACTGACACTCATCTTTCCAGCAGCTAGAGCAATTTTATCCAAGTGAATCCCACAATAGTTTCTGCAGTCTGACTTAATGTGATCCTGAAAATTAATTTCCCATGCAACTTCTGCCATTAGGAGTGAAGTGGTTACATGCTGAACTGATTTTCCTCCGAGTTCTGAACCCCAGAGCTGGCCTCACTTCTGGTCAACATAACTGTAGCCAGGCAGCAATAAAATACGCTTGAAGTGAAGAGCCTTTAAATGTTACAAGATCAATTATATCAGTTGGTCTTTTCTAGGAGCCAGCACTGACATAATCAGACTTGTGAGCTACCATTATTAGTTGCTGAGAAATGCTCCCTTCTCTGAACAAAATGAATGTACCCTCTCACAAATCGCAGAACTTTAATGAAAACAAGGCTTATTGCTGTCTTTTACTGCTTCTATATTGCAGCTGCAGAAATATCTACTGAAATGTACTTTGAGATGGAGACAAAAAGTAGTGTCAGGTAGGAAATATGTCTATGGGATAGAATTCAAATGTTGCTGGATAGATTTGTGGGTTTGATGAAGACTTTTTTCCCAAATACCATATACTGTCACCGATTTATAGAAAAAAAATCTGATTGATATGTATATGAAGGACAAGTAGAAGACTCAGCCCATCCATAGTACGAGACAAATTGCATAAATAAGGACAACTCAATGTAGGTAAAGTGCCATATTCATGTGATCTGGTAATGTTTGAATTACAGGAAAGCCAAGTATCAGCCACATATTTGCCAAGTCTAGAGAATTCTGTACTTCCAAATAAAAACACTGATGATAAAGGCAGTATTTCATATAATTTATTTGTTTGTGTTTAGTAGGATGTTTCTTGGTTTTGATAATTAAAAAGTACTGACAGGATACTGAAATTTTAATTTCAGTTGGTGTTTCGTGTATTACAAAGAAACTGGAAAAAAATCTGAGCATTCCTTCCTTTTCATTCTGTTGGCTCAACTTGCTTGTATTTTTCAGAAGGGTATTTCTTTGCAAGACTGATATTTCAAAAGAAAATAGGATGGTTTGATATGACTGCTTGATGGCACGTTTCAGGGCAAAGAACCCTAATGAAATGTTGTTTCAAGAAAATTAAAAAGAGAGAGACAAATGAACCATGTACAGTAAATAATTGTTCTAGGAAAGTCAAGGAGGTCTCTAGCAACTCAGTTTTACTAACTAAACTAAACACTGGCAGTTTACTTTGTAAAAGACCAAGTGTTTAAAATCAAGAAGCTTCACAGAATTACTTTGATTGTAGGTATCCGTGGCAATGAATAGCAATATACATGTGTATAAAGTAGTAAATGGTTTGCACAGAGTAGTCTTTTAAATTACTGCTTCAGAATTCCTACAGTTATTGTAAAATATTGACTTTCTCGCAGTAATAAATTCACTTTTGGGGTTGCTTGCCACTGTCTGAATACCAATGTGATGTAAATGAAGAAGTGACACTTGGTGACTGGCAATCTTACGGCTGCCAGCCTTTCAGTTGGTACCAACACACAGAATCCCAACGATTTGTATGCAGTGCTAAATCACTGTATCTACTGCCTAACTGTGCAGCAGATGTATTTGACCATAATGTCTGACAGCATTCAGTAAGTAATTTCATGTTGAACCGTTTACCCAAATGCTTGACTTTTTGGCTCTGCTCACTAACAAGTTCCATAGAAATGAACTGCGGGGATACCCTGGACTCTCTTGTCTCTTTGCTTCTAGTTTTAATCTTCTTCACACTAGCAGTGGACCATTAATCCTGAAAGAAAATTTATTTGGTCTCTTAAGAGACGTTGGTTTAGTGCTCTATGCCATTACTTCAACTACGGACAGGCAAACAAAGATAGGTTCCGCTCTTTTCAAATCTGCTGTCATTCATCCTGATAAAGGACTCTGCAGCTCACAAAATAACATCTTTGTTTTATATAAGTGCTGGAAATAAATAATGGTTTATAAATTAAGATTTCTGTTTCCACTATGGCAGGAGGGTTTTTAGGACATGCATGGAAGGGAGTACAGTAAAGAGAAATGAATGAAACTGTATTAGTTTAAAAAGTAGAGACTAAGACTTTCTGCACTGAATGAATAAAAAACCTTTGTGTAAACTAAGGAATAATCCAGCTGATTGCTTTTTGATTGTTCACGTTAATTTAATATTTCATTCCAGGATGTGAATGTCTACAGTAGAGACCATTACATAACTTACAAATAAAAATGTTTAATAATTTCTTACTTTCCGTTAGTATGGTGCAGAACAAGTGCTATAAGTCTGTGAGTTAATGAACAAATACTTTTGAACAAAAAGGAACGAACGGGAAAAAATGCAGTTCTAAAAGCTTCAGTGAGAATTTTGGCACTATATGAGAAGAGGATCTGCTCTTAATAATTTAATTATATTTTCACACAGTCTCATCCTTCTTTTCTTCCTACTTTGGTATCTTTGCTCTACCACATAGATGTCAGGTCTCCTAGGTTGCCTTGGGGAAATATATTGGGAGTTCCTCCAAAGAAGATAAGCAGAGTAAAACCCTCAAAGCTGCACAGGTACGGAGAAGAATAAAACCAAGTGTCACTGTTAGAATTTTGCATCATATATCATTCCCCTTCTTAGCATGACTCTAGGCAGAAAGATCATATTGTAAACATAAAATGGCCTTTTTTTTTTTTTAGCACAGACACTAGCCTCTGAAGTCCTTACAAAAGGGCTATATGCCAGGAAACAGGAATGGAACAAATACTACAAGAATGCTGAACATTTTTCCTTGTAACAACAGAGACAATGTTAGATTCCAAATAAAAGAGTTTAACAACCTGCCAAAGTAATAACTATGCTTTCTATCTAGTGCCTTTGGCCACGTTCATCTCAGAGGATTAATCCTGTGAGAGACATAAAGGACAGCTAAAGCTAAAGAAAAGTTTTTTTTCTGTTTCATGAAGATGTTAGAGGTCTTGTCAGAACAGGGAAAAATGTACAGCCTTTTCATGTAAGATAGCTAAGGTGGCTGAGGCAATGTATTTTAAATTCCAAAGAGGAACTCTTCTAGACCCTTATAGCAATATTTTAAAAGGAGTAATTGACAATTGTTGTCCCCTCCTTGGCTGTATTAATCAATTAATATTATACTTGTATATTTTTTTTCCCAAATTTAAGTATTTGTAAACATTACTATGTTGGTCTGCATTACATTAGTTCCTTTAATAGTGTTAAATATAGTTAAGATATCTCGCTTTAACAAAGTACTTGGTTTCGCTTCCTAGACATTTAGACAGTATATTTTGACAGAAATAACTCATCTACTGCTTCACTGCCAGTGGATGAAGATCCTGAGGAACAGCGACCACCTCAGGCTCCACCCCTGGGTTTCACCTCCGCAGCTCAGGCACCTGCCGTAGAGGGAAGGTGCTGAGAGCAGGAGCGGCGGCTGCTTGGGAAGCCTCCCAAACCCTAAGACAGCCATTATTTGTAAATAACCCCCAAATGGAAGCTGCAATAATCGTTTCACTGTAGGATTAGCTTCCATCCTGTGTATCGCTACAGTTTTGTTTTATTAATTGGCAGTATAAAGTGTTTGGTTTTTTTTTTTTTTAGTTTAAATAATTCTGTATTTGCATTTCTTTTTTATTTCCAGATCTGATGTTGAAGTCATGATGTCTTAGAGGACCTCTTTTCCCGTATGGAAAATTTCAGAGCACTAGCTCTGAAATCTGCATCATGTGAAAGAGCCCTGGAGTAGCACCATCCTCTGCTTGAATTTTCTTTTCGGTAATTGCCCATCCCAACATATTTTAAAATGAATACCTGAATATGAAAATAATTTTATTTAATTGAACTATTGACTTTAATTCTATAAAGGAAAAAAAAAAAAAAAATCAGCCAAACCACCCACCCCAAATACCCCAAATGAATTGATCAAAAACTTTTTCTGCACATGGGTTTTTTGAAACAGCATTACCTTTCTGGCTTCTGAAAAATTATTAGCAAAGCTGGTAATGCTGTTCATAATCAATCTGAATTTTCTGTGGTGGGCCAAGTGTGATGAGGTTGTTCTTATTGAGAACAGGCAGCTTTAAATTCCATAAAAACAGTCATATTTACTGATTATTTTAAATTGCAGACAATTTTTCTAGTTTGTTGTGAAGTTTTGTGATGTGAAGCAGCATGTTTAGGAGCATATTTCACTCTTGACAGTAATAATATGAAATTAATACATCTCAGCAAGATTCAGAAAATCTGGTTCAAATTTAGTGCTACTTATACAAGCTTTACAGAACAGTAAGAATTAGGAAATCATGTCATGATTTCAAATTAGTAAAATAGATATTTAGGAGCTGTTAAAAGACTGAGTTAAAATGTGAAAATGCTATGAAAATATTACTTTGTGTGTTCAAGGACAGTGCATACTTATTTTACAGAGGTTGAAGACTGGCTGCACTTTTGTTATTATTTTTTTTTTCCCTGAAACATATTCTAACTTAATCTGTATTATGATATCGATGTTAAATGAGTTTTTAATAGACACAGAACAAAAGTTTCCCTAGGCTAAGTTCTATTTCCTGCTGTCCCACTGCCGACCCTCCGATTCTCACTGAAACAGAGTTTGCTGAAGGAAATCTCTTGGCACGTGAAGGTGGGAGGTGGCCGTGGGGGTGGATAGGCGCGCCGTTTTCTCTCCTCTCTGAGACTTATATCTTCCTTTCTCAGCTGACAGAAGGTGGTGAACACCTGGCTCTGTAAGCTGGAAGAGGGGTGCTGCAGATTCACACAGCTCCAGAGAAATGTGGAGGGATGTGAGAGAACAGCGGCTTCTGTAGGGTAGTTGGGCAGAAGGTCTTGCTCAGATTTTGAGAAGCGACAATGCAAATCATTCATTTTGATACAACAAAATCAGTTAATTCACCCGTCTATTGGGGAGATCTGATGAGTGTGTGTTGTGTGGGCCTTATCTCATCTAGGCTTCTTTTTAAGTGATAACGGCACTTCAATAAGAAGGCAATGTTAGTATAATGTTTCTCTAATTTGTTTATACTTAAACGTTTTTTCTTTGGAGAGGCTCCCTGTGTAGAGAGACCCATCTGCAACTAATTTCTCCTTATTAGCTTTTTCTTGAGAAGTTTTATTACTAGTTTTTGACTGTCTCTTGCTGTTGCAAAGGCAGCGATTCCCTTACTTACATCTTCAATAGCAGTTAGGAAAGATTAGATATCTATCCCTAAATGTACTCATGGGACAACAAAGTATAAAGATATTAGTATGCACATGTGTGTGGAGGAAACTAGCACCAACTAAACTGATTGTCAGTTCTGTGGACATAATATAATCGTCAAGTATACAACCTCTCAAAAATGTGAGGCTCCTCCTATATGATTGCTTCAGCTCTTTATCTGTAAAAGAGTTTTTGTCAAAGACTTTTCAAGTCCTTTCAGAAAGTTGCATACAAAATGGTTTTCATTTTATGATTTCAGCTTTCTTAGCAAAATATAATTGCTTCTGACTATAATATTAAATTTCTCTGTGGAAGTATTAAGATGCACAGAGATTAAACACATCCAAAAAAAGGGAGAAAACGAATGACCTGTACATTTATATGAAATATTCATTGGGTTTCCCTTTAAATGAGGGTAATTTTGGAGATATGCTGCATCGACTTTCTTGTATATCACATTACACTGGATTGTATGTCTCATTACACTATGTTATCACTTCATGGTATTATAGTTTGCATGGTAAGAGTGAGAGTATAATATAATGTGATGATGTACTGTAGCTGTGAAATACTATTAAATGATGACACTCTAGGGATTCAATAAAATACACCACTTCACTAATCTCAGTTTCAGAATCTGTAGGAGAGTGCTGAGGGAAATACTTGCCTTGAAAGGATTTGCTGGGTTTACCTACCTCATTTGTGACCCGTATGGCTTACTGCTGAAATTGCCATTTCCATAGGATTCTGCTACTGGAGTTGATACCTAGACTTTGCTTGTCTCCTGCAGTAATGCTCCAGTAATCCGTTAACTGCATGCTGTTAAAGGAGTGGGATCTCTTGCAGAGACGGTCATTTAGTTTAGAAGATTACGAATGCCTCCACTTGCTGCTTGACCTCATCTCTGGTGCAAGCTGAGTATTTAAAAGACAGATTGACCTTGGAAGGCTGTGAACACTGACACTTTAAAAGCAACAACAAAACCCTCAAACATCATGCACTTTTCTGTATCTCTATTTTTGTCAAAAACTGTCAAAGCAAGTCTGTGTTCAGTTTTTCCTGTTTTAAGACCACTGGAGGAGTACTCTACCAATATGAAATACAGGGCGATCAATTGTCTTGCGTTACAAAGCATATTTAACCTAGAGTTATCATGATTCATACAGTGAACTTCTAATCTGATCACACAGGAAATGATTACTTTTAATCTTCATTTACAACAGCAAATGTACTTCATTGCTCAAGGAGGTTCTTAAAATGTTATGTATCTGTGACAGATACACAGCTTAGCCGCTGGCACATGGCTAACAAAATTTTTCATTTTAAATGATATGACATTGAGTCTCAGATTGGCTATCATCAGTATTATACAAAGTAGACCGATGCCTTGACAAGCCTTCTTTGTGAGGGGTTTCTCACTTATCTTTGTTATTTTCCTGTCATGAGATGGAGTAGTTGTAGAAGTGTTGGAATAGAGGTCTTGGGGTTACTTTTTTTTTTTTTCCTCGTCATTTAAAAGTGTGTAGCCATATATAGCCGCTACGTATATTTCCTTTGGTTAAATGAAAATAACATCTTAAAGCATTTTTGAGAATTTTAAGTGCTTCATTGTATCTGATATTTGTGCCCTACATTGCTGTTTCCCCAGTGCATCAGGAAACAACTAACAATTACATTTTTTTCCCTCTTTTCCTCCAAGAGCCAATTTGTGGAGCAAGCAAAGAATGGCACCTTCCCCTTCTTCAGCGAGGTAAATGTTTTCTGCCTTGTTGCAATGACTCCTCAGTATCTTAAACATCCTTGGGTAATCAGAATTCTCATACTGGTTTGTCTCACGAATCTGTTTTTGGATTTTCCTAAGGTCATCAGACTATTTCAGGAGACCACACAGGGATATGGCTTGAGGTAGTGGGGTCATGGGTGCAGGGTGCATGGGAGAAGATGGGCAGGTACCTAGAATGGTTTTCACCTTGGATAGTGTGGGATCTGAGTATGGCATAAATGGTACAGCATAAGGGGAAAAGATTGTGCTGGTTTTGGCTGGGATAGAGTTAGTTTTCTTCATCGTAGTTTGTACGGGGCTGTGTTTTGGGTTTGTGCAGAAAGCAGTGCTGATGACCCAGGGATGTTTCAGCTGTACTGAGCAGGGCTCACCCAG
>JAVJGH010000008.1:2152671-2179848 GCA_035590175.1 Aviceda leuphotes | reverse complement strand
CAGCTGACCCCGACTGACCCCAGGGAGACCCCAGACCACAGGACGTTGTGCTCAGCATGTAAAGCTGGGGGGAGAAGAAGGAAGGGGGGACGTTGGGAGCGATGGCGTTTGTCTTCCCAAGTCCCCGTTGGGTGTGATGGAGCCCGGCTGACCTGAGATGGCTGAACTCCTGCCGGCCCATGGGCAGTGGGGAATGGATTCCTGGGATTGCTTTGCCTGTGCCCGCAGCTTTTGGTTTACCTATTAAACTGTCTTTATCTCAGTCGACGAGATTTCTCACTCTTATGTTTCTAGTTCTCTCTCCCATCCCGCTGCAGGGGGGAGCGAGCGAGCAGCTGTGTGGGGCCAGGCTGCCTGCCGGGGTTAAACCACCACAATAAGGGAAACTGGAAGAGTGGAAATAGGTGGGAAAAGACCTTTACATCACTCTTCCCTGTATCTGAATAGCTACAGTGTGACGAAGCATTTATACCATGAACTTGCTATACTGGTTTTGATTGTGAATTACACTGACTTTCATGAGATAAACAAAGTATCATAGAATCATAGAATCATTTAGGTTGGAAAAGACCTTTAAGATGATCGAGTCCAACCATCAACCCAACACCACCATGCCCACTAAACCACATCCTGAAAAAGTAAGAGTACAAAAAACATTCATGGTTTCATTGGAAAGCATTAGTAATAATTTGCATGTTAATTTAC
The DNA here is from genome assembly GCA_035590175.1 of Aviceda leuphotes. Lineage (NCBI taxonomy): Eukaryota > Metazoa > Chordata > Aves > Accipitriformes > Accipitridae > Aviceda > Aviceda leuphotes. The sequence goes on along the minus strand of JAVJGH010000008.1, from coordinate 2,179,143 downwards.
TTCTGAAAGCTAATAAGAGCCATCAGTTCTTTGTAGTTCTGTATTATAACCATGCCTTTGATTATCTCCTTCATTACCTTCTCATACTACATTACGTCTTGATCTGTATGTACTAGCCATTTTATAGATCTTGAATTTGCAACAGCATTTTCTGTCAAAAATTCAGTACAGTAATAACATCTAATGACCTGCTCTGCTCTGGCTGTAGATCTAGTTAACTGGAATTTAGAAATAGTTTTCAGTTTCTGATAACTTTTATCAATAGCTGTGGATTTATTATTTGGAAATGTTTTACTATGTTAAAATAATTTCCAGTTATTTATGTTACTATGTAAGAAGCTGTTGCTGTCCTGAAGCAATTTTTCATTTATCTCCTTGACTTCATATGTGCCTTTTTAATACAAACTCTGAAAAATAAATGTAGTGATTCTTCTACTGCCTCTCTTTCATGAAACGGCACTGTTTATAATGTTTCAGTCATCTTTGACTCTGTTCATAGCGCTAATGCATATACAACACTAATTTATGTTTTTGTTTGCAGCTGAATTTTGGTTTTAGCCCTCTTAGAGCTTTTCTAAAAGTAGTGATGCTATGTGAATCTCAAGGTTTGCTTTAAATGCTTGCAGGATGTGAGTTTTTCACACATAAAAATGCCTTCAGTGTTTCTTTTGTATGTGTTCTGTTTGCTCTTAATCAAAAACATTCGGTTTTGTTTTTGTATTTGTGAATTGGAGTTACTTGGGACTTGCAGTACAACCCCAGTGATTTCTCCCTTACTACATTCAGCATTACCTCACGAGTTTTTGTTACACTGCAGGTGAGACTTCAGCAAAACTTGCCCCAGCCACCTCACTGGTTAAAAGCTGGCCAAACCCTAATTATTTGCCAGTAGAAACCTAGCCTAAGCACTGCAGTTGACGTTTCCCCTTTTGTGCAGGTTTTGTTCTTTCCTGCATTTGTACCACTCGGTCCTTACTGAAAAGGGCAAACAATAGAAAGTCAAAACGATTGACTTCTTAAAACTGTTTTGGACACAATGCCTCCGTCTATGGTTCATTCATCCATTTACCCCCTAAGAAACTGTGGTCATCCCTGTCCGAGCAGATTCTCGGCTGATTTAAAGGTAATGGTCAGGGTTCATTAGAAACCACACTGACAGGTTTCTGAGAAGCCATCCGCCAAGCACCAAATGCCAGAGAACGGTTTTCCTAACCGCGCTAAAACGTTGCCGTTCGTTTCCGCGTCGCTGGGAAGACTGCTAGTGAAGCTACGAACAACCGCGTTCGTGTTTGCACTGGGTCGATCGGAACAGCAAATCAGGTCCGCCTCTGGGCTGCCCGGCTCTTTTTTGTGTGGAAAAAACTGCCGTAACCAGGCGGCACATACCGGGCCGTGCCAGGCCCACGACGCCGTCTGGCTTTTTGTGTGGAAAAAACTGCCGTGACCGGGCGGCACACACCGGGCCGTGCCAGGCCCACGACGCCGTCCGGCTTTTTGTGTGGAAAAAACTGCTGTGACCGGGTGGCACACACGGGGCCGTGCCAGGCCCACGACACCCTCCGGCCCCCAGCCTGCTGGGCCGGCCTGGCCAGGACGCGGCCCCTGCGGGCCTGCTTGGCGGGAAAACGCTTGGCAGGCTCCGGCCTGGCGCCGCTGCTCTGACAACGGAGGGTGCCGGGGCATTCGAAATAGCTCTCTGAAATAGATATTGGACAACTGAATAGTTTCTAGGGGAAACGTCAACGTCCCGCGTCAGGCACATTTTAGGGGATTTCAGCTGAGCCTCTGATATCGTCTGAAAGAAGTAATAATGGACGGCAAAGCCGGTCTTGCTCCAACAATATCTGCTCGCTAAAATCCCTTCAATAGATTTCGGTAGGCTACCACGGTTTCCTGACACTAAAGTTTAATCCTGCGTATCTTTTCTGGCTTCCTCCATTTTTTATTGACTTCAGGCGATCTAGTAACAAAGTTCTTTATTTTACAGCTGTGAAAATGGCATTGGTGGTTATTAATGAATACGTTGCCAGAGAAGTGGCATTTCTTGGTGTACTTATTAAAGGACCTTATGAATATATTGCACCTGCTACTGTACTCCAGTAAAGCCCAGTGTTGTCAGAAAATTTGAAAAAAACAATTCTTCACTTTGATATAAAAGAAAATATCAATTATTCAGTTTAATACAAAATAAAAGACTTTGAAACTAAAGTTATTTGATGATGAAGCTGTTACTTGACAGATGATTAATTCTTTCTCTAATAGTGTCATCATTACTAGTCTTGAAATCTACAGATCATTTCTTCCTACTTTATAACACACTACTATTACGCTTAAAAGGACCAGTATTTCTCACATCTCTGCTTTGCAGCTTCTGCTGAGTGAACAGGCAAGAAGGCAGAGGAGGTAAAGTCTTTTGATTGGGCATTTTTGCTGTTACCATAGAGACTCATTGAAAAACTCAGCTAAATGTACTCCTTAAAATGTCAAACACAGGAAGCAGGAGGCAAATTTCAGTGGAAAAATATATGAAAAACGTAAAGCTGTTATATTAGCTAAACTCACTGCGCCACTCCTTCATTCATTGTAGGTTAAGTAAATCCTGCTTTTGAACCAAAGGGAATTATTTCCTTCAAATATGGGCTTTCAATTACCTTTGAGATATGAACTCTAATCTCTTTGGTAGAAGATGAAAATTAACTGTATCTGCCAATTCCAGTCTTACATGAAGATTAATTAATTTGGATTTGATTTTTCCTCTCACTTCAGTTTAAAAAAAAAAAAAAAGTAAACACATGAGCAATAGTCTTACAATTCGCAGAACACTAGGCATACCTCTGATTTTATTACTGTGGGATAAGAATAAGCCAAATTCATTTCAGTACCACAATTTTTTTATTAACAATTTTCCATGGTGGAGTTGGGCTTTCAGCAAGGGGCCAGTGAGCAATGAAGCCAACACAGCCGTGGGAGTGGGTCAACTTTGCTGCCCAGCTGGGAGATGGTGAGAGCTGGGCAGTGCCCAGTGCAGCCAGCCTCTGCCCTCCCACTGGGCTCTCAGCCTGGCCCCAGTTCGCCTTTACTACCTTCCTCCTCTCTCATCACTTGAGGAGCTTAAGGAGGACTATTTGGAGAAGGGTCCTTACTGTCAGCAGCAATGCTAAACTACAGAAAACCCCCAAACCTCGTATCAGATCATATCATAACTTTTTTTTAATAGAAAATTATGTGTGCATGATGAAATATAAATATAAGGTGAAAATTGTGCATTACGTGGTTTGCAGGAGAATTAATATATAGTTGCCTAAAAGACCAATGGGGATCAATTGTAGAATTAATATCCTGTCAGTTCTGGGTAGCCCTGTCATGCAGACTAGAACACTTTAGCTGGAGTGGATATATTAAGTGCAGTATTTATTTTGTGGTCTAGAGTATTGGGCTATGGGCCAGGATTACAAAGTTCTTTAGTCCTTTCCCAGGTTTTGACAAATATCTTGGAGAATTTCACTTGACCTTCCTTTCTTTTTGCTTCTTTATCTGTGAAACTGCCGCCATGGCACTGAGTATGTAAAAATAATCCATATACCTTAGGCCTAATATTTTAGTAGTTAATCTTGAAAAAAACATGTTTTCTTGTAATTCCTTATAGCTGAATGAATAGCAAACTGTAATGAATTAATAGACATTGAAAAAAAGTGCATATTTTTTCACTCGTGAGTCTCAGCTAAATTATTTCTTCTGTTGGAGGGTAGATTTTTTTTTCCCTGTAACAACCTTATGTTTAAAAATCAAGATTCCTATCTAATGATAAACATTTGGTAGTATGTAATATTTGAATTATTATTAATAATAATTAATAGTAAAAACATAAAGCTTTGTTAGTTGTGTGGAACAATGTGAGTTTTACCGTTTGGGTTTATATCTTCTAAACTGAAATATTTCAGAGGTACAGCTCTTATGACAGTGGAAATTTCCACCAAATACTTTGCTTAAAATAACTGGCAACTGAACACAACACAATGAACATGTAGAAATCCTCAACATATTATTTTTTCCTCTTTTCTTTTTCAATGCCAAAATGAGAGAAGAGAAAAATAAACGGCAGAAAAAGGCGAAAACTTTATGCAAAAACTTCTTTGTAAAGAAGTTTTTTCAGCATAACTTGAAAAATATTGTGAGTTTTATGGGTTTTGCAAGTTCACGGTTTTCAAGTCTCTCTCTTGTTAAAAGATATTACATAGTGTCAGTAATTTTTCTATTATGAATAACTTTTGCAGTTATCTAACCAGATTGTCTCAATACATCCACTATGCTGTAACTCTTATTGATGCATACTGAACATGATAAATATGGAAATTCATGTTTTGACACTGTATCATGTTAAAATAAATAAACCATAAGAAAGACAACTTTAAAAAAATGAAATACTTGTGATTTTTTGAAGATGTATCACCTTAGTGCCTAGGGTGACAACTCTTAATCCTTTCTGCAACAAGGGAAATCTGTCACAGGAGTAAAAAAAAAGGCTTTTATTGAATTAACAGGAAAATAATAACAATAATCTCATAATGGGAACCGCCTTGGGAAATCTTATCTGTGGACTTTAATAGTCTAGTTCTACCTAATGAAAAAAATGTTTCCATAGATATTTAAAGTAGCTTGTAAAATGAACCAATTTTAAATCTCATCTCTTTTCTAATGCGTGTTGTGCATCCTCTGTTCATAAGAAGGAGGCTGAGAGAAAGACACTTGTGCTGTGACACAGTGCTAAGTGCCTGCTTAGAAGAAGCGAGGACAAATAACACAAGATGCTCTACAGGTGTGAGGGACAAATCACTCATTGCCTTTTTCACCTCAATTTCTGTCAAATTAGTAAGAGTAAATTCCAAAAGTCTTAATTTATTTCCCCAGACATTAACAAATATCTACAAATACAATGACCTGTTTTGTTGATAAACAGCAGCCTCAGAATGAATGTATTTGAGACAAACATTTTTTATGAGGAAATTGCCTTAAAAAATCCTGCCATTGGCTGTCCAAATGAACAAACTCGCATGATATCTGGACAATTTTTTGAAATTTTATCAGGAACATAACTTTGGTGCTTACTTTTAGGAAACAGTGTTAAAAATTATTGCCTTTACAGAAATTCAGAAAAAGAATGTTGTTTACTTTTCTTGCTGCTGTAATTTGAATTTTGTTTTTCATGGCTACCATTCTGTTCTATGTTGCAGTAAAATGTGTAATTTGAAAATCAATGAAAACTTTTTTCCCATAAACCACAACACCCTCCAGAGGTTTATTTGGCTCTTTATAGGTCAAAATCTGTGACCTTGCAGTATTTGTAAAATACCAGTAGTAACTTCTTAGATTGTCACATCAAAATTGTTCTTAGGTCTCCACGGAGAGTTCAGACTCTAGTGTCAGTAGCAACAAAGGTAAGGGCAACAGTTATGTGTCAGCTCTACTATATCTTCAAAGAGGGCATTTTGCCAGTTTGACACATTGGCTGAAAAAGCCTCACACATACAAATCATTGTTTTCTTTCTAATTTATTTTTTGGAGATGTGGTAGAACCTGAGGTGAATCTATAAAAACAAATAGGACAAGAGCAATCACATAAGACCACCATATATGTAGTCACTGATGAACTGAAATTTAGTTCACTTTCTTTCAGCTCTTGGAGCAGAAGTTATATGCCAATCATTTCCCCAGTTTTCCGTAGTTACAAGTTTTTTACACTGAGTAATCAACAGCTAAGGAAAAGTAAATTGCCTAAATAAAAATAATTATAAAGCAGTCTAAGGTTTCAGACTGCATGTGGGTTTTTTTAATTATTTTTAAAATTACAACCTTTACAAACTATATTGTTTTTCGTGTTCACAAGGCTATAAAGGATTGCAGAAAAATGAAGAAAGATTTCTCATGAAAACAATATTTGATTGACTGCTGTTTCTTCTATGCTTTTAGGAAAAAAAGTCTTGTGTTTATATAATGCTGTTGGCAGAAAGATCTGTCATTTCTGCAGGTATGGAATAATTAGACAAGAGGACATAAATGAGATTACCATCTTAATAATAGTAGGGAGTATTCTAACATATTGAAGGAAGGAGAAAACTATTCAAGGGAGCAGAAAGGTTACAGATAAGAGAAACATGATTGAATTCCATTTTGGACTTGCTAGGGAAGAATTAAAAGAAATGCACTGCCTGTGAGTCTTCCTGGATAGTCTCTGTGCAGAAAAAAAATTAGAATAAGGGGACACCCACAGCAGTATTAATCCATGAGGTTTTTTAGGAAAAAAAATAAATATGAGAGTCAGAGAGAGAGCTTTCAAGAAGAAACAAAGTCCTGAAAGACTGAAGTCCCGAAGAAAGAGTGTGAAAGAAATGGTGAAATTTTCACTGGCCTAAATAGAATTTAAGTGTTCAGCTTCTGACCAAATTCAGCTTCGATCAACTCCAGACGGGAAGGACGTCTTACTTTGACACTGGTTTAAGACAAAAAAAAAAAGGTTATGCAACTGCTGAAACTGGGTGTACTAAACTTTAAGATTGTTAACGCAGTGCACAGCTCACTGATGTTCTACATTACCTCAGGGAGACAATTGCTGTTTCCAAAAGGATAAGTATGCATATGTAGAAATGACTCATGGTACACATTTATACTCTGAACTAATTATTATTTAATGAGTGCCTGATAAAAAAAATAAAACCTCAGAAGAGGTAATTTCCTTTTGTTTTATTGCATGAATAAGAGTCATGTAAAGCCAGCTGTGTAAATGTGTATTCTTCTTTCAGGCATGTTATTCTAGGCAGAACTAGTAGCACTCTCTATTTTTAGAGTTGCCTGATACTCCCTGATGTGCAAAGCTGTGTCTATTATACAAGCTTTGCCAAACTTTCCTGTTTGTCCTGAAAATTACTGTGGTAAACATCTTCATCAATGTTTCTGAAAATTTTCATTCATAAAGGTACAGCTTTGACCACGAAGCCAGGGAAAAAAGTATATTTTGCTGCCTTCAATACTGCTTGAGACCCAACAAAGTGCTTTAATGCATTGAAATGCCCTATGGCATTGGTATAACAACTTCACATGTTGCAGGCATTATCTCTTGTGTCAAGAATGACCCTTTTGCCATCTCTAATGGTGATTTAAAATTTAATTTAGTTGCACACTTTGAACAGTTTGTATGTGCTCAGTAGAAACTTACTGCTGAAGAATAACAGCTGATATCTTCAAAGAATTCATCATCACTGTGTGTGCTGAATCCCCTTGGTATATTGGATAGTGCCACACTCATGGATGCTCTCATTCTCAGTGGAAGTAAGATATTTTAGGCAAGACCTGTCCTAGTTAAGGGGCATTTGAAAAGCAGAGAGGGGCATTTGAAAAACATACGACTACTGTACAAGGGGAGTACCACATATATACATGTTCATTGTTTTTGACACCATTTGAGTTCCTTCTGACCCAGAGCAGTATATACATGTAATCGCAAGACATCTCTAGGCTTTGTTGAAAACAGGATGCCTTAGCTTAGGCAGAGTGTTCACATAATTGTGGATTCTGTTACCTGCACAGAGTTTTTTAAGTCTGGTTTTCTGTGATTCATACTGCGTTGTATAATGCAGACATACATTAAAGCAGGAAGTATCCAGTGATGTATCCTCTGCCGCTGTCAAATTTTTTAAACAGAAATACTGTTCTGCTGTCTAATTTGAAAAAAACCCAGGAATGGACAACTGACCTTTCATGTCATTCATGCCCCTGAGCCTCCACTCAATGAAGAACTGGAAAGTTTACTTGTCCCAGCAGAGGGATGACCTGGGACATTGTCACAGTGCTGCTCAAATAGTGACATGTAATAACACCAGATAAAGTCCAAAACCATTCAAATAAATGATGTGACTCCCTAACCACTTATGGAACTCTTAGAAGTCTATTATAAGGATGATATGATCCACAAGAAGGGGAAGACACAGTATTTGCTTCCTTTTCTTTTTCTACTTATTACTACACTTTCCAACTGTTGATAACATCCTCAATGTACAAGCTAAGTTTACGATAAACTACTGACCTCTCCTGAAAGATACTTGTAGTTTACTTTATCAAATAAATTGTTACTGGCTGCACAAAGTTCAAACACCTATAGAGTGAAGGAGAACATTTAATACAACTGGATATTTTTGGGTCTGTAATTGGGTTGTATTTGAACGGACATAGAAAAGAGCACCCATATTCAACAAGGTATTAATTAAAAGTATTTAAATGCTTACTTAAAGCTGTTCTATTGCATTACAAAACAAGAATAAGATTACTAAAATAGATATTAGTATAAAATTTACAAGGCAATATTAACCTGTTAGAAATATGCCTAGTTGTCAAGCCCCAGTTAGGTGCTCAACTTTCCTTGTTGATACAATCACAAGGCAAAATGTTCAAGCCAGTGTAAAAATGCTAGGAAAACTTGCAAGTATAACCCAAGAGTAAAGCAAACCAATTGGGATGGATGAGAAGATTCTGAGCTCAGTAATAAAACAAAACTATTCTTTTATGACTTTAAAGCCCCTAAAAGCAATAGGGGACCTTGAAGTTGATCTCAGAACACAACTCTATGAGGTGTTATCTCTGCAAAAGAAAAAACAGTTATCAAAAATTCTTTTAAAGGTTAGAGCTTTATTCAGCTATAGGTCACAAAGAGCTGAGGTGTCAAAGTGCCACACTGACACCAGAAAGAGTCCTTCCATCAGCTTCATTCAGTATAAGGTCTTACCTAAAAGAAACTAGTTTTATTGACAAATACAAAAAGAAATTGAGTCAAAATGGTATGGCCGCACCTTTTTTTCCCTCCATGGTTATTATCAGGAACAAAAGACTACTAAAAGTCATAATAAGGTGAGCAATATCTATTTACCATAAATTTCAATCATCTCAAAATCTGAATATTACTGTTGTCCTTATTGCTCTAAACTAAGGCCTGATTATGTTCACATATTAAAAGGTAGAAATGGATGTGCTTCTTAATGAACAGCACTTAATGGTAACAATAAATTAATATCTAATATTTGTAAAATACATTTTGCTGTTACTACCCTGCATGTCAGCTGAGTCTAACTCTTGGTTGTAAAGGGACAGAACACCTATTTTAGACTCTGGTGGATTAGGTTGCCTTAGCCAGATGGTGAGTGTGAGGAGAACAAGGAAGCTGATAAAATGATCTTCCCTCTGCTATAAAAAAGCAAACAGAAGAGGACCTAGACATGGTGTAACTGAGATTTCACCTCCACAGAGGTTTGGGAATTATACAAAACCAGGTCTCTTTCCTGATTTTGAGGCAAATGAAAGAGCTACGGCCCAAAGAGGCAAGCATTTTGTGGCAGTTTTTCCACCACAAATCTGCATAGCTGAGCCTGCCAGCGCCCAGCCATCGGTGGAACGGTGGGAGTCTTTGAGGAACCTCGGCTCCACGCCGCCGCAGTGCTACTCACAAGGGACACAGGCACGGGGGCTGAATGCAGAGAAACGTGTTACACGGGGCAAAAAAAGAACGTAGGCATCTAGGACTGAAATGAGACCTGAGAGCTTTTTGGTGCCCTGTGGAGAGAACACCTCAGAGCCCCTCTGAAGTACGGTGCTTCCGTACTTTAGTTGCTGCAGATATATACCAGTCGTTTAGTGGCACGTGCTCAGGGTTGTGACTATTGGCATGATGCGGTCCTGACACACAGATCAAACCCACTCCTTGGATACGCAAAACTCACAGTGGATATGTGGAAACATCCAGCCATAACTCTGAAAGCAAAACCAAGTCAGTTTTTCTATCTAAATATATATTTGGAAGGCTTTGTATAGACAAAAAGTATTTGCCTTCTAAATGGAAGATATGAAAAATATGAGCTACATCAAAACTGTGGAATATGGATCTGTTTCATGGTGCCTGGATGTACGGTGGCTGCATATCAGGATGAGACCTAAGAGTGTACCTTGTCATACATTATCATCCCCTCTCCACTGCCCCTTCTTCTTTCCATTGGATGAAAATGTGGATACGTGGCCAGGAGAGGATTTGCTGAACACTCCGGCTGTTCATGAGAACGGGTTTATTGGAGCACGCCATAAAGCATACATAGCTGAGATGCTGCCACCACTCATGCTCAACTGGTTAATATTTCAGAGGTAGTCCCACTGACAGCAACACATAATAGCATATTCCAGTAAAGCTGGCACTAGCTGGTCCAAAGTAGATTAATGTTTTTACCTGATTAACATAAAGTCCTACAACCTAACCTGGATCAAAGTTTAACCTTTTCAAAGCTTGTCTTGTATCCACACATCTGTTGCACTTGACATTTTAACAACATCTGTTTTCACTTATCTGATGTCTCTATTTCATTCTGCTAATGCTGAGAATATGTTCTTGTGTGCATGCAGAATTTTATCTTTCTACTTCCCAAGTCAGTGTGGACATCTGGTGTACATGATTATTTACTCTGCCTACTGATTTTGAGGAAGGAAGGTGTTACTCTTCAATAGGGAAGTTAAGGTACATTAAAGTTTTAACTCCTTTTTTGTAGGAGACGGGTGCATGACCATAGCCATATTTTTATAGCCACTTCTTATGGAGTCACACTTGAATGTTACTTCTGAGGAAGTGATTGCTTGTAGAGAGTGAGACAGGACAGTAGGTGCCCTTGGTATTCCAGTTGGAAAAACAAAAGAGTGCTCAGAAAGGCAGACAGAATTTGAGGCTAACATGTTTCACTAGCTTTCTTCAGTGAGGCCAGGCTTATCTTTCATTCTCTGAGCTACAGGCAGCCAATAAGATCTTAGGGATAGTTTCTCTGGCACAAATGTAAAATAAGTGAAAGCATTTATTTTAAGTTCTGATCCTGAAAGTTTACAATCACTGCTAATAACCTAGGACAATTTGTATCAGTGCTGTTGACGCAATGCTGATATAGACAGAACAGGGTTGGAAAGGAAGTTTTTCCTGGCACTGGGAAAATAGGGAAATCTTTATTATATGAGTAGAAAGGGCTTGTGTTTCTCCTATATTTATTGCAAACAATTTTACTACTAAGAGTACCATTATTCAAAGGGTTGTGCCTGGATAAAGCTGTCCTCATACAAGAGGAAAGAGAGAATCTTGGCAGCCCTGAGCATAAATTTATCCTCTCCCCAAACAGCATTAAATAGTACAGCCATTTTCCCACAAAGTACAAAACACTACCTTGTAAGAAATGACAGTGAAAATATACAACACACACGTATACAGATACACAAAAAACCACTTGTAGAGTGGAAAATGGTACTAATCTTATTCAAACTGCATAATAAATGCATCGAGTCAGCAAGCATGCAATTAATTACACTAGTTTAATGAAACAGAAGAATATTAGGTTTGGCAATGGGGAAGAGAATTTCTGTTACTCAGATAGCCAGCTGGTTGAGCCTGCTCTGGTGACTGGAAAAACCCGAAGGCTCATCTCTGGACACAAGACCAAGTTGCAGAACACAATTTGAGCCCCTACAGCCAAATTCTCCCTCACAAAGAGGGACGTCTTGTCTTTACCACCTACTGGGAACACTCCTTGGCCTCTGCAGTCCCCTGGTCATTACTGTAGCTGTAGTTATTGTCTCGTATTGTAGATTTTGTCTAGAAGGGTGTTTACTGGTGTGAGCCCAAATCGTGTCAGGCAATGGGATAACTATGAAGTGGTGTGGATTACTGCGGACCACTGCTGCAGGCTATGTGTGGACCCATGCCCTGGTCATAGTTTACTGGTATAGATGTAGCCCCAGACAATATGATTCCAGTTTTGTATGTGCTTAGTAAACAAATGATGCTTAGACCACCTCACAGCCACATTGTGCTATGTCTGACCAGCGTTAGACCTACTTTGACTGGGCATGTAGGACTAGCTGACCCTTAGAAGTGCTTTCCAACATGTACTGTTCTGTGATTCCTGTAAAAGCAGTAGTAATCTTTATCCCACTCTCAGGATTGACAGGTAAAGTTATATTCACTTATAAATATTAGTATAAAACAATGCAGAGCTTCACTGATCTTGAAGATCATGCATGGCATGAAAATATGCCCTGAAATAGAAAGAGCTTGATTACTCTAAATTTACTACTGTAGAAGATATAAAAGTATGCATTACTGAGGTGTCAAACCTGCAGCACTCAAAGTAATGTCCTAGTGGTTTCTGGGACTGTTCCTTCCCAAGAGTGAATTTTACCATGAACTGCAAAGAACACATTTCATACCATTGCACTTTAAAAATAACGATACCTCCTGTCTTGATTCAATGTTAAGTTGTTTTTTTACAGTCTTCCAACAATGCATCAGTGAAAGAATCAGAAACAAGATTAAGGAATAGTTTAAGTGACTACAGTGTTGTGAATACAAATAATTGAGATGATTTGGTTTTGAATATTTAGAAAAAACACTTTTTTTTGTCATTCAGGTGATTGTAGCAAGAGCAATGGATCTTTTTATTTCTTCATTTTACACTGTATAGGTAGCAATCTTAACTTGTCAGGAAAGAAAATGATCCCCTACCTTCAGAACAATCATAATTCAGACACTGAACGTTATTCCCACAGTTTGGGTTTTCTTCCATTTTTCTGACTTATCACGGACTGAATAAATAACTTCTGACTTTTTTTCTTAACACAGGCATGTCTGGACATCAACTTTTAACCTTATTATGTCCAGTGCTTTAAGGGGATAGAAAATAGTTTGCACGTAGATTCTAGAGGTTGATTTTCATTTTGTTCAGATAATTTCAACTCTGCCAAAGTTCCTTTCTTAGAAATGACAATTTCGTCTTCCATTATCCTTCTTATGTCATCCCAATTTTCATCATTCACAATCTGCTTAACAATACTCAGAAAGAAAGAGACCATGCTACAGGGTATTCTGCTTTTACTGTCTCAGCAAGTATCTTGACAGAGATATTCATAATGTGAGATAGCAGAAGAACCAATGCTATAAATGACTGATGATATTTGTTTGGTGTTTTGGGTTCCTGTATAAGGTTGCTGCTCTGTAAAGCTCTGACTCCCAGGACTGAAGTGTTTGGGTCCTAGCAAAGAGGTCCACGGAGCTCTTCATTTTCATGGATTTCAGGATGCTCTTGGCATCAGGTTTTTCTCCATCTGCTCTACTACATTTTCAAGGCACAAGTTCTCTGAATCAGCTTCCTTTTATACAGCATAGCTATTTAAGAGTTAGCTGCCTAAATCACCTTAGATTTCCTTTACTGTAAAAAATGACTATTTGCTATCTTCAGAGTGGTACATTTCACCCTAAAATAAATGGCTCTTTCACCATCCCATGAAAGGGAGAAATTGTGACAAATTAAGTCTGAGTTACAATCATCTTTAATAACTCAGGGACTTAGGGTTTACAGATGCACAATGGTTAAAAAAGCATGTCTCAGTCTTTTAAATTGCCTTTCTGCCTATGTTTAACCCCTTTCTTTTCAATTGTGCCTTCTTTATAAATTTCGTATTAGACAAAGAATGCAGGAACTGCTCTATAGAGTCAAACCAAAGTCCAACATATTTTGGCATTCTGTCCTCGGTGGAAAACACCAGTGCTTAGGAAATGTAGCATGTACAGGGTGATCCTCTTTTTAATCAGCTCTCCATTTCTGGTAATTAACTACTTAAAGACTTCCTGTAAAAATTACACCTGAACTGTTGTATTTAATATTCACTACCAGCCTAAATGCCTGAGGGATTTGTTGAATCCCATTTCAGAATACAATTGCACCTTTGACATCCAAAGGCAAAGAATTCGACAATGTAATAATGTGCTGTGTGAGGGGAAAAAAGTGCTTGTTTATTGCATATCTGATAAGCCTTTTGGGGCAGCCCATAGTTCTCAGGTTAATATAGAGACAGTGCGATTCCCAACCACATATACCATTTCTTTTTCAAAATGTTACAGATCTTGATCCTATTATTCCTCAGTTGCACCTTCCTGGTCTCAGTTACAGTTTACATGGAAGTGATGACATATATCTGATAATCAATATATTATTCTTCTCTGTAACTTTTTTCTAGTTCTGCCATGCTATGGTTTTAAATCACAGACAATATTTTTAAAGTAACAGTCCAGATTACAGGTATTTATTGAAGTTTTATAGTCTCTGTTCCGTCAGGATATTTCCAAAGACTCTGTTTGCTTTTTGACCACCTATGCATAGTGAACATATTTTCCCAGATACCTGTCCAGATTGATTGAACACTTCTTCCTGTATACCCAGTTTAGATACTATGATTATATAGCTAAGGTTTCTGTATTGTTTGGGTGGGTTTTTTTTGTTTTGCTTTACTTCTGTGGGCATTATTCTATGCTTACTAATTTTGCATTTCATGTACCATTTTATCCTTGAATCACTGACTATGGAGAAATCCTCTTGCGCTCTTTACAGACAGCTTTGATTTTGATTATGTGGAGCAATTCTGAATTATTTGAAAACATCACTGCCTCACTATTTACCATGTTTCCAAACATTTGTGCGTATATTGAGCAGCCAAGGTCCAAACTTAAGAAATTCCTCTGAGAGCTTGTTGAAAGCTTTTTGAAAATAGAAATATAATTAGACCATGTTTATCCACCTACTCAGTGACGCTTTGAAAAAACAGATAGATTTGTAAGGCATGATTTTCCTTTCAAACCCCATATTAACTCATTATCAATATAATGTATCTATCTGTGTGTTTACTAATTCTTTTCTTTGCATAGGTTTTACCAGTTAGACTGGTACATATTAATCAAATCCTTAGTTCTCACCAACAGCCATTTTAAAAGCTTTGTCATATTTGCCACCTTCCATTCCTCTGCCTACAAGAATTGATTTAAAGAAACAGGATACACAGGATAGTTAAGATCCTAATAGTTTCATATCAGAGTTCTTTCAGCGTCTCTTGAAAATTACTTAGTCCTATTCAGTGTACTTGTTTATTTAGACCTTTAAAAAAAAAAAAAACACTTATGAAAGCATATGGAAGAAATTCCTCAAATTCATGCTGTAAAATGAAGACCTGATGTGGGAATTGTCTGGATTGCCTTTGAATTGAGCACAATTCCAGAAAGTCACTTCTCTTTTCTACAGTCTTCTCATGCAACCGTCTTGTATGAGTGTTCCTCATACACATCCATCATCTGCTGATCCTTTTCATTCTCTGAGAAGTCTTCTGCTTTTGATTTGTTTGAAAAAGATTTCAGTATGAGCCTTTATACTTTTAACATACAGATTCTCAACATATTTTTTGACTTGACTTATTATGGTTTTAAATTTGAATTGCCAGTTTTATGCTCTTTTACATCTTTCATGTTTGGATGCAACTTCTGGGTTTTTGAGGCCTACTTTCCCCAGAAATTTGAAGTCTATTTTGAGATTCACACATTATACTTTGTCAATTTTGTAATAATTAGCTTTCTCACATTTATGCGGTTCCTCTTTACAGTGAACTTTGTTAACACTTTTCTCCCTATAAGATGTAGAATTTGAATACATTTTGATCACGGTGTCCACAAAGTAACAACTCAAAGGTTCATCAAAAAGGGGGCAAGTGCATTTCATTGTGCTCTCTGGAATCCTACCCCTCCAGCTGTCTGGCTGCAACTTTCAAAGTGTTTCACAATTCCCTTCCTACGCATGGTTTTCTTCCATGAGAAATCTGAATATATCAAGAAAAAGGAAGGGGAAGGGGGTAAAAAGTTGTGGGAAGTTTTCTGAGATTTTATGGTACAGATGAAGCCAGAAAGGTAGGTTTTGAACAAAAATTAGTATGATACTCAGGATTAGATCAGGAGTTGGCTTTTTGTCTTGTGTTTCTCTGAGCCTCCAAGAAAAGGTAATTTATGATGTCTAAAAATGTAACTATCAATATCACAGCTTGACTTGAATTTTACCCAGCATACATAAGAGTAATTGAAATCTCTAATTACCTTTGTGTTTCAATCTTTGTAGATCCCTAATTTCTCTTTGTATTTCATATTTGCTTTATGCCTTTAATAGCAAGTTTGAACCCAGTCCAAAAAACAGCATATAGTTATTTGAAGGTTGCTATTTCCTGAATAATGTGTAGTAAGTTTGAATTCAGTCTAGTTCTTTCTGTGTATGAGACCATTTCAGAAATATCAATATCCCAGCAGAGTTCTTATCCATATCCCAGAACACATACCAAAGAAGGAATTCAGGTGACATATGAACTGATATGGACAACCCAGTATTGTGTCCTTCAAGTCATTATTACTAACATAAAAGACAATAGACAGTATATGGAAAAGTAGAACTGCTTAAGACACACAATACATTTGCTGTTTGTTACTATTATTGTCCACACTGAAACATTAACTCAGTCAATCAAATGAAAATCTTATCTTTTTCATTATGGATAGTAGGTCAGCCTACCAGGATCCTATAGGAAAACAAGCATATTCTTTTTTCAGTAAAAACCCCTTGGAATTTCAAACCATTTATTATAACTCATTAATTCTCTTTTACTGTTCCTCTGACATCAGGAAACTGTGACTTCAGTTTCATTTATTTTATAATATGTAACAGAACACACACTTTTATTATCACTATAAAGCCTCAGAGATACCCATCTAGAATGCATGGTGAAGAGACATAGTAAGTTTCTGCTTTCCTGAACTTTGATATTCAATTCCATATTTTTGGATGGAGGATGGAGTGAGTATTCAAGGCTGGAACCTAAGCAACCTCCTTGGACAGCTTGAAATCTCACTGACTTTGCCCAGCCCTCTTCTTTCTCTCAGAATTCACTGTGGCTGCATAAAAAAATTCATTTTTCCCTATACGGCTCAGAATTGATGTCATGTATGTAGCTAGACAAGTCTCAACTGTGTTTCATAACCTTAGAGATAAAAAAAGGTTGATTATCACACTGCGTCTATTCACCTAACATTAACAAAGCTGAAGACAGAAATTTTCTCAGCCAGCTTTAGACATCTTTATCTGACCTCACTACCTAAGTTCTCCTTATAGCCACAATAGAAAGACCAGGGCATGAATCATCTCTCATTCATCTACTGTAGATGACCAAAACGGGTCAGTCTAATTGTTGTAGAACTCCATTGACTATAAAGGGAGTTTCGATGACTGCTTCAGAGGGAAATGCCGATACTGTGAATGTTTTCCACTTAGGTTACTTAGATTATACCTTTCTCAGGTGTGTAGAGTAATTTAGTTCTTTAGAGTCCCTTTACAGCTGCAGAAGGAACTATGGTGTGAATCTTTTCCACCATAAGACAGTTTCTAGAGAAAGATGAGTTGCTCTCTGAAAGTGCCTTCCTTTTTTGTCAATTATAAAAGGAACCGAGGTGGCTAATTTATATTGGCCTCTTACATGAATGAAGTTATGCCAGTTGATCCTAGCTGTTTTCCATTTTAATTCTAGAAAAAATTTTGATTTGGAAAGGGACTAGTCAAGCATGCATCACTAATTCAGCCTTGTATTTGATTGCCCAAGATTTGGATATCTCACAGGAGAAAAGAGAGTTTTAGCATATGCTACTATTTTGTGGGTGTTTTGTAAAAAGCTGAAAGTAGCCGTAACTTGTATAAGAATTTTTCTTCTGTATCCCATTTTGAAGAAAGGTGTATGACAGTCTAAAATACCAAATGTAATTTGAAGATTTGCTACTGCAAGAAAATTAATGAAAGAAGAAATAAGTAATTTTGGTTTTCAGTGTCAATAGTAGAAAGTAGTTAAGCTTTCGGTAAGGCAACTCCACAGTGCGTTCCAGAGAATAAACTGGTCATACATTTTTCAATTGATATTTTACTTGAAAATTTTTATGAAACTTAACACAAATTATTTAATGTTTAACTAAAATTTGTGGCTATTGCTTAGTACTGTTTATAAAAATGAATTTCATTACCGTTGCAGATATGCTATGCAATTGCTCTTCAGTGAAAGAAAGACAGGAAGGTCAAGGCTACTCTTGTTTTGCCAGTCACTACATTTGCTGCAATATGTTTGCTGGTGAGGTCTCTGCTGGTACCACCTGGCTGTATTGTAGATGCATGAAAAATGCAAAACTGGTACAGCACAGCAAAGATGAAAATATGTCAGCTAGTAAGTTTTTCTGAGAGTATTGAAGAATGAACTTCTGCTCTTGAGAAGCATTTGATGTTGTTTAACATTTAAACAGTGATGTTTATTCCTTCTTATACAGAGATTTTGATGAAGTAGGTAATGTATTCTTAGTTTATTTGGTTAAGAGTAATCAGTTACTTTCCACATGACAGTAATTTTGATTTCTCTATTAAATATGTTTATCTGCTGGATGGAAATGCCAATTTTGACACTATTTCTTTGTGATTAAAACCTACTATGTAGTTACTACTTCCTCAAGTTCCTCTTTTGTTTTCCAAGTGCTCATATGACTGGAAAAGTTTGGGAAGTGAATTTTGGAAAATATTTTTCATTTAATATTTCAACATCACATTGGTGTGTAATTTGCCTATTAAAATAATTAAGATGTCAACAGAGTATGATTATTTTAACAAGTGATTGACGATTGCTTATAGACAGCTGTGAGTTTAGTGAAGATGAAGACAGCTAGTTGTCAACTGGCCATGACATGAACTTCAAATTAAGCAAGTACTATGGAAAAATGAACAGATTTTAGCTAAATTAGTTACAGAATGAATATAATACAATGCAAGTCTAATCTGTTGGGAATTTGTTGGGGTGTTCAAAAGAAAGTTTTGAGCCTAAGTGACGAAGACAATGTTGTAGTTGTGAATGCAGAGAAAACACTTAAGAGGACAGGTGAGTCACCTTGTGACTCGTGTTTTCTGTGACCTTTTAAGCCACATCTGCTTGAACAGTACTTCAGAGACATGACTTACATCTTGTCTGTAAAAAATAGATCCTTTGAATCTTGATTACATCAAGTAACAGAAGAGTAAATGCTTTGAAATCCCAGATCTCTCTAACATAAGAATACTTTTGTATACAAAGAAAAAACCCCACAAACAATTTAAAATGTTTATAATCAAGCGTTTGCACCGTATATTTCTATTCTAAAAGATCTGCATTATTCTCATTTCACTCCTCTGAGCTAAGAGCTTGACACTGCTATTCACCACTGGTGGATATGGAGTAATCCAGAAACTCCATTATCTCTTCAAGCTTCTCCTATCTTTTCTTAAGAACTTTCAGTTTGACAGTACTTCACTATGCTGAAATGGAGATGATTTAAACATTTTGTCCCACAGATGGGACAGAATAAGAAACATACATATGCAACCAGTTGGCTAGTGAATTGCAACTACCATTAAACTAACTCAATCATTAATCCATATTCTTACGTACTGAGGCTAGTAAATGGAAATTTTGAAACCTTATGGATTTTCTTTAAAATATGTAATCCTCAAATACTTTAAGTCTCTACCTAAAATGTAAAAGACAAGAATCAAAAAAAGGTGTGAATATAGAAATATGGTCAAATAGATGTTTACTGAAAATATAGGAAAGTGTGTATTCATTGTAGTTGAGTAAGGACATAGCTTGACTTTTTCTTTTCAGAAATTGAGTGACAATTCTCCTGAGGAAAACAAGGTAGTTCAAAATAGCATTTAACAAGCAAGTAAATAAATAGAGCTACTGCCTTGCTTCATGTGGAAATTAGTCTATTAGATATGCAGGCAACATGATTTCCATGGTTACAAATGACCTGCTAATCTCTTAAATTATCCAGTCATCACAAACAACAAGCCTACTAAATAATTACAGTAAAATGCAAAACTGATGTCGTCAGTATTTTCAAAGTGAAAATCTTCCAAAGAGAGGAGTTTTTTAACTGCTGAGAAGTTACTGCAATATTTCAGTGTAGGTTCGTCACTGGCTTTCTTTGAAATAGTTTACCGAACATTTTTTTTAAGTAACACTGTTTTATCCATCATGTCAGTATTGTGGGGAGGGGTCTGTTTTATTTGAGTACAAAGTGAAAACTCGTTTAATGCACATTGGTCTGAGTGCTTCTTGGTGCAAGGGCACAATGTGTGTTGGCCCGATGCACTTTTATTTCCGGTATTTACTACAGCTGATAGTCACCATTTTCCATGAAGTAAATGAATTCTCTTTACTATTGTTAAATTCAGTTCATCTAACTGAAGGAAAATAAAAAAAAAAACAATGGCTTTTGAATTATTACTGTTCATCATATAATAGCTGTACAAATATGCCTTCAGAAATTTCCTCAGAATTTTCTAAATCTAATGTAAACCTAAAACTGTTCTGAAATGGCAGCAGGAAAAGCTCTTTATTGTCTCTTACATGAGATACATACATGTGTGCAGTAGGTGCTGCCGAATGTTTCATCGTCATCACAGTTTTAATGAAGTGGTAACTACCTGGGTATCTTGACCTAAAGACAGTGAGCAAAAACATTTTGCTAATGACTGATTCCTTGTGTACTACTTTTCATTCTAATTAATCCCATATGCTCATCAAGGTCGGTCCTCCTCTAATGTCTGTACTATGAACCACTGCAACTCTATTAACTTCATTTTTCCTCTCGTGGGGTCCCTAGTCAGCACTTGCACACTTGAGTTAGTTTATCAGCATTGCCGACTTCCATAACTTTACCACAGCCTTGTAATATTTCACATATTTTTAAAGCCTCAGCACCTTCTGATCTTTGTTGTATAAGAAACTTTGCTTTCATTAAAGGAAACTGCTGTGGATAGAGACTAAGTTTCCATTCCTTACGAATGCAAAGAAATGACTTGTTCCTACCATAATCGTGAGTTCCAAATTTGAAGGAAAGTCAAAGGAAGCTGAAATGTTTTGCAATGTAAAATTCCTGGGGCCTGACTTGCGTGCTGGATAGAAGTAGTACTATCCCTTTTATGTGAATTGCTTGGTGATTTCCTTATGTTTTAAGATAATGATGGGATTCTCTTTTGACTTGGTTGTCTAGGTTTCATTTAAATCCCTTTGATTTGCCCTGTGTAATATCTGAGGTCTATTTTTTTTATCAATACCAGAAATATGAGTGCTAAAGTCCTTATTTCACACTTTATAACATGATCTTGCATTTTGCCAGCCTCTATATTTGCCCCCTCTCACTTTACCTTTTTAAAGTGCTGTAAAAGAAAGTATCTTCTTCCCCATTTTTACTTGGACTATACTACCTTCCCTGTGAATTCACTAAAATGAGGGGAAAAAAACCCCCTTTGACAAAAAAAACCCACATCACATTATATAGCTCCTGTTCTCACTGTATAATTCATTGCTGGTGGGCTGACCCAAAGTTTGGTCTGTGGTGATTCCATATAATGCCCAACGCAATGCTGTTCTCATCTTTCAGAGAACCATATATCAGTAACTGTGGTAATGCTGGCAACTACAGGTATTTGTATTTATCTGGACTTATCCAAAAGACTTATTAGACTTATTATACTTATCCAAAAGACCTATTATACTTATTGCCTGTATTTCAGCTCTTTAAATAAACTATAGACTAGGCTATATGTATAATGCGTTCTTAAAAGAAATGCAGACCTAAATAATGGGGATTCGATAAGCTCTTGGGTTACTAGTTCTTACGTTTTAGTGTTCTTATAGATCTTCTTTAGATGCTTGTCTCCGTGCTGAATGGTTTCCTGAGACAGATAGGTGTTTGCCAGTAATTATGTTGGCTTTGCTTGTACCCTTTGTCCTGAGTCTGTATTTCTTACTTTTTCCTACTGAACATAAAAAAGGGACAAATAGCCATTTTACATCTCTATCTGTATTATCTATAAAATCTATAATATCTATCATATCTATCATATCTCTCTGTATATCTCTTTTCTTCCCTGTCATCCAGGTTGAAAGAGGGAATATTTTAAGCTCTATTCATTTTATCTTTAGGTAATGCTCAAGTACTTAATGTACACCTTTTCAGTTTCAGGTTTACCATCTCCTTTCCCTCCACCTTTCTCATTCCCTTGCAGGGTTCTGAACTAGTAAACTATATTACTGCAAAATGTTTAGTCTTTCACACCTTTTGGAGCAATGAAGGAAGCTGCAGGAGGGATACTTTTACCTGTGATAAGGTCTGTTTCTGAGAAAGCCATTTCTGATATTCTTAATTAGAATGTAGAGATCTACTACCTTTTTTGTATCAACTATAGTTTCAGATTACAATTATCTTTTTTTTTTTTTTTTTCCCCCCCAAAGGAGCATATTTGTTTACCATTGAATTTATATACCAAGACTGGTTGAGGTGAGGGTCCTTACACTGAAAAACTTATTTTAATCTTTTTTATACCTAACATCTATCTTCTACAGTAGATCTAATCATAAAGTAACATCTGGCTCAAACTCAGAAATAACATTTTGAAATCTTCACACTGTATGACAACAAAGGCTTGCCAGTCTACAAGCTGACTCTATAATACATTTCATCTAATCAGTCATCATAATTTTAATCAACAGTAAGAACACACCTCTGATTATTCAATCTTTCATTTATAGTAAGGATATAAGCCAGTTTTACAACATGCCTAAAAGGAAGAGGTTGGGGCTTAATGACTCCTAATGGAGTTTTTACCCTAAGTAAATTAACTTCTGTTTGTCTAGTTTCAATCAAAATCCAATTATACACTGAATACAACAAGTCTGCAGCTGTTTGTATTATGTATGTTTTTAATGTAAAGGAAAAATGTGTAGAACCTGAGGTACAATGAACTGTTCCTTCCCCCCCTGAAGAATGATAAATAATTACTGAAAGAGGAGGATAGAGGTCAGAGTTTTAACACCTCATTGAAGCAAAAAGTTGTTTATTACTCTATTAACTTCTAAATTATAACAAATACCACAATAAAGAGAGATTGTCTTATCTATGGAAGGGAAAGAACCTTTATTCTAATAAGAGGTTGGCGAGACTGCTTCCTACTTAAGGACAAAGTAAAATAAATCTGGGGGATGAAATATTAAACTAGTCCAGATCTTTTGAAAGGCTTCAGAGGGAAGATTGACTGTTAAACCCAACATAGTCCACTAAAAGAGAGAAAATATACAGTCTGATTCCTGTATAGTTTCCTGAGAGAGAGCAAGTCTGATGAATGATGGAAAGACAGACATTCTAATGCAACCTCAGGATCATTCAAATGGATGTAAATTTTTCATTCTCTCTTTTCTAAAGATTTATCACTGAATTCTCTATTTTAGATACTAAATGTTGATATTTGCATGTTTACTCTAAGCTGGCTTGAGGTAAGCATAATTTACAGACATGGGATAACTATAAAACATTCAATTAAAGGAGCAGTGAACCTATGAACTAGAGTGCTAGTATACCTCAATAAGTAACCCAATACTTTAGAAGATTTTATTCTGTATTGGCAAGTAACACAGAGGATGCAAACATTGCTTGGCCTATGTAGGGATGAGGTGAAAAAAATGAATGCAGTAAAACTAGTAAGAGACACAAAGAAGGGCAAGAAAGGATTCTGTAAGGACACAAGCAGCAAAAGGAGATTCAAAGCATGGTCTACTGTTGAACGGCGGACGCAGCCTCCCTGATGGACTCTACCAAAAAGGCTGGGTACCGTCATTTTAGCATCAATCTTCACAGGTGAAACTTGCTCCCTGACCTTGGTGCATGCAGGTGTGGTTCCAGGAGAGAGATAGTCAGCAGTGGGAAGGTGACGGTCTGGGGGCTGCTTAAGGAAGTTGCAAGTATTTAAATTTCTAAGGCCAGATGCAACCTGCCAAAAGGTGCTGAAAGAATGGGCTGATGTGATTGCAGGGACATTTGCGTGGCCATCCTCAGTGAAAAACTGTGGTGTTGGTTGGAGGTCTTCGACTCGTGGAAGAAGATTAACATTATGCCTGTCTTTAATGAAGGCAAGAGGGACACCTAAGTCTAGTCCACATCACTTCAGTCCCTGGAAATATAATGGAAAACATCCTTTTCTAATTAGTTTCAAAAAATGTTAAGCGTAAGATAGCAAACAGGGAGTCAATCTGGGCAGATCATTCTTGACCAAACTGATTGCTTTCTGTGATGAAAACGTAGCTATGTGGGTGCGGGAAAAGCGCTGGCGGTTATACATGTTGACTTCAGTAGGGCTTTTGTCACCATCTCCTGGAGCATTCTCATTTGAAAACTAAGCAAACATGGGCTAGATGAACAGATTATTGGATGGGTTAAATGTTGGCTGGACCAATAGGCTAAAAGGGTAACAACTGGTGGCTTGATATTTGGTTGGCAGCCAGTTGCAAATAAATAGCCCAAAGGTCAATGCTGGACTGATACTATTCTCAGTTCTCATCTGGGTTATCAAATGGACTGCACCCTCAGCACATTTTCAGATGGTACTAAGTTAGGAGAAATTATTGTTGTGCCAAATGATAGAATTACAGTCCAGTGGGACAATGATAAACTTTGTGACTGGAACCAGCAGAAAGCTTGAGAAATTCAGTAATGAGAACTACAAAGTTCTGTAACTGAAGTGAAAAAAAAAAAAAAAAAATCCCATGAATCTGTACAGACAGGAGACAACTGTCTGAGTAACAGGCATGCTGAGGAAGAGCCAGGTTTTGCACATGAACTACTAGTGTTCTGTCCTCATGAATAAGCCAAAATGCATAGTGGGTTGAAAGAGGAGTGTGGTCAGCAGATTGAAGGAAGTTATGTCCTCCCACTCCATACTGGGGAGGCTGCATCTGGAATACTTTGTTGACTTTTGGGATTCCAGTTTGAAAGGAATTTGGAGAAACTGGAGCAAGTCCAAGGTCACATTGGGAGCAAAGAGAGCTTAAGGAAATTGTTCTAGTTAAGTTTGGTGGAGGGGCTAGGGGGGACCCGTGACCATATGAAGAGTAGTTACGAGGTTGACAGACCCAAACAAATGTCAGGCAAAAACCGAGGGGCAATTTTCACACATTTCGTGTTGGGAAGACCAGCATAGACATTAGGAAAAATGTCTTCACTAGGAAGGCAGTGTAGAACAGGTGATCAATTTACTCCGATAAGTAGCGGAATCTCCATTCAAGGTTTTCAAGATTTTTTTGTTGGTAATAAGAGATGTTTTGAGTGCAGTGGTCAGAATGAATGATTCAACATCCTATCAGTGTTGCTGGAGAACCTTAGGAAAATCTGTCTTGTTTGCTTCTTCCTTTTATCAACTGCCTGAACTTTCAAATAACCACAACTCATACCAGCTTGCTGTCCCATCTGAACCAACAGGCAAGAGTCAAATTTACTCCATTAAACAAAAGAACTTTCCATCAACAGTGCTGTTGCTTCCATTATTAAATTTCTCACTTCTCACAGAATTTTTGAATGGTCTATCAAGTAATAAATTATCAAGAGAATTTGCCATCCAAAAGAACTCTTTTTGTAACTCATAAAAAGAAGAAATTTCTGTGGGGTTTGGGGCAATCTTTTGTATTTTGTTGTTTTCTGGAAAGGGCTCACTTTTTACTTCCACGGATTCTGTGACATATCCAAGAAATGTAAGCAACACAAGATCTTCTTAACAAACCATGTAAAAAACATCTTGCAGTGTAACTTTTCTAGTTCTGACACTGTTTATATCTTTGATGGGAGAGGCTGCCAGAAGACAAGCACAATCAGCTGTCGCTACTGATGACAGCATTTTCACTTTTGGTGCATAAGTAGAACATGTAGAAGCCACTGGACAAACGTTATAAAAACTTTCATACTTGAAGGTTGTTGCCAGGGTTGGCCCCTCTCTATCTCCTTGTCTGTAGGCTCAGCAAACACTTTCATCAGAGCTTTGTGTCTCTAGATTGTGTGAGATTGGCCTGCAGAACTACGCTGGAAGACTTGACAAGACATGTAGCATCCCTGAAATTGAATCTATTTTGGACTGGCTAAAGATTTCTCATCCGTATGCATGTTTGGCAGTACAGAGGAAAACAAAACAAAACAAAACACTTCAAAATAACCCAGAAAGGACTGAGTTCCTTAACAAAGAGGACAGTTCCCAAACTTAGCACAACCAGTGGTGACCATGGCAGTGGCTGAAGCCACTTTTATCTCTATGACAAACCGTGTGTGTATGCACAAGGCATGTCACTAGGCCAATGTCCAATTTAATTAAATGTAAAAGTTTTAGTTGCAGCTATTACTGAATGATATGATATGATATGATATGGTATGATATATGATATGAAGAAGAGGAATTCTTAAAATATTCCACTGAAAACCCAGACTCTAATCTTATACTCTGTCTTTCTCAGAATCCTTTCACATGTCATGCTTCTCTAAGCTCCAAATCCAAGCTTCCCAATTCCTGCATTTCCTACCAAATTCCATGTCCCTAAACTGAATCCTGACCCTAAAACCCTTTCCTTCCTCGCTTTTATTTCACATGCTCTCATATGCACAAATCTGGATCCCCAACCATTATTTTCTTTTGCTAGCATCTCCTATTGTCCTAGCAATGACCATTT
>JAVJGH010000008.1:2124197-2145206 GCA_035590175.1 Aviceda leuphotes | reverse complement strand
TCTAAAAGAAAAAAAAAAAAGCTTTTTCATTTTAACTGGAATGTCATTATGGATTGTGAGTCTAAGGTCATATAAACGAGCAGGGCCAGAGAAAGAACCAAGGAGGTAAAAATGCATTCAGTTCTTTTAAATGATAGGAAAATCTGTAACTTTGAGTAGGGCTTCATAACAGCTATACTTCAGTCAAAGTTCAGCTTGAAGGTAATGGAGTATAAAATAATCTCCCATTGAGGACTGACCATGTGAAATGGCAACAGATGAAAGTAACAGTTTTTAAAACCACTGAAGCACAGCTACGAGTGCAATTTGAGGACTGGCATCTACAAATAGCTCCAGGGAAAAAAAGAAGCAAGTTTAGATTATTATATGGTATAGATTGGGAAGAAAGTCGCTTGAGCATCACCTTTCATAAATAAAAATGGGAATATTTTAAATCCATTTTTTCTGTGAAATCTGCTGATATGCTTGAGTCATGGAGTAAATACAGATGTCAAGAGAAGCCAAGTGGTGGTTCATAGGTGCACTTCCGAAAATGGGGTCGTGCAGTCTTTCTCCTCCACGTGCTGTGGAATCACTGAGCTACCATTCCCACCTGCGCCTTGATCTCACTCCAGCTGTATTTGATTTGCATTTGGATTTTGGCACCTTGTAGCAAAGTATCAGCCCTTTTAAGCTTATCTTTCATCAAACTGTCCCAAGACTGATAGGAAATTTACTTTAAAGTAAAGCTGTGAGATTTTTACATATATTGCTGTCAAAAAGATGCTTATTTCAGGTAAGCTAAAACCCCCAAACCTCAAAACCTTATTCCTTAATCTGGAGTAAAGCACGCTCCTTTGTCTTCCATTCTGTTTCATTCTAAACTACTACACCATTGTACAGAAATGTTATAAACTTGATTCTTAACCTGAGGCTTTTTTCCACCTGGCATCAAGCCTATGAATTCCTTATAGGAGGATAAGTCTATATTAAGACAATTTCTTGGGTTAGTTCTAGCTTTCATCAGCCTGTGGTAGAGAATTCCTGACAAATTGTATCTTTGTTGTTAATAGCTTTTGATACACTTTTTGCTTATGAGTTTGTCTAATTACTTTTTCAACTGTTAACATGCACAATATTCTGAGCAGTAAGTGCTACAATTTAATTATATGTTATGTGAAAATATGTTTTATTCTGTTTGCTTTAAACTAGTACCTGATTATTTCATTTGATGACCCTTAATTTATTTATTGTGGAAAACAGCGAATTGTGGAAAACAGTGAAGTGTTTAATTTTTTTCTACATCTCATTAATTACGATATAAAGCTATGTTGTATCTTCCACATATTTTTCACATTTTAAGCTCCTAGTTAATTGACTTTGTCCTTGTACAGAAGTTTAAAAACTTTGCTTACCTTTGTTATTTTTCTTTATATCTTTCCCCATTATACTCTGCCAATTATCATCGTCATAAGATTAAAAATGCTCACGTTCAAAATATTTATGCAGTAGCCAAGTGATGTTTTCTGCTTCTTTTTTTCATCTTCTCTCCTAATAATTCTGAATGTTTTTTCTATCAGTGCTGAACACCGAGATTTTGAAGGACTTCTTCATCATAATTGTCTTGAGTGATATTTAATTCAGAGTTTACTTTTGTCTTTATACGGTTATGTTTGTTTTACTCTGTGTATTATTTCACATTGAATTTCATTCAAACAGCTAATCTGAATTGTTTTAAATTCTCATGCAGCTCTTCTGAGTCGAATTTAATGTTTCTGTGACTTTGTAATATCAACAAACCTTGTTATTTCACTGTTCTCTCTGTTCACTGCATCAGATGCAAGTGCATTGAGGAGGACAGGTCCACACACAGACCTCTGAACAACTTTTCTTTCCTTTTCCAGGAGATGAACTTTAGTAGTACTTAAGTAGTTAATTACATAGAACTTAACTAGTAAATTACATACATAATTGAAACTTCCATGGTTCTATAAAGCTCATTTAAAAATCGTGACTAGCACATAATACTGCTGATTTATTGCTACTTACTCTTCCAGTTTGTTTTAATCCCTGTTTGATGCTTGGAAACAGTTTCTCAAACTTGTGCCTTCACAAAGAACCAGCATAAGAACTTCCTAAGTCTCTCTCTGTAATGAACATGGGAATGTTCATCATAAGGAACTGATGCTAAACACCCGGAATGACTGACCTGTGGGAGACAAATTTTGTGAGATTTCAGAAAGTGAGGCATTTTGTTAGATACTGCAAAAGAATCTCATCTACTATTTTAATCTTTTCTTCAAGAGCAGTCTTTTTTCTTTTTTCTTTTTTTCTTTTTGCCATTCCTCCTTTTATGATTGTGGCATGTTTACCAATGGTTTAAATAAGAGCAATATGGATGTCAGGAATGGTACTGTAGCTACTTCCCTTGCCTATAGGAGTAACAAAGTAGTAACAAAGGTGTAGTATTTTTAATTTATTTTCCCCTGACATTTAATAATGCATTTCTCATTGCCTGGTCTTTAACCTCCAAGACTATGCACTAACTTCAGCTAGAAGGCTCTAATTCAGAACTTAATTTATGTCGCTTTGGACCAGGAGTGCTTTGCGTTAAAGATCAGAGTCTTGAGGTCATTTCCAAAAGTTAAGTACTACCTAATATGATGACAATGTCAAACATACAGATCTGTCTTCTCTATAAGCTCAGAACAATAATGTATTTTCATATGGGCAAGTAAATAAATTTCAGCTGGTAACGATTTTCAGCCATTAGTGATCTGGACTGAATTTGAACTTGTGACCTATATGTGTACTCTGGATTCTTAATCATAACTGTAATGCGCCTCACACCGAGTAATTTTTCTTATTTCCCATTCTTTTTGACAAAGAGGAGTTCAGTCTGATATTCTGCTTCCCTCTAGTATGGTTACAGTTTAATAGACCTAAGTCACAGTACTATATGAGATATAATTTTGAAATTATTTCTTCTTATCTTTTATGAGAATAGGCTACATCAGGAATCAAATAATAACAGAGTCTATTGGGAATTCTAGTTGATTAATGACTGAGGATAGGGCTGTATAATACTGACCAATTACGTAGCACTTCACATCTTCAAAGCGCTGCACAAACATTATCTAAAATAAAACAAATGTGGCTCATTAAGGAATCTGTTCATGTGTATTCTGATGAGACAAACAAGCACACAAAAATGCATGACAAATTACTTAAATGTTTCTCCTTTTGCAAAAGGAATTGTGTTTGAAATGCGGTTCATCCTTTTCCAGTATTTTGTGCAAGAATGTTTGTTTCTTTGTCATTAGTAGAGGGAGCAGACATCGTTTAAGGTGTCTCTTCAGGATGGGTGAATGTGTATTATAGAAAAATAACTCTGGAGTTTGACAAATATTCTGCATGGCATTATTATTACATGAATTAACACAGGAAACTTCAGCTTTAGCATTTAGCAGCATGTGGTAAAGAATTTTAATTTCCTTATTTTAAAGGTTAAGTGTTCCTTCAAGCCCACTTGTTACCATTCCCAAACAGAATAAATAGGGAACTTCCTCTAAGAAAGCTACTAGTTCATTCTATAAATATTTTAATAGAAAATCTGTTGCTTTCATAATCCTATCCCTAAGTGAGCAGTCAAGACTGGATTTAAACAACTTTTTTTTAATAACATGGAGTCTTTTCAATTCTAAGCATTTATTTTTTTCAGTTGGAAGAAGCATTTGAGTAAGCCTTGGGCAAATTATATAAATCATTGGCGAAGATGTTCATGAGGATTGCTGAGGCATTTTTTACACCTGAACTATGTACTAAAGCTCCACACTCACCAGCTCACCGGGGCTGACATAACCGTATTACTTACATACAGTTTGCAGCAAGAGGTAATATTTATATCCGTATGACATTTAAATACTCTTCAGAAATCAATACTCTTATTCTTTTTATGCAGCTCTCCCTTCCTTGTGGGTAGGTCCACTCAGACTCCTGAGAAGTCAGCTTTAATTGTGCGTAGAGGCAATACGTACCCAGCGACACCCTGCAGTCAAAAATCGCGATGGTGATAGCGGTAACGTTTTTTACGAGCCTACTTCTCTGGATAAGCTTGGGCTCTCAATAAGAGACGGCGATTTGGGCAGGAGGACCACTGGAGCTCTTTTCCCCACAGATGTCATCACCCCTGCTGAGCTCCCAAGCCTTTCCAGCCGTTCTGTCCCGATATTCCGAGCTCCCTTTGCTTCCACTTGCCCCCTGGTTTTCCCATCCGGGTCCTGCAACTTCCTTACTGGCAAGACCCTGAAGTCTCCTCTCCTTCCTGCAGCGCCTGCAGGAATGGAATGAAAACGCAGCCTTCGTATCCCGTAGGAAAGAAGTGGGAAAGGAACCCCCCACTCAGCTGCTGGAGGTTCTGGAGCACACCTACACAGCTCGGTGCCGACGGCCGCCACGTACAAACACAGCGTAATCCAAGTGGCTTCCTAAAAAGAAGGGCTTAGTCCAGCAAATGGTTTATTCTGGTGAGCAGTCCTTATTCTTTTGCCAGCTTGGAACCATCTTTCAGAAATACTTGCCTGTTTAAAGTTGAACTGACCCCGCAAACAGAGTACAGAGTACAGCTTCCATAGATCTAAGGTTTGTATTACATTTACACATCTTATACTAAAGTTAGAGAAGGGGACATAGAAAAAAAATAGGCTTCTTTTTTCTATACTTTTCAATGAATTCTTTTATTTAGTGATGTTTTTACAAGAGTTACTGAGTTTTGAGGTTCTATTGGTTCATTTTCCTTATGTTTCTCCCATATGAGCACATGTGATTGCAGCAACCATGTGTGACAACCCAGAACTTTCATTTTTTTGTTAGAAATATAGACTAGCTCATCCTTTCAGCTTTTATACAATACAGCTTTGGAAAACAGGCACAAGATCTCAAAAGACAGATGACGGGAAACTTACGGGATATGATTGCACATAAAGGTTAAAACAGTCTTCCTTTTCAACACAAGTGCTACACTTTGCAAGTAGCAGATGCTTTATAAATATTCCCTTTTATTTTAAACTTCTAAACTATAATCTATGAATTGAAGGACAATTCATTCCAGGGGAAGTTAAAAATTCACTTATACCAGTCACAATCCCACTGGAATAAAACAAATCTTAGCAGACAAGAAATCAAATAACTCAGTATGAAATAACAAATCTAAATCAGGACGTGACACTCAGGAGATCAAGAAAAATATACAAGTAAAACATTTCAGCAGCCCAACAGGTAACAAGTGGACAAATATAGTCTCAGGAAAGCTGCCAAGCATTGAAAAGTGCAGTAAAAGTGGACACGATGTGAAGTAATTACAAAATTCAATTTCGGGATGAAAATTAATGTTGAAACTGCCAGAGACAGTCTGAATAAGAGGAGCAGGACTGTAAGGCAAGACTTGTAGAAGGCAGTGAAGAGGTGTCCGTAATTTACTTTCAGAAACTTCACACCAAACACAACTTTTCTTATGACTGGCTTTATTGATCAGCAGTTGACTGTCTGAAACTAAAGGCAAAATTTGTTCCAGCCCACCTTTTTTTTCTAGATTTCAACTTCATAAACCCCTTATTGTACCTGCCCTTATTGACCTTTTCAGTTCTCGGCAATTTTTCTAAGGCTGTATTTACCTATCTGATGCTTTTTCCCTTGCTGACATGTTCTTTTGTATTCTTGATCTTTTTCTTGTCACGTCTCAGTTTGATTTGTCATTTCATAGTCATTTGTCTGGTTACTTGTCTGGTAAGATAGTGTGCCTCATTCTTTTTTGTTTTCTGGGCTGGATATTCAGAGTTTTCTCCTTTGTTTTACTGGAGAATGGACTGTATGGCTGAAAAGTCTTGTCATCATGAGGATGAAGGATGTTCTAGCCCTTCAGATCAATTATTCATTAACACATTTCATCTATTGCAGTGAGAAATTTGTTTACACATATAAGACAAAGAGGATACTGAGTAACTTCTGCAAGAATCATCATGCTTACTTACTACATCACATGAGATTTAACGAATTGCTCTGTGCAGGACTTGTGCAAGATCCTGGGAGCTTGTGTTCTGCAGGTAGCGTGATGTATATTTCACATGTATTATTTCTTATACATAGACCAAAGAGTGGTGTTCAACATTTATTTTTAACAGTTATTAGACAACTAAAGGCTGAATAAAAGTTTGCAAATATGCTTTCAGAATCTCCTGTCTAATAGAAATACACCAAAACCAATAATGAAATATTTTCGTTCAACAATATTAATTGAAAGTTCATAACTCTTTCATATCCAATCCATCTTCAAGCCATATCGTGCTATTAGTTAATGCCTATAAAGTTTCTTTCTATGTCCTTTAGACAAAAAGCAGATATCTTCCTAGTCCTTTCCAGCTAGAAATGAACTTTGTAACCAACCCAAACCAACCCCAAACCCCATCACAAAACCCCAGAGAGAAACAAATAAACACCACCGCCCCTCAAGAAGAATAATTAGAACACGTCGTATGTATATTCTTATCCTTTGGTTCTCCCAACCTTTAAATTAATATGTCACTCTCTTTAATTTTTGAGTACAGTATCTTTAGCAGACTGAGATCTGTTTTTGTGAAAGAGATTAAAATACAATTGTTTTGTCTTGGCTCTTGGAGTATAGGACCATGAGACTTTGATGAATTTAATCCTCAAGAAGTATTATTATGTACTCCAGGAAATGGCTTGTGTGGGAAATGTGTTATACTCTGCACCTATATGAGATGGTGCCTAGCATGGTTAGGTTATGGTACAGAGCTGAGTCTTACAGCAGTGAACGACCCTCATTTACCACAGTACGAGAAGTGCCAGGATCTGTGGCATTTCATGAAAGACTATTCTACCTGGTAAAGAAGGTATGGGCTGAGAGCAAAGTACTGCTTCTGAACAACAACTTTTTGCAGTAGTAGATAGGGGGGTGGTGTTTATTTTTTTTCCTCCACACTTTTGTGTCTGCTTAGGGTCAGTTGAGTCATCCAGATGAATCAGCCTGAGTCATCAGAAATCCAGACTAAGGAACCACCCATCCAGGTGTTCAGGACTGCAAGTTGGTACCGAAGTCCCTAAAGTCCTCATAATTTTAACCAAAGTATTTAAATATTTATTAAGGGGGGTTGTTTGTTTGTTGGTTTGTGTGGGTTTATTTGTTTGTTTGTTTTTAGTTTGGATTTATTAGTTGAGGCCTAGCTCAGGACTGAGGATATGCGAGAGTTCAGTTTAAATGCTTCCCTGCCCAACATACTACAGTAGCATAGTAATAGCAAGTTTTAAAAGGAATGTTGTTTTGGTTAGCTTCAAAATTATTATTGCAGCAAAGGGAGAACTAGCTTGGTATACCTTGCAGACCTTTTAAAT
Organism: Aviceda leuphotes; assembly: GCA_035590175.1. Classification (NCBI taxonomy): domain Eukaryota; kingdom Metazoa; phylum Chordata; class Aves; order Accipitriformes; family Accipitridae; genus Aviceda; species Aviceda leuphotes. Next base: position 2,137,817 of record JAVJGH010000008.1, on the reverse strand, counting down.
CAACAGCTGGCATAATATTACTTGCTTTACCAGAGATTGCTTCCTTTATATTGTGTAAAAAGAGATATGATATACATTCAACACTATAGAAATTATTTATAAATGGCATTTGTTCAATAACAAAATTTTTGAAATGCAATGCAATATTTCTTTTACCTTTTAATTATACTTCTACCTAAAGTACTTACTGTATCTCTACTGACTGTTAATTCAAGCAAGATTCCATTTGAAATTCATTTAAATAGAACTTGTATTTAAAATTGTACCTTTCATAAGCAAACCATTAAAATCACCATTTGAGCCTTAACAGTATCCCATTGCGGTACAGACTATTAAGTTCCTACAACCCTAGTGGCTTTTTTCAGTGTGACTAGCCATCTAAACAAATATATCAGCTTACAGAATAAAGTCTCAAGGAGTAACATCAGGGTATGGTCCAATGAAAGAACAAGTCAAGAGAGTACCTTTTATTTGACTGCTTTGAACAATTTTTCTGCTGTGAAGTGGAGCACCTAAAGCTGTCTCATCTCACTTTCTTAATTAATAGTATAGGGCAGAGAATAAGTATGGTCGCCTGCTGTTCTTGTGTGATGAGCACAGCTCCACGGCTCCAACACACGGACTGGCAAATCTTCCCTTTTCTAGTGGCAGATCTAGAAACCAGAAATTTTGGGGGTCTAGAGATTAAATTCTGAAAGAAAATTCAAATTACAATGCTTTCTATATCTATATGTTTACAACTCACAGGCATCTTGTATGGTGTTTGTTATATGTCCGTTACGGGACTGATTTGGATGCAGAGTGACAACATACAGCAGCTTAAATATCTCTGTGAGATAAAAGGATGTTGATGTAAATTTTAAACCTAGAAGGAATATTCAATATTTTTGCATTGTATCTATGTCAGAAGATTGATATAGCTTTTCTCAGAGCTCAACAACTTTACTAGATTTAGATTTACCTCAGGATATGGAGAGTTTGTAAAACAAACACTGTATATTTTTATACAGTAATGAAAATACTCTTGAGAGAGATTGTTTTTCTAAAGGAATGCATTGGTAGAAATGCCGTCTCTTTACAGCCTAGAAAAATTAGTGTAGAAAGTTTATAGAATGTATTGATTTTATTCTGCTAAACTCTAAGCTTGATATAATTATCACAACTTAAGAAAAATGCAAAAAACCCCATTGATTACTGACTCATATAATCAAAATATAGATAAAAAAAGGTACCAGTCCTGAAACTGATATCATATGTCTGGACTACTCTTCCCCTGTATAAATTAATCAAATTAATTTAAGATTTGTGGATCACAGAAATGGGTGGGACTGATCACTACAGTCCAAGAAGTTGTACAAATGCTAAAGCTATTAAGACCCACTTCCCCCAACCAAGAATTTAATATACAATTCTTTTGTGTCTCCATACTAATTTCTGTAAGGAACATGATATCAGTCAAGATATAACAGATATAAATACAAGCAAAATATGGCTAAAGTAAACTCTATGTAAAGTATTTAATAGTAAAAGAACACAGCAAAACTTAGTTTAACATATGCAGGTAAAAGGTTTGGGCTCTGATCCTGAAATTGTGTTGAGCTATTGTTTATGTTGTTTATGTTAACATCATTAAAAATCATTGAAATTTGCAGGGATCTAGCCAGATGCAGGTTAGCATGTATATCTAGTAAAAAGCCTGAAAATTAATTTAATGAAAATGAAGCATTTCAGTTTAAAATACGTCTCTCTCTTACTAGAGCTGCTGAACTTGGCAACTTTGTGACCTGAGAAAAATGCAATCTAGAATACAGGAGCAGTTTTTAGTTATGTTAGTTCTGGTCAGTGAATGAACCTACTTGTCAATAAGAGCTGTCGGAACATTGCGGGGGGAACTGGTCACTAGATTGAAAAAAATTATCTAGCTGTTTTAAGTAATTTGATTTGCCCTGTGGCTGATGTTGACTGTGTTTCTATTTTTATTTAATAGATACGACAATTTGGCAACAATGTCTACCTCTTCTCTATGTTCCTTAATGTTAGCTTGAAAGTCTCTTTGCTCACATTTATTAATTTTAAAACTGCTTGATTGTTCTTGAGATTTAACAATGCCTTTTTAGTGAGCATGATTTGTCATTTGCGAATAGAGAGCTTCCTTTTAGTGGAAATAATGCTGATTATTTCTAATGATTGATATATTAAAAGGATGCAAAATGTTTCCAATAAAGCTGCTTAAAAGTGTTTGTGGCTTTGTTTCTGCAAATAATGATTCCTCTAAGGGCATTTTTTGCTCTTGATGAGTTTGTTTTAAGTGCATGTTAGAGGAATCTTTTCCTCCAATGTCATTGCCCAAGGCTTAAACATACATTGCCACAGAAAAAAAAAAAAAAGGCAGCAGGAAATTCTAGAGAATGTCCATTATTTTCAAGCCTTGTCAGGAAGGATAAAATCTGAGACTTATAAACAAGAAGGAAATAAAAATGTCATCAAAAAACACCACTCAATAACTTTTCATTTTCCTACCCCTTAGCTGTAACAATCCGTTTGTAAATACTATTGAAAGAACTTGATCTTGTTCTTGACTAAGGATCTTGATACGTTACTTTTAGAAGGAGAAATGTAGATGAGCAATAGCATGAAAACATTACTTGCATATGTGTCACAGCCTTTGGGGGGGATAAATAATGAAATAAATAAATAAAAAAAAGTCAGCAAACAGAGGTGAAATGTGAAGATTCTGACTCCTCATCACACTGGGTGGTGGCAGAATAAATGCTCGTGCTCTGGAAGATCAAATTCATACTGTCCAGCATCACGTTAGAGAGAGTAAAAGTGTCAGAAACTCTGAGGCTTGTTATAGAGTCATGGGAAGGAAACAAAATAAAGCTGATGAAGAGTTCAATTAAGTTCAGTAAAGGAAGTTTGGAAAATAGTCTTCATTGTCCATGACCACACTGTTATAAACCGGTGATTATCTCAGTGCCCTGCAGCAAAGAATGTTTCTACTTCATTCCAAATGTATAGAAAGCTCAGAGGGATAAGACATAGGTGAATGTCATTGCCTATCAAGTAATTGGAGATTATGAAAAATACTGATTTTATGGAATGATTGCTGATGGAAGGAGAAAAAAAGTTGCATGAACATGGAATAAATGTCAGTTTTCAAGATAATTCCTGGAAATTTAATGTGTTTGTTTGTTTATTTGCTATTTGTGGCAGATACTTTAACTTTGTTTCTACTTTTGGATTCCTAAAATCACCCTTTCTATCACTGTGAAGTCTTGTAATCCTTACTGAGATTCCACACAAAAAGCAAAAGGTCTGCCAATGGAAATATGGTAGCAAGGCAAGTGTTTGCCTTGTGACTATGGGCAATAACAAATGCTCTGTTCCTCAGTAATATCTTCATCGAGAGGAATAGCGTTATTTCCATCCAACCTGGAGGGAATTTAAGGTCACGGAATCACAATGGAAGATCAAAGTGAGAGGCTGGGATTAAAATGCTCCTTCTTTTATTCTACTTTTTCCTAGAGTTCATTCAAGGGAAAAAAAAAAAAAAGGGATGGGAGTGAAGGAACATCAACACAAGGAAAAGAATATAATTGAGCAACTGAGTAATTGAGCTTACTTGAACTTAGAGAACCTGTACAGGGAAATTTATTGCAATACAGCATATAAGTAACATGTTTTTTTGACATCTGTTTGCCTGAATCATTTGTATACAAACAGCAACTTACCATAGGATATACTAGAAAAACTAATAAAGCAAACCAAAGGGAACAGGGAGTGAGGGGGAAGCAAAGAAAATACAAGGTCATGGAAGATTTACCTAGCTGGTATGAGATCAATATCATTTTTGTAACTCATTATCCCGAGCCCCAAAGATGGTATAAAAATCAACAATGTATTGAAGTAACTACATCTTCCTCAGCAAGATTTATGAGACAAAGGAGAAAGAAAAGAAGCTAGCTCCTTTATTGCCAAAGATATCAAATCTTCATTAATGTTGTGAAAACAACATCATTTATATTTATTTTCAGTGAGTTAGAAAAATCCAATAGATACATACAACAAATAATACATGTTTTGCTGTGACATCATGTACAGCATATAATTCTTAAATGATATTTCCCCCCACTGGATATAGTTAATGCAGCCCAATTTAGATACTGTGGTAGGTCAGCATTTTAAATTTCCTTCCTTCCTTCTACATTTGTAGCTGAATTTTTTCTCTTTGATTTCAAAACCAGCTGCATGCACAAGACCTGGTTTTACCATGTCTGTGGAAACTGAACGATCACTCCAGAAAATGATGATGGAGTGACAAGAGACAGAAAACTCATCAGGGGCCTGGAGGTTATAGGCCATGTGCAATATAGGTGAATTTGTACGTATGGTAAGGCTGTCAAAAAGTGGATTTAGGTTTATTAAGATAAAACAATTAGAAATGTCACAGGAAAGGAATTTTGGAGAAATCCTACTTGATGTATTTTGCAAAAGGATTATCAGTGTCTCTAAGGAAAATCTGTGCATTTGAGGATCGCTGCTGTACACATTTAAGTAGCTTAGTTGTCCCTTTCCAGATACATTCAGAATTTACAAAAAATTTTGTTTCTATATGAAATATTATTCCTGTGTCACTCCGGAATAAGGTCAGGATATGAGCGAAACACTTTATATACTTCCCTCAGTCATATAAAAACGATCTCCATTCATCTGGCCATTCAGTCATTGTGAGTAGAAAGGAGAGCAGAACAGAAAGGTGATACAGAACATCCCAGGAGTTGCCAGACCCACATTTTAGGAGATAAAGAAGTGAAGCAATTTTCAAGGTCAAGAAGAACTCATCTGTCACCTGTATAACCCTATTTTTACCAAGAGGAAACTATAAGCTCAAGAAGCTCATTTTTTTCTCACTTGCTATAATATACTATCCTCAGTGTCTAAAATACTGAGTTCTACAGTAATCCCTTATAAACTGACTCCTGAAGTTATTTTCTTCTTTTCTATAAACAATAGCTATGTGTGTGATGTAGAGAAAGTGCAGAAGTATTATCTCAGTGGCATCAGAAATGCAAAATATCTAATATCTCCCTGTGTGGGCTGCATTTTCCTTGAACTGTATGGGTTCAATGACTAGTTCAAGTTTTATGATTTTACATATAGTTCTCCGAGGGAACTGTTGCTAACTTTCGGTCTTGGCGATTTATCTCATTCATCTTGTTGATTTATCTTACTGAAGAAGAATTTTCTGTTGCATGATTTTGAGCTCATTTGACTCAAAATTAATTTTTCGTGTGGACAAAAAAACTCTGATGAATCTTTATCAAATGTACAGCATAACCCTGCAAAGTTGGAAGGTTCCGAAGAGCCGGTGCCAAACACTATATATACTGAGAATACTTTGTTAGATGTGTCACATTAAACAGTTCAGTATAGTTTGTGTGCTACTGTTCAAGGTCAAGCCGTTAAATATACTTTTTCCCTGTTGTATTTGTGGATCCTGGTAATGCCTGAGAACGTACCAATCAGTGCGCCGCTTGGTTCGCACGGAGCCTTTTCTAGCTGTTTATTTTATGGGCATATTGGAGCTCTACAGACCTAATGAAAAGACAGCCTGGGATTTTGACATGTAGCAGAGCAGGGTTATATCTAGTCTAAAACCAAGATTTTGTCAACAGTAGACAATACTTCTGATAAGATCAGTACTTTTAAAATCTGGAATTCAGCTTTTTAGGCTTTTGACTATCCCCACTGATGTGGTTTGGCACCTTCTGAAAACTAAGCACGCTAAGAAATCTCAAATTTGGTGTAGGGTGAAAACCATGATACAACTTACTAAGTTGTGATGTACCATAGCTAGAAGGGTCAGAGAGAGAAAGGAAGAAAACTTTTGTTATACGGTGGCTTTCTGAAATACCAAATCAGCAACGTGCACACATGGTTCTACCCCGTCCCTTTTCCCTCGGGTGTTTATTGTCTCACAGCAAGACGAAACCAGCTTGTGTTTTGACCTAAGGAAACTTGTAGGTAAAAAACTTTCGGTGGGGGTCAGAAAAAAAGTAACAATTTTCCAAATCTTTCTGCCCAAATGTCTTCAGAAAGAACAAAGGGATTAGCAGACCAACCCCTTTTTGCCCACAATCATATTTTAGGTGTTGCTGAAGTATAAGTACAGGCCAACACAGAAGCAGCTCAGTGCCCCTCTGCAAGCCCCTGTTTGGAGACACTTGAATATTGTTTAGCTGTTAAAACGACAAGACAAAGGTAACTCTTATCCATTTGTGGGTAGATATGATCTGAAAACCTGTGTACTAGCAAAAAGCAAATATTAAAGATGCTTCGATTGTAATATAACAAAGACTTCACCTGAGTCTAATTACTGATTTTCAGATTAAATACTTGTTCAAATAATTACAAGAAATCAACCAGATAATCTTGGATCAGAGCAAATTTTATTTCCAAAGTTTCTTAATATTATGGTAGCATAAGTCAGAAACCAAAAGCAGAAACCAAGAACATTTGAATAGCTCTGCTGAGTTTCAGAGCAGTGAAACCTACAAATTTTGAATTTTCAACTTTTGTTATTGTAAATTGTTGCCCTAGTTTTTTATATATTTGTCTATATTCCATTTTGACAGTTCCATTTTTTTCCTAACACTCATAAAAACTTTCCACTAAGCTTCTGGGAGTTACTATCTACTAAGGATAAAAAAAAATGGACCCTGTTAGCAGGATCTAATCCACTATATATTTAAGGGGAACTGATCTTCAAGTGATAATTGTTCCTTATATTTTTAAAAGCAGGTTTATTTCAAGTGACATTTCAAATGAACCTGTAGTTATTTTGAAAGTACATGCACAAAGTATGTAGCAACAACCACATTTCACTTCTGTAAATAGTAGCAAACAAATCCAAATAGTACCCTTCTGAAAAGTACAATTCCTATTTTGGATATACTGTGTATAGGTACATTTTGAATTATTAGTTTATCTGTAGAATAAAGTTAGCATTGATTTAAAATACCAACGCATTAGCTGAGGAGAAAAATAATGCTGGGAAAAACATTCAGGGTTTATGACAGCTAGGGTTAGAAAAACAGCAAAAATTAATAGGTCTGATTACTTTTTATTATTGAAGCTCTCTGTGAGGGTTCTCAGTGGGATTCTGCAGCAGTTGTTATGAGTTGCAGAGTTTGAGTGTCAGGACTTTATTCACAGAGGATAGTGAATAGTGAAGCTTTAATACTTTACTGTATAACAAGCAAAGAAGTCGGGCTTTGGACAGGGTTACTTGCAAGAAGTTAGCCAAGAATTATCTGTGAGTTAATATATGGTGCATTATTCTTGTTTGGTCAGAAAAGGAACATTTCTATTAAGTTCATTCTCAGTTACAGTAGGATTTATTTTTCTATTGGATCTATCCATAGCAAGAAGAAAATGGTTATCCTAAGATGTACCAAATAATATTCTGTAATTCTTGAGAGGTTCATTTTGCACTTTTTATTTACCAGACTCTTATAATTTCTTTTTGAAATCAATATATCTAAGTAATTAAATTAATAGAAAAATAAAACTATAAGAAAAGTTAATGAAGTTTTAATGTCTTGAAGAAGATACTGTAGTATTTTACTTGAAGATATTAACTGAAAATACTGGCATGTCATAGACCATCAGTCAGACAGAAAGTACTTCCAACAAGTATAAGCATATATTCAGTAAAGCTGGCCAAACTCTTACTGAAGTTCACATTTATCACCAATTGTAGCTCCTTTCTAGTTAATGAATCACTCACAATCTAATGGCTATTTCCGGGAACATGTCTTTTATTTTTGTGTATGCCCAGAATAGTTTCAACAAAGTATAATAATGTTTTGACTTTTAATGAAGGAGTGTAATATACACAGCTTAGAATGGCTTGCTCTCTTTTATTTTGGAGTGTTTTCTCATACTTTTGGGCTGTGTCCTTTAGCCTATAAAAGACATTTAACACCATGGACAATAAAAGCATAATTCAAAACCTGAAGTTACACTTGATACATGAGTTTGACCACTACTTTTCTCCTTTTAGATTTCAGCCAAATTTTATGGAATCTTGGGCGTTTTGTGGATCTGACACTGATTTCTTAATGTGCAATATCTCAATACAAGGACACTAGTCACCACTAATTTCTAGGTTTAACAGCTTTCAAGCTGTGGCTTGTGAGAAGACAAGGCAGAGAAGAACATTACAATCACTATAGGCTGCACAATGGAAACTGTGACCACTTATTTATGAGTTTTCCTATAAGTTGGCTGCCTTTAAATTATGATCCTCTAAGTTTTGAGCAATGGTAAGAATGTTTTGGGGTTTTCTTTGTTTGGCTTTTTGTTGTTTTTTGGTTGGTTGGGGTTTTTTTTAAGGGTAGGGAGACTTTTCTCTGCTTCATTTGCTACATTGCATCATTGTATTTGGAAGTGCAGTACTGGATTGAAAACCTGATGGCCTCAAGGTTTAATTGAAGTCTCCTGAACTCAGCTCAAATGGCAAGTTGGCCTCTTTGCAGAGAAGAATAAAATCAATATTTAAAAAAAAAAAGCATGTACTTTATTCTAAAAAGTACATTCTGGAACTTTTTCCAAGTAAAGTTTATAAAAAATTAATGTTAGATAACCTTTTTGAGGAAAGGAGCCCAAGGGTTTATGTATTAAACTCTTCTTTTCTAAGTGTGTCACTTTACCGGCTGTGTTTTCTAGTTGGCTAAAAGATGTTTTAATTAGACAAAAAAAGAATTCAGAATGGGGAAAAAAAAAAAAAAGACATAAGGATGGAAAAGCTGAATGTATTGCATAGTTTATGTGGGGAAGCGTGCCCAGTTCAGGATGGGTTCTGTGGTAAAGCTAAGTGAGAGTGAGAAAACAGTAGTTTGAAATAGTTTTCATGTACGAATAGAAAGTTAAGTATTGTAGATTAGTCTGTAATCATATTTAAGACCAGCATGTCTCAGTAAGAACCTCCTGGTCAAACTAAAGTGTAAGAAGGAAATGCACAGGCAGAGGAACCAGGAATGTGTATCCTGGGAAGAATACAGGCACACCCCCCAGATGTATAGGATTGGGATCGGGAAAGCTAAGGCACAGCTGGAGCTGAATTTGGCAAGGGAGGTGAAGAAGAACAAAGGCTTTTACAGGTTCATCGGCCAGAAAAGGAAGGTTAAAGAAAACCTACAGCCCCTGCTAAATAAGACAGGAGAGCTGGGGACAACCGACATGGAGAAGCCTGAGGTACTCAACAACTTTTTTTGCCTCAGTTTTCAGTGGTAACCTCTCGTCCCACATGTCTCAACCCCTGAACCTCAAGGCTGTGAGAATGAAGTCGGTCCAGTTGTAGAAGAAGATCAGGTTTGAGATCACCTGAAGAACCTGAAGATACCTAAGTCCATGGGACCTGACAAGATGCAAGAGGTGCTCCAGCCCTCTGATCATCTTGGTGACCCACCTCTGGACCAGCTCCAGCAGGTCCATGTCCTCCTTATGTTGGGGGCCCCAGAGCTGGACCCAGTTCTGCAGGTGGGGTCTCACCAGCGTGGAGTAGAGGGGGAGAATCCCCTCCCTCAGCCTGCTGGCCACGCTGCTTCTAATGCAGCCCAGGATACTGTTGGCTTTCCGGGCTGTAGACACACATTGCCAGCTCTTTTCCAGCTTTTCCTCCACCAGTATCCCCAAGCCCTTCTTGTCAGGGCTGCTCCCAATCCCTTCATCCCCCAGCCTGTCGTGATACTGGGGGTTGCCCCGTCCCAGGTGCAGGACCTTGCACTTGGCCTTGTTGAACCTCATGAGGTTCACGTGGACCCACTTCTCGAGCTTGTCCAGGTCCCTCTGGATGGCACCCTGCCCACCAGGAGTGTCAACTCAGCTTGGTGTCATCTGCAAACATGTTGAGGGTGCACTCGATCCTACTGTCTATGTCACTGGTGAAGATCTTAAACAGTACTGGTCCCAGTGTGGATAATATTCCATCTGGATATTGAGCCTCCATCAAATCCTTTTCAAATATTTTTCTTCATCATTTTAGGAAGAGACACTCCTTATGATTTACCTCTGATAAATCTCCAAGTTTGCAACTCTCTCCCCTCCATTTTTTTAAATGCTTTGTGATAGCTGAAGTGCTTACATTGGAAAAAAATGAATATTAACGAAGGAAAAAAACCCAGTTATTTTTGTAATGATGCATGCAATCTTCAGTCATGTTTTAGATGGTGGTTTGGCAGAAGGACAAGTAGTGTAATTGTGTGCACCTGCACCATTTACATCTCTTGTACTGAGTGAAGGGATACAAGATGAGATATTTAAGTCTTTTTGGAGTATGACTGAAAACAGATTTTAACATTACCACTTATCCAAGTTAAGCTGCTGATTGTTCTTATAACTGACATAACTCTTGGCATAATTTATTACTGGTCTATATACTACATAAATCAAAAATATCCTCATTGCTGAAATAATGAAGTATAGTTTTTGAAAGAATAAGGTTTATCTAATTTTAGCTAACCCTGAAACCAAATTTCACTATAACCAGACACTTACGGGTGCTCTTGGGAACAGATTCAGACCCTAAATCTTTTTTAAATTCCAGCTTAGTGTCAGATGACTTTATCTGACTTGCTCGACTCATTGAGCCACTTCTACCAATTTCCTTTTTGTTCTCTATATTTTTATATAGACAATAATAATGTAGATATTATTTATATATACAATATAGATATTATTTTCTATATTCTCTAATTGAAGTCATGATCACAATAAATATTTCCAAGGCATTTGCCATTTTAAGAAATTAGTTGGGAGGATTTTAAATAATTTTAATTCCATTAAAAAAGTAGAAAAGAAGTTATTTAAAACTTATTTTTTATGTTAGGAAGGGGGAAAACAATGGAAATGCTGTAGCTATAAACTGATATGTCAAAAAACTGAAGGATGCATTCGCATATACATTATGTGCTCTGTATAAAGCTCTTTGGGAATGCGGAGGTGTTCCAGTTTTATCCATTGCACTTTAGAAAAATTAGGCAGGACTGTTTGCAAAGCTTCAAAGCTTTACAAAGCTTCAAATTAGCCAGCTTATTTTAACATACTTTTCATTAAACTACTAGGCTTAAATAGAACCATTCTAGTATTTCCTCTTCAAAAGCAATCTTCTGTTTATCCAAACTTTTGTGGATAAGGACGCAACGTCACTCACACTTCCCAGGCATTCCCTCCTTAATGCGCATGTCGTAGCCATGCGCGGCTTTGCCTGGACTTTTGCCTTGGATATAAAAGCAGAAGAAGCAAACAGCCACAGAAGAGGATAGAGCTTGGGAAAAAGGAACTAGGAGGGGCTTGGAAGAAAATGAAAGGGGAGGAAAAGGGGACAAGACAAGAAAAACAGAAACGGAAACATGTTTGAGAGAAGAGAGGCTAAGACAGAAGGAAGAAAGAGAAGAATTAAAGCTAAGGAGGAAAAAAACACATGGCTGTGATGGAAAAGAAAAATAGTAAACAAATTGAAAGGCAAGAAAAGAGATATATATGTCTGGGAAAAGGAAAAACTAAATGAAAGAGGAACAGGTTTTAGGATTAGTAAATTCAGTTTTATTTATCTCAATCCCCGCATTTAATTCTTTAGCAGATTTCCCATAGCTGTGTGCACTTGGAAAAAAAGAGAATAGTTTTATGTTACTTTAAGGAGTTGACTCATTACATTTGACGTCATTTCAAAAGTATACTCTCTGAATCCTTTCTTGGTGGTCCAACAATAAAAAGGTTTTAGAACCGTCAGTGAAGTGACAATTCCTGTGAATATCTTTTTCTAGTTTTATAACAAATTAATGGAGATTGTTTGTGGTGAGATCATTCTTTTTGTTGAGCAAAAATACAAGCCCTAAAGACAGGCTTTCTTTGTTTCTATTTTTTTAATAACTGTTCATTATCTATTAAGTCAGAATTTATGAATAATCAGATTGTGCGTACTTTAAAGAATCATAAATGTTTTCAGCAGGCATTTCTTTGCCCAAAGATAGTTTGGAAAATCATTAACAGGTCTTTACAGTCACCAATTGCAGTTAGTCATCTAATTCAGAGGAAGGAATTCTGTCAATGAAAAGAAAAAAAAATCATATTTACCGCTTTGTCACCTGGTAGCCACTTTCTTCTGGATGGAAGCACTAATAAACAAAGAATCATTCTGTAATAACATCTAAATAGTGCATGGATATTTTATTGGATTTTCTAATTTCTGAATACAGTGGTTTAGTTTAAAAGGAAACTACAAAAATACTTGGAACAAATGGCATAAGACAAATCACTGTACTGCAAATCACTGCAAAATCAAAAAGGGAGAAAGGCCAAAAAGATGATCTAGGCAACTACACATTGGTCAGCCCCACCTCCATCCCTGGAAAAATGTGAAATAACCTTCAGGAAAACTCTGAAAATCTTGGAAAGCGTTTCTGCACATGTGAAGGAGACAAAGGTTATTGGGAGTAGTCAATAAGGAGTAGTTTTCCAGGGGTAAACCATGCCTGACCAACCTTTTTGCCTCCTATAATAAAATGACTGGATTTGTGGATGAGGGGAGAGCAGTAGGTGTCATTTATCTCGACTTCAGCAAGGCATTTGACATCATCTCCCATAACATTCTTGAACCCGAGCTGAGATATTGCAGTACAGATGAGCGGGTAACGAATCTGGAAAACAATTGTTTGGGCGATTGGGCACCGAGGGCCACGGTTAATGGCTGGGGCTCTGGCTGGAGGCCACTGGGTCTATCCTGGGACCTGTCCTGCTTCACATCATTCCCAACGGCGACAGAGGACGCTCTCACCAAGTTTGCAGATGGCATCGCAGTAGGGGCACCAGTAGGGGCACCAGTAAATGTGGTCGAGAGCAGGACTGCCTCACAGGGGGACCTACACAAAAGGGGACAAATGGACAAGCAGGGACCTTGTCAAATTCAACAGGAACAAATGCTTGGAAAGGAGCAATGCTCTGCAGGGATACACACCGGGAGCTGCCTGGCTGAGGGGCAGCTCGGGAGAAGGAATCTGGGTGTCCTGGTGAAAATCACGCCGGACCTGAGCCAGCGTGGGTCCTGGACACAGAGAGAGCCAACAGCATGCGGGGCTACCCCAGGAGGAGCCTGGAAATGGAGGAAAAATTATTACCTCCTTTTACTCAGCATCCATTAGATAACGTCTGTGCCCAGCTAAGGAGCCCCGACACGGGCAAGGACGATGACAATTTTCAGTGAGCTCGGCTACAGCTGTCGGGGTGGTTTGAGTCTGGAACGGCTGCCCCGTGCGGAGATGCTGGGGGAAGAGGTCTTGTTCGGGCTGGGACAGAGGTGGCTTTGGGGGTACATCACGGCCAGCCCGGATCCTACAGGGAGGTCATCAAGAAGATGTAACCAGGCTTCAGGACGTGGCTTAGTGGGCATGGTGGTGTTGGGCTGGTGGTTGGACTCGATGATCTTAAAGGTCTTTTCCAACCTAAACAAACCTATGATTCTGTGATTTTCATAGTGGTGCATGGCGGAATGGCAACAGACAAAGTGCCTACGCTGAAAAAAAAAAAAAAAAAAAAAAAAAAAAGATTTAAAACTAA
>JAVJGH010000008.1:2107359-2119235 GCA_035590175.1 Aviceda leuphotes | reverse complement strand
AACATTCACACTTGGATCAGAGAATCATAGAATCATTTAGGTTGGAAAAGACCTTTAAGATCATCAAATCAAACAGTAAACCTCACACTGCCAAGTCCACCGCTAAACCATGTCCTTAAGCACAATATCTACAGGTCTTTTAAATACCCCCAGGGATGGTGACGCCACCACTACCCTGGGCAGCCTGTTCCAATGCTTGACAACCCTTTCAGTGAAAAAATTTTTCATAGTATCCAATCTAAACCTCCCCTGGCGCAACTCAGGACCGTTTCCTCTCATCCTATCACTTGTTACTTGGGAGAAGAGACCGACCCCCACCTGGCTACAACCCCCTTCAGGTGTTTGTAGAGAGCGATCAGGTCTCCCCTCAGCCTCCTTTTCTCCAGATTAAACCAGCCCAGCTCCCTCAGCCGCTCCCCATCAGACTGGTGCTCCAGGCCCCTCACCAGCTCCGTTGCCCTTCTCTGGACACGCTCCAGCACCTCCATGTCTTTCCTGCAGTGAGGGGCCCAAAACTGAACCCAGCACCTACTGAAAAAACCTGAACCTCCCTACCCTCCAGCAGATCAACCCTCCCTCCCAACTTGGTGTCATCTGCAAACTTGCTGAGGGTGCACTCCATCCCCTCGTCCAGATCATGGATAAAGATATTAAACAGAACTGGCCCCAGCACCGAGCCCTGGGGAACACCACTTGTGACTGGCCACCGACTGGAATTAACCCCATTCAGCCAGTTTTTTACCCAGCGAAGAGACAGAGAGAAGGAAAGGGCGGTTTTTAACCAGATGACTCAGCCCACACACGGTCTGCTCTTTTCTTTGCCATGGTCTGTGTCTCTCCCCTGAAAAGTGAGAGAAGTTGCCTCCTTAGTGGCTGTCACCAGCTGCCTGTGTTAGTCGGGATGAACGTGTCTCGCATAAAGGACTTCATGAAGGCGCATGATTTCTATATGAATTCACTCACGTGCAGTCCTAGAATCCATGGACTTTATGTTTCTCGAAACTTCAAAACGGGAAAGTCGGTGCATATTGAGCAGGACAGTGTGAAAAAGGGTTGTGGGAGAAAACTGCACTGAAGATACAAGCAGAAAGCGGCTGGGCTGAGTTAGTGAACTTTTTAGGTGTGCTGAGGGAAGATTAAACACTTGAAGGAATCAGAGTAAATACTATTGTAATTCTGAAGTGCAAAAGGAGAAATATTTGCCAGTTATAATCAAAGAAATCTAATATAGACATTTTAATTGGTGATTTTTAGAAATTACTTAGTAAGAGCTATAGCTATATCTTAAATGATCCATTTCAACGTAAGATAATTGCAGTGTATGAGTCACTGCTTAATGACACTGGTTGTTATTTCGGGCCACTTATAAGCAGTTACAGTTATTATTTTTAATTAAAATATTTGACTTGCTCGCCGTGTTACTAAGATCAGCCTGGAGTCTGCAAAGAGCTGAAAATCCAGAGGTGGTAGCAGAGCCTCAAACCAAGTAATTCGGGACTCTGCTCAGTATGGCTTAGGCGCTCCTGGAAAGAGTTGAATATGCAAATTGCTTGGGACTGAAAATTCAGGTAGTTCCTCTGTGTCAAACTGACAAAGCAGCATGACTTCTTTCAGAGTCTCATATTATCACTTGCCCTTTCCATCTGTTCCAGCTTCTAGGGAAAAAAAACCCTCTTATTTTTTTAAGAACAAGGTGAAGACTTTATGCAAATTCAAATATACTACTTGTTCATTTACCTTAATTCATTTATGACTGTAGACTTATAGTGAAAAAAGTAATATTAGTGTCTAGACTTGTATTGTATTACATGTGACTCACTAGAGACGGTTGCATTTCTAGAGCAGACACAGTTAAAAGTGATATTTTACAAACCATAAAGCAGCCTAGCATGAAGAAAGGCGTTTTATCTTGCAACGTATAACTGACAAAAACTACCTTTGAATCAATTTACCTGAATATCCTATACTTTTCACATTATCTAAAATCTCGACTGCACTCTTCATCTATGTGACACATATCAAATTTTCCTAAGGGGAAAAAGAAACTGTGTGGGTTTTTTTTTTAATGACAATAGAATAACCCCATGTTGAACTCTGAATAACCTCATAACGCCAGTTTTCTGTAAGGCGCCGCTAACGCTTTGTGGGCAAAGACTTGAACTTTATCTTTGCTTATTAAAATATTTGTAGGCAACAAAAAATGCACAGCTCAACATTTATTAATTTGGGGCCCCTATTTGAAAACCTTTCCAACTGTCCCATGCTGTAGGAAAAGCTTATTTGATTTTATGGAAAAGGTCATGAATTTTCAAGGGTACCATAGGGGAAAAGAGTTGCAGCCATTCTGGAAATACATTTGAAAGTGGAAATAAATATTTTGTTTTATATGAATAAGATTATAAAGAGACTTGACTACCCGAAGCCTGGAAGGCAGATAGTGGGAAAAATAAACATGGTATTTTAAATATGTAAGACGTGACAGATTTTAAACAAGAGACTTCAAGTGTTTGGCAATTAAGTAGATAGATGGAAGATTGGGTTCATATTATCGCATTATATATATGTTTTTTTATTGCTTCCTATCTAAACCACAGTGCATCTGAGTGAAGAATAATTTCACTAAGTCATCATAAATAATATTACATTTTACCTTTATTATGATTTCTCTTTCAAAAATATGTCAGTTAGCTAATTTTAAGCCTTGCAGCACACCTCTCTGAAATTGAAAGACCCTACAATAAGAACATAGAAACAAGAAAATCAGTATGTGAAACATTACAGAAGTTTTGGTCATAAGCCTTTTTTGGGAGAAAATTTATTCTAGCTTTGTCACATATCTACCTTTGTCAATCTGCTGATATATACATTAAATAAAGTCATACTAGGTTGATATAAAGCCTGTTCAATAAAATTGAATCAAAGAGCGTCCTGGAGAGCTGCATTTCTGAAATCACTTTCCCTTTTTAGGTTTGATATTTGCTGCTAATGCTTGTCAGCACAGGATGTCTTTGGTCCCTTAATGATTTTTATATAGAAAATTATTGAGCACATTTGTTTTAAGGTTACATTTCCAGACAAGAGATACTTTTTCACCTCAGGAGCACTGAAGCATTACATAGTTCTGTTATATTCAACTTGGGCAGGACAATTCTTTGCAAGCTTGAAGAAATTCAACTTATTTCTGAATCCACCAAAGTGCAGTTAGCAGGAAATTTGATTTCTCTGCATCTTTGTTTGTATTTTGCACCACCCATCCACACATTAATAGGAAATATAAGACAATGCATAGGTCTCGATGGTGGAATGAAACCTGAAGTGTTTTCATGTCTCACAGTCATTTCAGGAACAGGGAAAATCTTCTAAAATATGTATAAAGAAATCAAGGTGAAAATTTCTTTGAAAGCTTAGTGAAAACATTTAGAAAAATCTTATTATTTTCATATCCTTGCCTAGATGTAATGACAAAAAATTTTCGTCTTCTTTAAGGAAAGAAAGAAATATGTTTATGCACAAATTGCTGACAAATAAAAACCCAAATAAGAAGTTCTGTGAATGATTTCAAAAGTCCAAACTGGAGGTGTTTGGGAACATTCTAGCTAAAGAGTTTAAAGCACTTATTTGCCTTTTATATTCAGGTGCTTTAACATCCCTAATTTTACTTTCTTCCTGTGAAAGCAAGCTGTTTAAGGAAAATAAAGCCAAAGACAGAATACCAGACTATGTTATATGTTGAGGTTTCATGCAACTTTAATGAGTTAATGTAGTTAATGGTTTTTAATGGTTTATTATGCTGATTACACTGATTATGCTTGAATACAGTATGACAGTGTGAAGCACTGCACTGTGTTGTCATATTGTACTCTTGTCGTACAAGTACACACCACAAATGCAGGATTGGTTCCTTTATTTTTAGAAGACTTCAAGAACATTGAGTTTTGGAAAAATCTGATAGATACATACATTTATACTGTGTATAAAACATAGTAATAATTAAATAAAGTGTTGTGAATATCTCTTAATCTCTTTTTGTTGTTTAGAAAGGCAACAGAAAACTTTACTTCTTTTCAAACTGTTGGAACTGTAGAGGGAGGAAAAAGTAAAAAAAGAGTCAAAAACAAGAAAGCAAGAAAATATGTGATATATTAAAAATAAAAAATAGTAAAAAGTTTCCCAAAACATCCAATTTCTTATTTATTAGTCACAATTCTATTCAAAGACCTTTTAGCAGTAAAGATCATTTGGCATATTCTTTCTTGCATCAGTATCATAAATATGTTTGATTCATCAGATGATGACCAGGAGTCTGAACCACGGTGTAAAAATTATATTCCTGGTTGTTTTCCTTATTGCTTACCGGATGTGATTTTTGGGTTGCATTGTTTATTCTGAACATGGTGACTGAGCATGGAGGAGACAGAAAAGAAATACAATTCAAGCCTTACATTAGACATTCAGCCCTCTTTCAGATAACCTTGAATGACAAATATGAAAGTACGCAAGTGCCTTTTTTAAACTCTTTGTTGCTTGAGGTCTAAAACAAAACAGCCCATATAAAGTATTTGATTTATGAGTGAATAAATAAATAATATATAGAAAATATAAATGAGCAACACTTAAGTGTCTGTTTCGTTTAATAGAACAGAGTGAGCCTTAACAAAATGGCATGTGTTAAAATTTGGGCATATATTTGAGTACTCCAAGCAATACTCAAGATCTGATTTTGGAAAGATATTTTAGAGCACTTTATGGCGACATCTCAACAGGAGACCTAAAGGTGTTTCCACATGTGACAAGTCCAGATATTTGACTTGAACCTGTCCCAACTCCATATTACAAGACTAAAGCCCACTTTGTTTGTACCACTTAGCCTGGTTTCGTGGTAAAATAACTTTTGTATCTTGTCTCCGACATGCTTAAACCAGGTCCTTAATCCTGCTAATCAGGGAACCAACAGCCTGGGATGGGTATGTGCATCGAGAGCTGTACAACTAGAGGCCTTATTTTCAGATTCCAGATGTCACATATTAACTATGGGGAAAATGGCAGGGGGGAACCCAAAACCAAAACAGTGGATACAAATGAAATTTGCAGCTTAAAATGATCTGCTCAATATTTCATCATTTCGTGAACTCAGCAGAAAAAACACACTGCAATTGATTTCCATGAAGATGTGTCTACAGAATAAAGCCATAACTATGCTTAGTTAAAGAGAAGGTTAAGGAAGGCTGAACAAAGAGAAGGTCAAGAAGGCTAGAATAAGATTTAGGAGAAATAATTAACCTTGACAGTCCAGTAGATGAGGACATATATGTCTTTTTTTTGGTTGTTTCTGAGTTAATAAGCAGCTATGATATTTGAGAGGAAATGGGACAATCATGATTAAGGAAGTTATTTGATCATGACAAGTATTAAGTATTATGAGCTTAAACTGAGGTGTAAAAGGGATGCTGAATTTCAGGCTTTGCAACAGATTTCCTTTCATTTAGTTGCACTTTGGTTGTCTGGGAACCTAGACTCAGTGAGTCTTACTGAACAAAATGTTCCTTTACTAGGCATCAAAAAGCATTTTAATTTGGTTTCCTAAGACTATGAGGTTATGCAAAGGCAAAGTTTTCCTGATTACCTACCTGTCAGTTCTCCCCTGAAAACTGAACCCATCTCCAGTGCAGTATGACAAAAGGGTAAAATACAGAAAAAGAATAAACTTGTCAAAGCCAATTAAATTCTAAAGTTTCATGAAAATTTAGGCAGAATTGAAGGCTTACCTAAATATTACAGGCAACCTATTTGGGGTTTTGTTTGCTTGTTTGTTTGTTTTGTTTTGTTTTGTTTTGTTTTTTAAGTTTAGGAATATTCTTAATAAACTATTTACTTTCATACTGCACTGAAACTTACATGCCACTAGATAATATTTTACATATGAATAAAGTAAATGTCTGACATATTCAGTCTTCTGACAAAAGTTTTCTTCATTGTTTATACCAAACTATCTACTAGAAACTAGTAATTGCAGGTAATATGTATATGTATACTGCCTTTAACTTTTAAGTAAACTTGAAAGTCAGCATTATTTGTAGTGGCCTCACATCTTTCTTTGCATAGGGAACATGATGAAAGCATCAATAATTTTATTTAGGCACAACAGGTTTATTAAAAAAACCCCCAGAATTATTCAATCGAATTCTTTATACAAAAATTTCATTAAAGAAGATGTGTATTTATGACACTGTGTTATAAACAGGTTCTTTATGATTTGACAACAGTAGTATGCCTCATCATTCTCCTGCAGTGACAATATAAAAAATAGTAAGAGATGAAAATGGTGCACGTACACTGGTGTGCGTATGCCCCTGTTATTCAAGGCATGTGAAAATGGAAGACATTCCACATGTAGAAACATTCCACACATAAATATATCTTGCATCATTTGGATGATTGACATATATATGTGTGTGTGTATATATGTGTATATAAAATATTTAATTACTAATGCTATATTTTATATTCATTGCTATTTATATGTTTATTAATTGTTTTACTGTAATGAATGGAAGGAAAGACAGATATAGAAGGAAGGAATCAGTGATACACCAAGTTACTGAACCATAATTAATATATATTTCAGCAAGTTCTGCTTCTTGCTCAAATTTGTAGAAAACTATTGACTGCGATGGGGCAAGGATTTCACTCCAGGAATCCATTATTTTGATCTTAATTATAAAAGAGTGGAGCATTTCAGGCTTTAGACAATAAAAAATACAATAAGTGATGTCATTGTTCCTAAGACCAAAATTGTTGAATGAACATATTAAAAACAAAGGGTATTTAAAGGGGTCACAGTAATATTCAGGAAATAAATTTATTATTGTAAATTAAGTATGATGATCTGTTAAAATATATCATTAAGAATGCCATAAAAATCCCTGTAATAGTATGCTAAAATGAGATGGGTTATACATAGTTAAAGCTGTGCAGTACCTGCTTTATACGGGGTATAATTATTGCAATAGAAGATAATGACTATTTAAGTATAGCAGAAGTATAAGAATTTAAATACGATGCTACAACATTTTGAACTATGGAAATGGAAGTATCTCCTTTAAGGAGAGTAAAAGTGTATATGTTTAAGTATAGCACATACAGAGCAATTTCAAAGAGATTTTTCAAAGCATTGACAATTGTTTTTAGAAGGCTTTTGAAATTAAGCATTACTCAAAAGCATTTGAATATTACAAAATCTCACTATTTGGTTAAAGCACAGGATTGGAGCACTCCTGTAAGGACAGAAATCAGAAGTGACCCTCCTATATCACTGCCAGGCTCACATGACCTAAATGATATGAAAATTTATATGTAGGGATGGAGAGGGAGGAGGATTAACCCTTCAAAATGGTTGCTGGATTAAAAATAATAATCAGATTATTTATTATTTTAAGTGATATTTGCACTAGTTATGTTTGTGCTTCCAAAAATATCTGTAATGTGTCACCAAGCCCATTTCAGTAAGCAGAAGTACCACGGAACACGAAAGCATACTAATCTTTTCCATGAGATTTCTTCAAGCCACTGAAGCTTTCATACAAAATATCAGTTTATTTTAGGAAATGTTGAGTATCTGTAGGGACATTAACAGGATAGTTGCTGGAAAACAAAATTCATTATAGTATGTTTTCATGTTTGAATTCTTCACAGGAATTTGGAATTAGTGGCATAGATCAAACAAGTACAAATAGACAGTTAAATACTCATATGGTACTTTCAGCTTAACTTTTTTGAGGAAAAACAGGAACAGAGGAAATTGTTACTGAAACTAAGCTCAGGGAGTTTGACTAGATAAAAACAGAACTCGTTTTAGGTTAATTATCAGGGTTATAATGTGCTTAAATCCTGGTTTAAGCAGCTAAAGGTGCCGAGTTGGATGAGAAAATTGTCAGACATCACAATGTTGGAAATTGTGTCTTCTAAAAAATCTTTGATTCTTTCAGTGAGTGTTTTAAATATTGCTACAATTTCAATTTCCTTTGGGTCTTCCTTTTCATAAAGGAAAAAAAAAAAAAGGACTCAAGTTTCAGATATATGGGTGAAGATTAGGATAGACAGAAAAGACAGAAATAATCACAGGAAGGGATGGGAAGGTGTCCAGGTTGAAGGAGAAAGACATAGTGGTTTGGAAATAATAAACAAACATGATCCAATTTATTTCTCTTGGAATTCAACAGAGAGATTCTCTTTGTGTTCAGTTTTTCAGACCTGATCCTCAGAAAAAAAAATACATGGGATTAATTTAAGATAGTACTTGTTTGTGCTAGGAAATCTTTTGTAGTGTACAGACTGAAAAATAGATTATTTCTCTACTACCTATAACTTTATATTTTACTCTAATATAAAGAACAACTCTACCACAGCGCCATACTACTTTTCAAAGGCTGCAGTTTTGGAATATGTATGTTCAGGATAAAATTCTATCCCATCTCGCCTTTTATTATTTACAGACGTATTGTATTGTTTAGATTTGCTTTTTTTAAGTCTTTTTTTTCGGGGGTGGGGGGCAAATGCTGATGATCACAATGTTTGAATCGTATTAAAAGTGTTAATTTGCTGCAGTAATAATTTAGGATTTTAATTATAAGCTTGAAAAGCAGATTTAGAAACATAGTTGGCACGACTGTAATGTTAATTTGTCCTTTAACGTTTATTGAAAGCAATATGTCCAATGTAATTACAGTGTGTGTCAAATAACCCACCACTTTATTTTTTTTAATGCACGATCCATTAATTTGCTTGATTAAGATGACTTACCATCTGCTAAGGAATTTTTGTGTGGTTCCATCATTACTTCCAAATACTAAGAAAAGATAGAAAGCATTTCATTTTATTTTGTTTAATCTCCATTTTCTTTCTGTTATCCCATTAAGCCCTTACTATGGTGTTCAGCATCAATTTCTTCCTGGCTCTTGCAAGGGTCATGTAGTATCTGTCTCACTAAACAGGACAAATGAATTACAGAATCTCAAGAGTATGGTTGTATTAGACGTGAAATCAATGTCAAATACTCAGTGCTGTACTACCTTATGTGGGTATTTAAATATTTATTTTCCTAAAAGTATTACTATTGTCTTATAATTAAAATTATATTCAATTGAAACTAGAGAGTTTATTAACCCACTTCTTCCATTCCCTTAATCGCCAAACCATAGAGTTTTACGAATATTGCCAAAGCAATGTGTAGTCAATTTAAACCTAATGAGATTACATTCTTAGTGGCTTTGGCTGGGTATAAAAGAGAAACAGTAAGTATGATTATGCATTTACATGCTCTCTTTGTAATCCATAAATCTCACAAGTACTTTTTTGCCAGCATACAAAGTTCCAGACCTTTTTGACAGTGTCTCTTCATAGTCGACAAAACTGACAGTGTTACTTCTGAAATCCTTTGATTACTCTGACAATTTAATGATTTTTATAAATAGACAGCTGTAGAGAAAATAGTGGCCTTACTTAAGAAAAAGTTGTCTTACTTTTCTCTTTTTCATGAGTATCTCAGGAAAAAAAATTTATCTCGATGTACCTTAATTTTCAGTTTTACCTGTTTATCATCTCTGCATGCAGAAAGACTTTTCCAGATCCAAACTTTACTGAGGGAATTTTCGAGGATTAATTTTAATAAAAGACAAAGCTTGAGTTAAAATTTTAAGTATGTCTCTCTTTCAACTCGTATAGATTAGGTTTGCACTTCAGACTTTTACTGACTGATCTACTGACGCATGTACCAGCAACTCATGCTAACAAAAGAAAGCCACTTCTTAAATTACTGAATATGGACAATCACATGGCCTGGAGACTGATGCCTGAAAAGAATGATGAATTTTATGCTGTCGTCTCTGGAAGAGACAGGCAGTTGCCTCCATGACGAATTCTCCTTTTCCCCCAGGACTGCTGATACCTCCCGATAAATACGGAGGTGCGCACCGCAAGCCAAGTCACAGATGGGGCGCCGAAAGGCAGAGCAAAGAAAACGCAGGTCGTCCTTCCACCAGGCCCATCAAACTGATGAGGAAATGGTAATGCAGCCCAGGGCTGCCAAGGCCTTGCTTTGTGACTCTGAGGACTCCAAAGGCTGTTATAAGACAGCCCAGTCCAGTCCAGTCCAGTCCAGTCCAGCCCAGGGAATCCCTGATGAAGTGCTTCAGTAGATCTGTACTTCGGGGCCCACGGAAAAGGAGGTCAGCACAGCAAAGCAATTATGCGTAATTAGCGCTCTCTTACTGGAACTGGATGAATATTTTATCATGGAACATTCACTGGTGAGGAAGACAGAACTTTTTCTGGTTTGGGCCAGTTTCATCAAGAGGATTCACCTGAAATGAAAAGGGAATATGTTTCAACTACCTGAATCACTTTGTTGAACCATTTCAGGCGCTTAGAAGGACGGATGAAAGAATAAAGCCTGGACTTACACGTCTGGCTGTCGTGACTCCCTGTCTAGCAGCCCGGTCACTAAACCTTCCCAATGATATAGAAAAACCTGAACACATATCTGAAAATCTTTCTACCTGGAACACTTGTTCTGCAGCAGGATGCACAAACAACTATCCATCAGCACAAACAAGCAAAAGTGGGCTTTTTTTAGTATTTTTTTTGCTCAGAATTCTTTCCGTACAAATTAACTAAATATTGGAGCAGGCATTGAAATCACCCTGCAAGTGAATGTCATAGGCATTAAGATGTAAAGTAATTATCTCACTGATCTAATAAGTACTTTTAAAAAACTACATGAAGAAAAACACTGTTTGCACGAGGTGCTAAGGAGATGATGCTAACTTTGTGATACTCCTGTGGCCAAAGCTCTTACTTGGGATGGGCAAGCACTATGTTCAAATGTTACTCTCTGCAACTGAGAAATTCCTAGGCTCACTTGATTTAAACAGTTTTTGAAAGAAAATACTTATTAATTCCTCAAAATGGAATTGAATCTATACACTAACAATAATACATCTCTTCATGTTTTAGGAGTACAACTGGTTTAAAATCACTAAAATTATTTTTACAGCACATTTATTTCAGAAAAAAGGACAAAAATAATATTTTTACTTCAGAGTTTGGGTTTTTATGAATCTTCTAAATTTATTTTTGAGAAGGGAGAATTCTCTGCATTCTTTGTATTATGTGGTAGGAAGGAGAAAGAGGAAACAGAAGGAAATTTCCCATCAGGATAGAATGAAATGTGGTTTTCTAAATGTATTTGTCCTTCATATGTACTCTTTTCCGTACATCAAATATAGATTTCTTTTTGTGGTAGGTTGACCCTGGCTAGATGCCAGGTGCCCCCCAAAGCTGCTCTATCACTCCCCTCCTCAACTGGACAGGGGAAAGAAAATATAACGAATGGCTTGTGGGCTGAGCTAAGGACAGGGAGAGATCATCCACTAATTACTGTCATGGGCAAAACAGGCTTGAAGGGGGAACTAATTTAATTTATTGCCAAGCAAGTAAGAGTAGGGTAATGAGAAATAAAACCAAATCTTGAAACACCTTCCCCACACCTTTCCCTTCTTCCCAGGCTGAACTTTACTCCCAAATTCTCTACCTCCTCCCCCCCAGTGGCACTAGGGGGACGGGGAATGGGGGTTGGGGTCAGTCCATCACACGTTGTCTCTGCCGCTCCTTCCTCCTCAGGGGAGGAGGACTCCGCACTCTTCCTCGGCTGTGGTGTGGGGTCCCTCCCACAGCAGACAGTCCTCCGTGAGCTTCTCCAGCGTGGATCCTTCCCACAGTCCTCCATGAACGGCTCCAGCGTGGGTCCCTTCCCCGGGCTGCAGTCCTTCAGGCCCAGCCTGCTCCAGCGGGGGTCCCCCGCGGGGCCACCAGTCCTGCCG
>JAVJGH010000008.1:2066792-2085180 GCA_035590175.1 Aviceda leuphotes | reverse complement strand
AAAAGCAAGTCACCTAGCAGTATAACCCACAGAGAAATGAACACTTCAGCACTTATTTTTTATGGCCTAGTTAACCTCATTGGATTTATATAACTGCCAAAGCCTGACCTCCATTACTGTTGATCAGAGCTAAAATTTAATTCCAACATATTATACTGACCACTTTAGAGAAATAAAGAAAAACAGAAAAGACACAGAACTTACTCTTATTATTGGATGTATTTTCCCCAATCTTTGAGGCTTACCATTAATGGCCTCATTGGGTAAACTGGAAAGTAGGTCTGTGTTCATGCTCTGAAGCCCTCCAACAATGATCGAGCAATTTCCAAATGTGGAAGTGACTATCAAATAAATAAGAAAGGGCAAGTTTTTAATATAGCTAAATCTAAAATGTGACTTACACTCAAGTGTTAGGAGCTGAGTTAAGTCACTCTGATTAAGTTAGCTCTGAATTCTGGTTGCATTTATTCTAGGAGCCTATTTTTCCAGTTTGCCAGCGGTCATCTCTCACTACATGATTATCTGAAATAGGGTTTGTTTGTCCTTGGCTTCCCTTTCTATTGACTTCTCTATAAAGTCTTAGTTATTCCTCAAACATATTCTACACATTCAAAATGTTTGGATAATTAGAATCCTATAAATTAAGTACCTTTATAATAGTGTAATTAAATTGAAAAAGGCTGATAAGTATACATTGTAATGATGAGAGATAATTTAAAATAATATGTGAATATTGGCTCCTTTTCTGCAGAGGATGATAACCTCTATACCTGATTATCTTGAGTCGTGAACAAGGTTAATAAAATGTATGAAAACTCAGGGTGTTGCTATAAACTTTGGTTGACTAATCTATCTGATTGGCCTCAATTTACAGCTTTTGTGTCAGAGACTGAATAAAAAATGGGGTTACTCAGTATTTCTGAAAAGGTAAGTACTTGGTCTTAAAATGTATGCTAATTTTATTGTAGAAGATAAAGATAATTTAAAGATAGTGATACTTTCTGTTAGGACTGAGATTTCTGAAATCAGTGTAAGAATATGGAAGACAGAAGGAATTAAAACTGGCTACTGTCTAAATTTAAATCATTTTGATTGACTTGTTAACATGTAATTGGGTCAAAATGAGTGTCTTTATTACTGTAAAGAGAATCTGGAGTTTTGCATCTCCTCTTTCCTTTGTTTTACTTAGCTTTCTGACTTAGTTTTACTTTTCCTGTTTTCTGACTTTATTTAATTTATTTTATTTATCTTTGTGTGCAGTTTTTATTCCTTTAATTCCCTTATTTTTAACAGAAGGAAAACAGACAAAAGGTGGTATTGCACATTTCCTGGAGACACTGTAAGCAGAACAATCAGACTTCAGAATTAAATGTGAACTTTATTTGTAGAGGGAAGGCAAGGTTTTACCATAAACCTTCAAGAATCGTAAGTCAAGACACAGGAATTACAAGATTAGCTTGAAAATCACAATTTGGGATGAGAGGAAGAAGACTACCGGTAAAGGTAGATTTACATTAGAGTGACAATATAATGATATTAGAATGGAATTTGAAAATTTAATATTAGCTTTCACTGCTAGCTGCAATGATGCCGGTAGATGTCTTGTGATTATACTTGTTACCAAAGATTAGGGCTGGGTCCTTGTTACTGAAAGTCTGCAAAATGCAAAAAGTCATGGTGCAGTTCAGGAAAAAAAAAAAAAAAAGTTCGATAATGACCCTTTCTGTATTTATCTATTAAAACCTCCCTTGACTTTGTAGGGTAGCTGCAGATTCTCCATCATTTAATGGATCAGATCATAAAAAAAGAGTTTTAGAGAGAATAATCCGTTTAAGCGACTCTTTTGAGAACTCTCTGGCTTGTCTGAATGCAGGATCTTGACAGCTAAGCTCCAAGTGCACCAATTTTTCTGTCGTCCTAAGCTGAGGAAAAAAAGGCCTCAATGATAGGTATGTATTTAAGTTTCACTCTACTTTTTTCCTCCTGGGACTACACCAGGACTTGGACCATATCAAACCAATTAAAACTCACACACCAGCATCTGCATGAACCACCCGTATCTGCAGCATTGGTTGGGCAAGGCGTATATGAGGAAAAGGCAAAGTTCTAAGGTAAACTGTGCTGGAAAAATGGGGGGGGTTTTTATAATTTGTTTATGATACTATTGTGCATAAGACAATGCATCACTCGATTTTATTTTTCTGTGCTTACCTATGAAAGCAAATTAAGACCTTAGCTTCCTGGATAATTTATGGTGGCACCCTCTATATTCTTTGCCTGGATGGTGTTCCTAGCAAGTTATTCTTTCTGAGCTTTTAGTTTTCTTGATTATTTATGAGATGTTAGCCACTCTTAGGTCACTAAAGTGAAATAGATCACTTAAACAAACCTTTCTAGGGAGGACGATGCAAAAATTTCCTGTGCTCTGAGTAACAAAGGTGATGTTAAATACCTGTTCCCTGCAGATAAGGGTATAGTGGAGGTTCTTTTCTTTGTTCTTCTGTTTTGCTTTGTTTTAACTTCCTCCACTTGAAAGCATTAAAACGGTCTCCAGATTGTATTTTAGATAACAACTGTCCGCTTAGAAACAGGTTTCAGAAATGAGATTAGTTCTTCTGGAATGATGATGCTGAACTCTTGACCTGCGGAGAGAGACACGATGATGTTGACTTTCACTCTGCCTGGTTCCCAAGCTTTAGTCATTTTTCCTCTAAAATTCAGTAGTGGCAGGTTACAAAGTAGGGGTCAAGGCAAATGAAGTGGCAGCCAACCCACTGCATTATTCTGTGCCTGTGATCTGTCTTAGTCTCTTGGTCATTCAAATGCAGGTGATGGTTCCAGTGCTGAAACAGTGAGGTGAAATGTAACTCGATTTAACATTTTAACCAGAAGGGATTGCTCTCTTCCTCTGCTGCCTGGAGGTACAGCCTTTGATGATAACCAGCGGTGATGGCAAAGTGTGTAATGAATGAAGGCACTGCGTGGTGGTGCTACTTGTAAAAAAGGAGCTTGGAGACAGTTAAATCTGTGGGTTTAAATTTAGAATAGGCAACTCATTTGTAATGAATTATTTATTGGGTTAAATTTCACCAACGTTTTTTTTTTCTGTTCGCCAGTTGTCCACAAACATATGGCAAAATTCTTGGATTTATTCATTATCTAGAAAATATTCATTTATTTCCTCAGTGAATAAATTCTTGGCCTGCGGATTGCTCATGAGCAGTTCATAGGGAATATTCAGAAGATGCACTGTGTGTGTTAGTTTCCACGTCTGCCTCGTTATACTGAGAATTAGCACTATTATTATGACTAAAAGATCACATGAGCAGATGCTGTGCTGACAGCAATATTTCAGCTAGCCCTTTATTAAATTCTCACTGGAACATAACAGAGTACCCTAACATTACATTTCAGGATTTACCTAGGGTGTATCATAGCTCTTATTAAATGAAGGATTGCTTTTCTTCTGGATTAGTTTACCAGTCCTGTTTACAGTGTGGCCCCAGCGTTGTGTTGGCACAGCCGAGAGGACAGAGAATTGCAGTTCAGTCAGGAATGAGTGTTTAACAGCAGGACGCCATTACACCAATATTGTCAGCAGAATCTATCTGGTTAAAGGCTTGCATAAAAGAAAAAATGCATATTAATATCCTTGATTTACATTATGGTGGAGGCACTTAGCCTTTGCAGAGAGCAAAGAGAGAGCTCTTAGGTTGTTACTTAGGTTGAGGGGTTTTGCTTGTCTGTTTGTTTTTTTTCTTGTGCATGCTTCTGAATTGCTAACATATTTTAAAGTGAATGTTTTGGGGCAGGAAGAAATACGTCAGTAAAATTAAGAAGACTCACTGAGAGCCTTCCCTGTTTGGAGAGCTGGCAACATTTGCATAATGTCAGTAGTGTACAGTCCCCAGCTGTTAACGACACCACTCATGCCCCAGTGGAGACGGCCAGGTTGGAGGGGGTGAGTTAAGTAGTGATAACTACTTTAACAGGGTTCTTTGCAGAAGTCATTCTCATGCCCCTCCTTTTCTTTCCTGCAGCCTACAAAGAATATTCTTCAGCTCCCCCCTGGGGAGCTAACGTGGTCTTAGACTGCCACAGTACTTCCCTGCAAGTCCCACTCAGGCAGAGGACTTTCTTTCTTGTTTTTCCTCAGCAGAGCAGGAACAACACACTTGGGATATAGAGCAGTAGGGGCATTTTCTGGGCTCCCCCAGAGAATTAAGAGAACCGGAGAAAAGACCTTTTTTTTTTTTTTGCAGTCCCAAGGGTCTTTGTGTCTGCTCTCCTCTGAGGTTCAGAGGTAGGCCACCCAACATCCATCCACTCCCTGGGTGTTCACCTCCTGCATTCGACCCGGCCTAAACGCTTCTTACACGGTAGTGGTGCCACTGGACGTGTGAATGGGGGATGTGGTGCACCAGTTGTAAAAACGTAAATCTGAGGAAGAAGAAACGATCCTATTCTATAACTTCTTGCAACTCAGTTCATTACAGCATTGCTGCAAAATCCTTGGCACATGATTAAATACCAGTTGAGAAGCATATGATATGAAAATGAAAGATGATACTCTTTAAATTAAATGTTCTTTATCTTTAATGTGTATACCACTTAAGAAATAAAGTGAAAACATTTAAGTACTCAGCTTGAATTTTATGAAACCTGTGAAGGAAAATATCTGCTGCATTCCTAGCTCGTAAGCTGTAGATGTAGGTACTTAATCTCCCGATTTGGAGCAAGGCAGCCTGGAAGCGCTGCCTTGCGTAAAGCTGGGTGTTCAGAGACATCCCTTGCGTGAGTTACACGCTCCAGGTTATCGATACAAGCAGCCTCTGCCTATACTGAACATACGTAACACCAAATCCAACTCACAGCATTATATCTGAGCCGCTTCCGCTCAAAAAAAATATTGAGGGAAGAATTATTTCAACTTTCGCACAACGGTAGCGATTGCGGTCGTTATTCCTAGAGTGGGAGAACTGGGTCCAGTGCCGTTCTCAGCTCAAAGCGGGGACTCCCCTTTTTCTGTGCGAAGGACCCAAACAGCAAACTGCAGAATTCGGGGAAAAGAACCCTCCACGGCTGCGACTGCAGCTGCATTTCTGTGCGGTCATTAACACAAGATTTATGAAAGCAGAATGAACTATCAGAGGGCAGGTTTGTTTCCTAGTGATTAATATCTCTTCATCAGAAACATGACGTGTGAATTTGGAATCCATGAAACCAACAATATTCTTGGACTGAGGTTTCCTGCGGCATTCACTGAGTGTAATGAAAAATCATTGCAAACGGTCAGTGCGATTCAAGCAAAAATGTTGAGGGAATTGTTTTAAGCTCAGAAACCGGGTGAGACAGAAGCACTTAATGCAGAAAAGAGAAATGAAGTTTCATTGTGTTGGTGGTTTGGTGTTCATATTGCCTGTTTTAGGTACTTCTTGTCATATTTCTTGTCCAATTGCGAAGTGCCAGATTTTCCCTTTTATTGTACAGGGAATGTGGGAACGTAAGAAATCCCTGAATTACACTCCTGGGCTCCCTGCCTAACACTGAATTGCTGTAACGCTTTGTGCCAGGAAGCCTAATCCCATTTGGGATCTGACCCAAATGATTTAATCTTATTATACCCAAAGGCATTGTGATAGCTTTTATGGGAGATTTCTAATATTTGCAAAATAAATACGGGTAGTGAGAGTAAATGCTGATTAAAAAATTCTTTATATTACCACTGTATTTCAGTCCTTGTATTGCACCTGCCAGCGTAGTGGTGAGAAAACTGTTTCACCATTAGGAATACCTATTCACATTTAACATAAATAGGCATAACTATTTCATCTTGATAAAGAACAGTATATTTACTACTTGGTCTTATCTGAAGTCTTTTGAGACTTTAGAAATTGAGAATGTTTTTATCTCAGGAAAGAAAGACTTTAAAACTGAGGACTGTAGAAGCAAAGATAATGGCAATACTGTTCATCTATGTTTTTCACTTTATTTCAATTGTTATACTTGGTAAAAATTGAATTTGTAATAGAATTACCTGATTTTATGCATTAGCATCAGTTTATCGTCATTTACTTTCACCAGCATGCAAGTTCTCAGAAATCTGCATTATATTTGAAATGATAAGAAAACATAAGGCTTCAGATTCAAAAATAGTCAATTTAAAAACAGATTAACCTATAGCATGTTTATACATTCTAATTCTTTTAAAAAGGCGAAGTGTCATTTTTATGATGTATGATTTAATTGTTCATCAGTTGATATCACTAAAATAGATACTGTATCATACAAAATCGTGTAATAATTTAGGAAAAATGAGATTCTAAGAAACTATTGGATTAAAGACCTCTTGGCAATGTATAGAGAGAGATATCGGTGCCTTTAATGGAAAGAGTATATGAGCGTGAAAGGGTCTCAGACATCATCTGATTTGAAGGTGGAATATTTCCCCTACAGCAATAAAAATGAAAGTGCAAAAATTCTTTATAACCCACCCACGGTGCTGGCAGTGCCCAAGATCCTCCATAACCTCTGTTTGACTTGTCACTTGGAAGACAAATTTGTTCATAGATCATGACTGTCAGAGTCCCTTTTCTGCAACGGTATCAGTAATTAGCTATGCCTTGTTAGTGCTCAAGGCAAGTACATCTGTCACATTGAAATAAAGGGTTAGATTTTTCTCCATTTTAGATAACACTTTAACCTTTCAGCTTTGTAGCATCAACAAAGATCCAAACTATTGACAAGACTGTGTCGATGGCTTTTTTAAATGTCGGTGCTGTATTAGACTGTTATAAAAATGTTTCCACTCTAAATGTTTTAAAGATTTTTTATTAAATACAGAGTAAACCAAGAATTTGGGGAGAAACGTGGGGAGGGTGTGAGCTGGTTTTAGTTTTGGCCTTATCCTAAAGTCTGTTGAGCTTCTCCGTGACTTTCTGGGTGCCATCATTTTCAATTGATTTTGATGTAGCTAGGATCAATCCTTTGTTACTTAATTGTATTATAGCTGTCTGTGTCTTTGAAAACAATTACAGAGCTATCTATCAATCTAGCTGCAGCAATAAAAATGACCTCGTATAATTATAACTAATAAAAAAATTAGTTTATGCACATTGATTATGGCTATCTTACCAAGAGGCTGCCATTTATTAAATAACCTCGTGAACAAGATGGATTGCAAGTATAATGAGGTGGATCTCTGTTAGTATATGACATTATCAATCAAAAATACAACAGTTCAGGTATCCTGCACTTAGGCAGGCACAGAACAGAAAAGAATGATGGGCTGTTCCAGAGTGAGCTGGCCCCCCTGGTTGTCTTTGACATTTACCCTTTCTCCGTCTAACAGAATCAGGTCTATTTAATTTACACCAAGTTAGAAGTAGCTACAGACCCAGGCAGGGTTGTAACATGCATGCTATTAATTATTACAGTCCGTCTGTTCTCCTCTTGCCAAGCGAGGAGTCCTCTCGCGTCCTGTGCCAAAGTTAATGGGCTTAGTTAGTGCCTGAGCTGCCAGGTTCCAGACTTGGTCTAACCAGGGAATCCTCAATTAGCTAGTTTTAGCCATTTTCGATACCTTGTGCTGCTTAAGTGTCACCAGTCGTTGGAACAAGGCAGTGTTTGAACGCAGAGGGCAGAGTAATGAGTTTATTAAACAGTTTTATCGATAAAATCCGTTAAAACATATTATTAAATTACATGTTTGCTCATGAAGGTTAAACCTGTCCACGTGTTTCAATTCAGTATTGTTTTGCTATAATGTCTTATTATCCTTATTTCAACTTCTTAGCCTCTTTTTTGCTTAGCTTTTCCTCCGCCAGGCTATCTTAGGATAGCCTGTACCTTAAAATTCATTGATCGCATTGGTAGGATCTCCACTGAACATCATGGGAGCCCAGATGTACGGCCCCAGTGGAAACATTCTGCACAGTGGATACCAAAACTGAGGTGAGGAGGACTGTATTTTCTGAATTTTTGCACTTGGGCACTAAGGTAATTTTCATGGTGTATATTCATCTGTAAACATTGTTTTGCATGCCTACCCCTTGATTTAGAAAGACTGAAATGCGCTTTTCCTTGCTTTTAACTTAAAAGCTCTCTACAAGCTTATTTGGTTTTATTTTCTTGGGTTTATATCTTTTGTTTCCAGGACTTGATCTGCATAGAAAAGACAGCTGCCATTTAGTGAAACTGTCATGAAGCAGACTACACAAATATCTAACTTTTAATTCTACTTTTTTTAAGCTTCTATTAAATAAAAATGCAACTCAGAATGAAAGTAGCTGTTGGCGGCTGCTCCCTCAAATGAGAGGAAAGAAAAAAACCCCTCCCAAACCATAAAATAAATCATCACAAGAAAGGACAATAAGTGGAATACTTAATGTGCTGGCAGTCTCTTGCTTAAGATTCATGCAGCCATGATGCATGTATAACAATTATATAAATTTTATAAGCTATATAAATTTTTCTTTACATGCTCCATTTGGGTTTTTTTAGGCTGGTGTGCTTTGCGTGGACACCGGTTTAGGCATGGAACCTCTGGAGTAATGTTTTTAACAATTGCGTGTAAGGACTGAGTATCATAACAGGTACTTTGCGTTCATATTGGAAATTTCAAAATGTTCTTCTGTGGTTTCAAAGATTCTCAGGAATTTTGCATGTCTGTTTCAGCTATCATCTCCTGGAGGTGTATTAAAGTCATATTTTTCAATAGAATTCTCAGATTCGTTGAGGGCATTTGGGGATTTACAGTCCAGGACCAAAGTCAGAACAGATACGTGATGAGTCCTATTTTTCTTGTTTTGTTTAAATTTATTTTTTCTTTAAGAAACCAAATGTTACTTTTCGCAGAATGGTACTTGATACAGTTGGCACTGCAGTGTGACTTCACACTTCATTTTCTCTGCACTATTGTTCTGATGGAGGACTATTTTTGACTGATTAAGTGGAAAAAAAGAAACCCTACGTTTTTTGCCTTTTTTATCTGAAAATCAACTCATTCTGAAATAATTTCACCATTAAGTGCTGGCTTTAATTTCAGTCACTACCTCCTTCTCATTTTGGTTAGATAAGCAAACTCTGCAATTTTGGACCCTGTAGTATATACCTAAATTCTTTAAACAGGTGCTCCCAAATATCTACTCTTCATCCCACAGCTTCTGGCACATAGCTATTTTTGCTGTGCTTAGTTTACATTGTGAAACTTCACATTTGCAAGGCAGGGAAACACTACTTCTAAAAGCTTGATTTCTTTTTTTTTTTTTTTTTCCTCCCAAAATTACATGCCCTTTGGTACCAAGAAAACAAAACAGGTCATATTTAAAAAAAATAAGAGCTAAGATTTCCTGTAATGTCATATATTCACTTCATGATTAAATCTGAAGAATTTTATTCAAACTTTCATTTTTTCATTGGGCACATGGATTTTTATTTGCCCATACTGACTTTAACCAGAACCAGTGTATTTTAATGGAAAGACTGCAACCTATACTAGAAAAAGATGGTTGAACATTTGTCAGGCTTTTGAAAGCTAAGCAGTTCTCTGAAGGAGAATGATAGAAAGCACACTTAGATAGGTGTGATCTCTAAATCCATGAGAAAACTAGCAAGAGGGAATCATGGACTACTATGATCCTGGCATAGGATACACCTTGGAAAACACTGCTCTAGTTCTTAATTAAGTACTTAATCCTGCATTATCTTCTTAGAGTAACTGAAGTATACCTAGCAGAAAAAAATCCTTTTCCATTGCTGAAAGCTCTTTTCTCTTGCTAACTAAGGCAGTTCTGAATTTAAAATGGATGTTTCTCCCTAAGTAGGTATTCCTTGGGTTGGAGAGGAGCAACGAATGGTGACTCCTAGAATGCCGAGTTCAGAAGTTAGTGCAAAGCTTATCTGAATAATTCAAAGGTAAGCATGTCTGTAAATCTTGTCAGGAGTTTTGTCCTAGGAAATGCTGGAAGAAAGGACTCTCTTGAAATTTTTTATATGGATCCTTCCCAAAGATAGAAAGAACTGTGGAATTTTACCAATGCACTTGAATTCAAGTTTTAATGCTGGATGAAGTTGGAGAGCAATGATTAAAAATTTTTATCAATCAAAAGTGGTAAATAAAATAGATTACCTCATTTACGTTTAAATTTTAGCTGAACACAGATATTTGCCTAGGTGTGGTAGCCAGCATATTACAAAACTGGAAGTAAATCAACTTAATTTAAGACTGTCAAGTACACAACAATGTATTAAAATAAGTGAGTGTCATCTTAAAAGCTGTTGTTCATTCACAGATCTATGGCATGAAAAATGTAATAAAGGAAAGCTGGCAGCAATTTACAGGAGGCTTCAGGTGTTGCAGAGCAATTATTACGTTCTTTATCCAGAGCCTGTAAAATGATCCCTTGACAAAATGCTACAGATTTGAACATTTTGTCATTCTAGGTATCTTACATATCAAACAAAAGGAAGATTTACAGTTCCCAGGGACAGTAAACGAAACGCATTTCCCATACCCAAATTTTGAGACAATTACAACATCCATAAAACTCTCTCATAACTTTTTCTGCATGTCTGTACGTCAAAGAACCTGAGTCACAGTGGGGCTCACAAGGTAATGCTGGCTTTTGAGGGTGCTACTATCAAGCATCATAATTGTAAGTAATGTCACAAAGATGTTTGTGCTGCAGATGGAAATGGGCTGAGATTTGAAGGCTTTCCATGACTAACCTTGTGAAAGATTCTTTAAAATCCTGAAGCTAATGCCAGGGGAATTAATTTAAATGTGAGACAACAACAAAAACAACAGCAACAACAACCAAATCACTTCTTCTAATGGGAGGAAAGAACAGAAGAGAGAGATAAGTGTACCAGTGCTAGATAGAAGCAGCCTAGAAAGTCACTGAAGCATATTAAAATGATGAAATTAAACATCTGGAGAGTCAGCCAGTAACCTGAGAGAGGTTGCTGTAGTGAACCACATCAGGACCACCTGTCAATTAGTAAAAGAGCTCAGAGGAAATGAAAAACAGAATTCGTAAGTCAAAAGAAAACTGATAAGAGCAAAGTAACTTCAGATTATGATTTATTCAAATAATAAGCATGTCTTTTTCAATAGATTAACAATCACACTCCCCAAATCCCAGGAAATAACTATCAAAATCAAGCCTATTCCCTTAACATCTTCAAAGCAGCAATCACATAAAAAATGAGTGGGATGGCAGAATGCATCAACAAGCCAGGTGTTTAAAAAATAGTTTATGTATCTTGAGAAGGTGTTATAGCAAAGATGCTTTCAGGACTGAAGTTTTCAGGTCACTGTGTTGCTTCTCAGAACAGGCAATCTCTCACTGCTGATGATTTGTTAAAGCAAGAACCTGCTGTTAATTGTTGCAAGGATTTACAATGAAATTCTTTTGAACTGACTTTATGCACGTTTTGATGCAGAAGATTAAAGATAACATAAAAAGGAGGAAGTATATCAAGCACTTACATGCATTCTTTGCACTGAGATGGATAACCTAAGGTCAGTGTAGCTTTCATATACTTTCAGATAGGCATATTTGAGTCTCTATAACATGTTCAACATGGTGTTTAAAGAGCACACAGTTTTTCTTCTAAATGCCTCACATAATTTTAAATATCCTCTCCCTATAGCATCCTTATCATTTCAAATCAGATATTGTCTTTATTGCCATATGGATATTAGTTTCATCAATTTACTGATCTTGTCAGCTAATGTGCCAACTACAACATTTTTCATTGACAATTTTTAATAACTGTAAGTAGCTTTATTCAGACAGTTGTGTTCGCAATGTAGCATTCAGCTCCTTGTCATGTGTGGAAGGGCTGATCTGGTTTTCTCTGAGCACTCCTCCAGATAATTTATGGAGGATATCGTGCTGACGTCTCTCCTTCTTCAACAGGCTAATAGCTGGACCATTCTCCAGGGATACACTTTTGATATTTAAACCAGCACCTTCCAAACACGTTTTTAAAGCAGGAGTCTGGAGCAGTTCTGAAGCGGGACTCTCCACTGTCCTTCTGTTCCCTTGAAGGAGCATCACCGACCGTGCAGGGACCCGGAGGACCGCAGAGCCAACGCGCCTGCAGCGTGCGAACCGCTCACGGGGAGCGCGCGGAGCCGCTAGCGCGCCGGCTGGGAAGAGGAGAAGTCAGCGTAACCGACGTAGATAGCATTTAAACGTGCTCTGTTCTAGGCTTAGCAAACCAGGCCGCTCTCCTGATATGCTTAACCTGAGCTCATACACTTGCCTAAGCTCGTAAAGTGCAGTCAGAGCATTGCCTCAGCCTTATTTCGGACAGAAAAAAAAAAAAAAAAAAGCAAAAAAAAACTTTACCTCTTTGTCATCTCTGCTCCTAGCCAGCCAGCTAGAACTTCTCCCCTTCGCAAGCCATGTGTGTAGTAGCCTTAGTAGTCACCCATCTGTATACCAGGCTATGAGGAGAGCGTGGTGTGATTTCTGCGTAACAAACCAAGGTAAAACCAACAGAAGAATGTGCTAAATTCAGGTCTTCTTAGGTCAGCAGCTAACCGTGTGGGTATGAGAGGAGCGAATCACAAAATTTGCTCATCCTGAGCTTTCTGTCCTGCATGAGGAAAAGCACAGCATTCACTGCTACGTTCTGTGCTTACTTCCCAGTCCTAAATATCGATGTATTTAATCTACTCAGTATATTTGGTTTTCTACTGTTGCTGCTACTACAACTGTATTTCACACATTCGCACTGTCTCTCTCTCTTCCCCGTGACCTTATGTGTCAGATATTGAGACTGATTTGAGGAGGATTACTGAGAATCCATCTATCACAACAAAAATACCTTGTCCATGGAAAAGATTGGAGTGATCAGTTTTGCAAAGAAGTGCTGAGAGGTGCACAACAGCAAAAAAAGCAGACTTTTTAATCGGGGTACTTGTTTTAAAGGTTATGTTTGATTTCAGGAAGGAATCAATACATTTACATTGACTCTCCATATATATGCTGGTACTGTGTACACATACATCCAAATACATTTTTGAAGACTTCTAAATTAATACTGTCTTGCCAGATGGAGCATGTGCTTGTATAGTTCTAGAGGAGTTGTAGCTATCAAGGAGAAATCCTGGTTTCCTCATTAGATGATGGAATAGGTCTTACATAGATCTACTTTTTATACCAGTTTTTGCTGGGTATATCTACTTCAAAGGATGGAAATCTACTGTATGCATTTAAAAATATACATGAACACGTCCTGGATGGATTTCCTTTAACCTTAAATTAATTTTATTTAATTAAACCCTACCACAGTGTTTTTCATAAAGTCACCATTTTTTCAAGTTTCAGGATCTAAAATGACTGCTACATCAAAATTGTTTTGGACATTCCTGCCCCAAGAATGCTTTGAAAGTAGATACATTCTTTTCTATTACTAGAAGACAGTACATATAGGGCAAATAGAAAGTGCGCAGAAAATTGACGGAATTCAATTTGCTTCTGATTAGGTAATGCATTTGTGGTATTATTTTATTAACTCTGATGTTATACAAGAAATTTCAGTAATTCAATTACGTCTCAGGTTTAGCCCCCTTAATGGGTTCCTTGACAAGGATGAGCTCATATAACTTACCTTCAACTTATGTTCACTGTTCCTATGCAGCTACTCTCAGTATTATGTGAATTAGATATTGCAATGGCTCATTGCTTTTGCTCTCTCAGAGAGCACTTCAATGGATTTCTATTTCCTACAT
The DNA here is from genome assembly GCA_035590175.1 of Aviceda leuphotes. Classification (NCBI taxonomy): domain Eukaryota; kingdom Metazoa; phylum Chordata; class Aves; order Accipitriformes; family Accipitridae; genus Aviceda; species Aviceda leuphotes. Next base: position 2,071,433 of record JAVJGH010000008.1, on the reverse strand, counting down.
AATAAATGTGCTGTAGATTTCATGTGGGAGTCCTAGAATCAAATTTAATTTTTCGAGAGGTCCAGAGGCACGTCAAACAATCCTCAGCACATTTCTGCCCAATTTCAGCGTAAAGGAAAAAAAAAAAAAAAGAAAGTTTCCATGCATGCTAGTAAAATGGATCCAACTATGTGGTTTGGAGAATGGGCTACCTGCTCAGACAAATCAAATCCGGTGAATCTGAATTAACAGCACTTAGGCACTACTCCTTGTCTCTGTGTCTAGCACTTCAGAGCCGGGCTGATGTTTTGATCCAATACCAGATCTATATGTTTCTGAAAACTTTTTCTGCAGATAGCAGTAATATATTGAATGGTGCTGGCTGTCATGATTAAGGGGGTGGGCCAGATTCTCCCGCTACCTTTTTGTCCTTACTTCCACACACCTGTGATGGAGTTGAAAGTTAACATTTCACGCAGGTATATTTTTATGCTCGTTTTGACAGCCAGAAGGGAACCCAATAAAAATATTTTGCACTCTTGTTGAAGAATCTGGAATAACTGGAAGGTGCTGTTCCACAGTCTGTTAGCCCACCTTCCTTCCTCAAAACCTTATATATTATATACATGCTGGAGTTCACTGACTGTCACTTCTTTGCTGGCTCTTCCGTCAGCCATGTTACCTTTCATTAAGAAATTTGCTTCCTCAATAAATGTTTATGGATTTTTAGGTGAAGGAAAAACACAGTAGGGCTGTGATTTGGCTATGGTAAAACTTCAAGGAATTTGACTTGCTATTGTTTTGGTATCTTTACATCTGTCACCTAAAGAGTATTGTTCTTTCACAACAAACACAGACTTCCTTTTCTTCCTTTTTATCAGCCAGTAATGTACCACCTAACATCACATTCTCTTTCTAACAATATTCTGACAGAAAAGAAGCATTTTCTTTTGAGGTAAAATTTTCTTTAAACAACCATGGCTTCCTTAAATTTGGGAATTGAGACTGAACTGCTTTTTCGATGACCTTTTCCAGTCCTGTCTTCCAAGCAAGGCTGGAACCAGAAATACTAATTTACTAAGCAGATGTTGTGCTGGGGATAACTCAAAGTCATTTTGAGGAATTCAAGCTTTCTTTGTCCACTTTAAATTTTGCTTTGGGAGTGAAAATCATCTTGTTTAGGAGCTGAAAATATTCTGAAATTTTGGCTAATCACAGCACACAAATAGCAAATTCTGTATAGTGAGTGTTCACAGCAGCACTTGCAATAATTAGTTGTGAACAATCCTGCCACGTACTGACATACATATTCATAGCAACAACAGTTTCTTGAACATTATTCCTCAAGAAAGGGACCTGTGCATTTACATAGTGCCTTTGACAACAGAACCTGGATTCTGACTGTGGAGTCAGAAACTATCACATTACAAGTCACTGATAGATAGGTTTTTGTGTTATGTATTTGTGGAGAATTTGCAGATGGAAGAAGTGGCTGACCCTTGTGACTCAGGCTGAAGTGTGCGGTCTACTAGTAATACAGATAGGACAAAATTTATTGGTGTGAAGTATAAGATCGTTTATGGGGTAATACAATTTTTCTCTGTAAGCTGAGAACCACTGGAAATGACAGACGAGGAGAAAGTCCTGGCTGTATTGTGCGGTCACAGAGTGACTCTGTTGTGATAAAGGAGAAAGTAACCCCAACTCAAGGAAATTTGAAATGAGGACCCTGTAGGAGAGAGGTTATTGTACCAGACCTTGCTGGAACCTCCTTCATAATGCCAGGAAATAAAAATTGAATAGGGGTAGTAAAGGGGTATATGGATAACACGGGCTACAGAAAATTTTTTACTTCTTTGGCAAAATTAAAGCTGAGAAAGGATCTAGTTCTATAAAAATTGTACAGAACAGATTAATGGGGTGGGAAAATTAAGAATTCTCCTAGAAGAACAATAAAAGGTGCAAAGTGAATAAGTTTAAACTTGAATAAAGCTGATCTGAATCTCTGAAAAAATGTTCTGTAGGAATAGTGGGGGAAGATATTTGTTTTCAAGATTGTGTTGATAACATTAAAAGCTCGTCAATTCCAGCATCATTTGTATACCTGATGAGATGGCAACCTTGGTTTCTTTATTTTTAATCCATGAAGCTTTTCTAGTTCATTGCTATTTTCAAAATTCCCACACTGGCAGAAGGTTATTTCTAAAGGCAATGCAAATTCATCTACAGTGGATTATAAAGACCTGCTGTAGCGAACAAAACATCACAAGACCTTTGACTGTATTATGCCATGGATTTATTTGTTTAAGAAGGCAGGAGAAGTGACTTTAAATTGTTTGAACAAGGTCCAATGCAGAGTATCTTTATGTCAGCTGTTATAAATTACACTAATGACAGGACAGACAGTTTCTCAAATAAAGATTTTTCTTCCAGTACAAAGTATTTTTTTATAATCTGGAGCTACTTGTTTCCTGTGCACTTGCTACCACTAATTTTCTGCAGCCAGCTCTTGTTGGAAGAATGTCTGTGCTCACTTCCAGAGAAACTGAATAGATTTGCATCTGCTATATGGCATTGGACCCAAGGCTGAAGTTGAACCTTATGTCCTTTCCCTGTGACAATATATGTTTTTTTAACTCTTTATTGTTAGGTCTAATGTGGTCATCTTAAACCAGATTAATTATTAAGAAAAGGTAGTTAACATCTTTTTCATTATTTTAAACTCTCAATTTGCACAAAGTTCTTAAGCCCTTGTGTGCCCTTAAAAGACTTTCCACATATATATTGCTATGAATGTGCTTACATCCTCTCAAAATCAGAGCTCTAGGCAATTTTCTCAGGTAACAACATAGCATGCACCTAATTTAAAACATAAAATTGAGCTGCAGTTCCCACCTTGATCCTGCAATAGCTTCAGTGCAGACCCAATCAAAGAGCTACTGAAATTAATAGGAGTCTTTCTCTTTACTTTGATAGGGCTTGGATTAAACTGCTGATGTTTAGAAGTACCTATTATTCTGCAGTGTTCCCATATTAGCTGAAAGCCACCCGCCCCTCAAATCAACCAAAAATCACACTGCCACACCAGAAACATTCTAACTATTCTTTGGATATACCGCTTTTTGGGGGGATATCTATTGCTTATGCCTGACCAGATCTGTATCTATTAAAACTAATAAAATTTAAAGAGAAAAGAAAATGAGTAGAGGAAAAAATATTTGTTAACAAACAATCAGGCAAGGGATGCTGGACGTGCCTAGGTGTTGAAAAAGTCCTTGTTTATGTGTGGCTATGGTCTGATAAGAAGATATTTTGGATCTTAGAAACATAAGAAAATGGTTAAAGAATTTGGGGTCTTCCTTCTGAGAATTCGCTTTTCCCGCCTGTGGCCCTGGCACACCAACTTTATGATGATTCTGGCAACAGTATCACAGCTGTATTTTTAGTGGTGCACATATGAATATTTTATGTTCTTCCTTTTTTCCTTATCTTGTATGCCCCCCCTAGGATCCAGGAGTCTTTCCGAGGTAAGTAGGAAGCCAATATTCAAAGATGGGTGAGAACAAGGCTAAATTACTGCTTGTTATGAAAGTTGCTGCACGCACACCTGCACGGTTTTAATTTTAGTGTAAAAGCAGACTGCCAGCAAATTCCATCTTCTGTTTTAGAGCACGGTGTTAGGGTTTGGAATCCACATCTCAGTTGGCTCAGCTGCCTGAAGGCTGTGTGACAGCGCTGAGGGAACAAGGGACCTGATTCAGTCACAGTCAAGCCCCAGATTTGTTCTCGAATGCCTTAAACCTTGCCTGAACGTGGTTTTTAGGCGAAACGTGAGACAAGCATTTTATCTGAGACCAGGCACAACACAACACAGATGTACCACCAGTTACGTACCCAGCATAGAGCCAACACCTAATGAGGAAACAATGCTTTTTTAAAAAATGACTGTACAAACTGGATGTAAAATCATGGTTTCCCACTGCTCAGTTGCCCGGTGAGCACCGGCTGAAAGTTGGGCCACAGCTGCAGTAGAAGTTAATCTTGTGAAAAGCCATGAAGGCGAAGGAATGGGAAGTTAATTAGGAGAGGGTGTTAACTCTGTAACAGTAAGGACTCCTTTCTGCTCCACAGTTGTTCTTTATCACCTGGAAGAGATTTGACCCTTAGCAAGTCTGAAGATGTACTTGCCAGGGGAGGCAGGGTACCTGTCTCAGGCAGCGAAGCATTATGGTCTGCACATCAACCTCCACGCGTGCTGGACACATTCCCTGCGTGTTACTTGAATAGAAATGTCTGTCAGTGAATAAAAAGACTGCTATTTTTAAAGTAAAAAAAAAAACCCTGGGCAACCTTGAATCCCACATGTACCTTTCAGTTAACTGAAATAAATTATGAAAGAATTTAAATTAAAAAATCTCTTTACCCTTTAAAAAAAAATCCAAAACTAACAAAAAATCCCACTCCAAAACAAAAAACCAATCTTGTATTATGGAGATGCCCAGGAAATTGAGTTTTCAGATACGAATGAAAAGGCTTTTGACAGTCAAATGTCAAAATGTAAAAAATGTTGACAGTCAAATGTCAAAGTTGTTTGATATTCTAAACTTTCAATAGTTTAAAGTTTCCAGAAACTAAAAGTCAGTTACCAAAATATCATTTTCA
>JAVJGH010000008.1:2053549-2064595 GCA_035590175.1 Aviceda leuphotes | reverse complement strand
CACACTTCTTACCTCTGAACAGGTCAGAATTAAATTTAATGTGCGGCTTTAGGTTTTCCGTATGAATTTATCTGCAAGTGAGACATTTCCTAGACAGCCGCAAAAAAAGAGAGAGTCCATCCGGGGGGATAGAATTAATTGAAAGAAACACTCAGGCAGAAATTTAATCCAAGTAGATAATCTGTATAAATTCTTTAGTGGAAAAAAAAAAAAAAAAGAAAAAAAAAAAGTAAATATATAATCCACATCCAAGACTCTGCTCTTGAGATCTTAAAATACTTAAGGGTAATCAATAGGAAAAAAGCATGGGAACAATCCTTAGGAAGAAATGCAGGACTTTCTACTGTATAGATTTTGCTATTTTTTTCTCATGTTGAACAAAGTGAATTAAGAATGACACTGAAGATGCTCTAGATGTGATTATGGCTCACCTTCACTCAGGCATCGTTTATACAACTGCCATTACATACACTAATTTGGAGAAACTAATTTGCAATTTTTTATTTTCCAGCTGACTTGCAGATTTAGTTTTTATTGCTGTACGATACTTTCTGCAAATCCATACACAGAAAGGATTCCGTAGAAATGTTTTGAGAGCCGAAGCACTCAGTCTCTGGTGAACAAAAAACATGTCTTACATTTAATAGTTTATAACACTTTGCAGATATAGCACTGTAAACCATTAAATACTAAAACTTCAAAAAATAAAAATGGCAGAAATTCTGTGGTATGTTTAAAAAATGTGTTAACTGCTCTTATTTTAGAGGACATTCTGGAGTAGAGTGTCTGTCTAGGATTTTAGGACTCCATTAGGCACCAACAGACTGTCAGAACTGAATGCAGATATTTATTTTTAAGTGTATATGTATGTATCCTGACAAACACAGAAACGAGGAAAATTGAATTATTAATTCATATATGGTTTAATTTTTTGTTAGGTTGTAAATGAACAGCATTGTTGTAACTTTGCACATGAATATGTGTGGATTTTTGTTGTGCTTTAACCCCAGCCAGGAACGAAGCACCACGCAGCCACTTGCTCACTCTCCCCCCTCAACCAGTAGGAAGGGGGAAAGAATCGGGAAAAAAGTAAAACTAGTGGGTTGAGATAAAGACAGTTTAATAGAACAGAAAGGAAGAAAATATCCATGAAAATAATAATAATAAAAAGATTGCAATATACAAAACAAGTGATGCACAACGCAATTGCTCACCACTCGTCAACCAATGCCCAATTAGTTCCCGAGCAGCAATTCACCCACCCCAGGTCAAGTCCTCCCAGTTTACATACTAGCCATGGCTTCATAATGGTATGGAATACCCTGTTGTCCAGTTTGGGTCACTGCCCTGGCTGTGTCCCCTCCCAACTCCTTGTGCCCCTCCAGCCTTCTTGCTGGCTGGGCATGGGAAGCTGAAAAATCCTTGATTTTAGACTAAACACTAAGCAACAACTGAAAACATCAGGGTGTTATCAACATTCTTCTCATACTGAACAGTAGAGTAAAATGCTTTTTGTATTTTTAATTTCATTACTTTTTGTATTATGCATTAGTGAGGTGCATAGACTATTTTTATCTTTTCAGTTACAAAACTGATGTTCATATTTTTAAAAGGACATTAAAAGTTTGAGGAAAAATAATTCATTATTTAATATTAATGTTCTACAATCTGAGGCTTAATACAGCTAATGGGCTTAATTTGTCCCCATGAAATTAGAAGATGACTTGTGCGACGTAGATAAATACTTTCTAAAGATAAAAACAGTAATATGAATGGATACTACAGTATTTCTAAGTTTAGGGGAAGACAGCAAAGTGAGAACTTTGACGCTGAAGCCACATGACTGTTACAAAAAAGAAGACATTGACTTTAAAACAAGAGCTATTACCTCCTCAAAAAACCTACTGAGCAAAGTAGCTGATTTTCCACCTCTTAATGGCTTTAAATCAAGGTGAAATGCTTTTCTGCAAGAGGTGCTTCTGGTAAACACAAGCTATGCTTCAGTCAAGACAAGCTGTTGGTCTCAAAAGAGATTTAATGAGATGAAAGGGAATAGCCTGTGATACGATGGCACACTATAATAGTTCTTTGGCCTTAAATGCCATAAATTTATGAAACCACAAAAATGTATCTTAAGTTCTTTTATGAGATAAATTTAGTGTGGATATTTGTGTCGCAGTTCCTGTTTTCACCTTTTCTAAATATAATACTTGCATTCTTATAAATAAATTGACACAGTAAACCAGTGAAGTTGAGGGCATGCTGTGTAACACTTATTTAAAACAAATATTTTATTTCAGTTCAGTAGCCTGGTGAAAGCAACTGTTAGACTGCTAGATGGATGTATTCTTTATATTTGACTTGTTTTGCTATTTGCATTTACTCATGCTAGTTAAACTGATTTTGAGAAGTAAGATATCCTGGTTTTGGCTGTGATAGAGTTAATTTTCTTTCTAGTAGCTGGTATAGTGTTATGTTTTGGCTTCAGCATGAGAAGAATGTTGATAACACCCTGATGTTCTCAGTTGTTGCTCAGTGGTGTTTAGTCTAAAATCAAGGATTCTTCAGCTTCTCATGCCCAGCCAGCGAGAAAACTGGAGGGGCACAAGGAGTTGGGAGGGGACACAGCCAGGGCAGCTGACCCCAACTGCCCAACAACGTCCAGTATATAAACTGGGGGGAGTTGACCTGGGGGGTGTGGATTGCTGCTCGGGACCTAACTGGGCATCGGTGGGCGAGAGGTGAGCAATTGCATTGTGCGTCACGTTTTGTATATTCCAACTCTCTTCTTCTTATTATTATTATTATTATTATTATCATCATCATCATCATCATCATCATCATTATAATTGTTGTTTTCTTCCTTTCTGTCCTATTAAACTGTCTTTATTTCAACTCATAAGTTTTACCTTTTTTTTTGTTCTTTCTCCAATCCCAGTGCGGGGGAGAGTGAGCGAGCGGCTGCGTGGTGCTTAGCTCCTGGCGGGGGTTAAACCACGACAGTTCTTTTTGGCGCCCAACGTGAGGCTTGACAGGTTGAGATAACGACAAAATCTGACCGGAGCACGTTAGAACAAACTTGTTCTAAGCCTTCATCGTATAGGGTTCTATGGCGACTGGTCACGATGTTGATTTATTCACGCTCAGTGTTGGTGCGCTCGTTCCGAAAGCTGCACCGCGTAACACCGTACGGGCGGTATACGCTGTTTGTCACCCGTAGGAACTGGGCTGCAAGCGACCCTGGTGTCGTACTTTGTAACTCCGGTTTACGGCACTATAGAGCCCCTGGTCGTGAAACTAATCTGGTATTTGTACCCGGCATCGCCGTCACCTCTGTACTTGAGGAGCCCTATGTCAGAAACTATTAATTGCACCTTTTACCTTTTCACCTCAGAAAGCCAGGCCGTGGGGGAGACACCTCCCTTCATCTTCCCCTTCTCCTCCAAGCAAATTGCAATAGCTCTTGAGAGCTCGTTAACCGAGGTCAAGCTCAGAGGAGTAACACAAATTTTCACTGTTCCGGTTCTAAGAGTTTTACTGTCTAATTTTTAATCTATGAGGGTTTTTTTCATTTTAGTGTTATGACATGCACTCTGGATGAAGAAGGTCTATACTGTTATCAGTGATGACACATATTTGAAAATGACCCTTTGTTCTATCTAAATTTTTATTCCCATTTTTTTAATCCTCCACTGTTTTTCCTTTTTCTTGTTTTTCTTTTATATTTTCTTTTATATAGGTAAACTGAACTGTCACATACTAGATTATTTGGTTACTACATTGTCCTTCAATACTTGTACAGATTGTAAAAAATCAATAAATTACATGTTATCAACTGTTGCTTTTGACATGCTGTCACCGAAATTGTCCTAATACACCCGTGCTTATGGCCACAGTGATTGTGTAGTTTTAAATCACAGCTTATAATATTTGTTCCATGAATGCATACCTGAGTTTATAGGTTAGATATTACTATGCCTGACTAAAGGACTTAAACACAAAAGATTTGGGGGAAAGGCAATGAAGAAAGGAAATGTAGAGCTATGGCTCCTTCAAAAAATTGTGAGAACTGTGATCTGAAGAACGACCCTGACAAACTTTAAGTGGTGAGGATTAAAGGTGATTTTAAAACTTTTAAGGAGGAAGGGGGGAGTCAGTAATCCTGAGCTGTTCTGCTGAGGTTAAACCTTTAAAAGAGAGCCTGGACGGGCCTGATGACATGGTCAGGAGAGGCCTGTGGCTCAGAGCCTTATTCTAAAGAGATTTCACCTCTCAGACCTCGGGAAAGGTGAAATTTGTCCTCAGACGAGTTGACAGGGGAGAGCCTGAGCCTCTTTGGCCAAGTCTCTCAAGATTCAGGAGGTGTTTCAGATTGATAGAGAGTGTCTCATCATTTTCTGTGCCGGGGCAATCTACCACATCTGAAACGGATTCAATTTCATGGTATCACAAGCCACGCTTATCTCAGTGTACTCTGTCTATGTTTTTGCTTCTTCTCATAACCATATTTCTGTCTGCAGGGAAAAGGTCCTGCATTTTAACGTGGAACTTTTGCCCTTCATGTGTCTGTTTTCATAGCATGCCCACTGGGGTGAGAGTATCCAAGGCGTGAGAAGTGTCTGCCCTATTGTCTAGTTTGAATGCAGATTACTGTCTACAAGTGACTTGCCATTTTTATTTTGCCCACGTTTTCTCTTGGCTTTCTCTCCCCCAAATCATAACAAATGCTGATGGCTTTGGTCCTTTGCTCATACTCTAACCACTGTCAATCAATCATAGCAGTAAAAAAATAGTAAGTAGAGTTAAACCATGTCACTGGCTACTGCTTAATCAAGCAAACCAGACTGAGAACAATCTCTCGACTCTCCCTTCCCCGCTGTGGCAATGTCACTGTTTCATTGCCCATCTACTGAACGTTTTCCCAAAGAGTAACGGTGCCAGTTCTGGTAACTAACCCATGAAAACACATTCATACTAAATAATAATGAAGCCAAAGCTCTTTTACTATTTTTTTTTTTTTTCTGGTTAATTAAAGACAGAAACCCTGTCATAGCCACAAAAAATCATGTTTAGAATATGGTATTTATTCGACAGACCCAAGCGGGCGAATTGCATAGGCACAGAACACGAAGGGGAACTTCAGGAAAGGTGGCGATGTGGAAGACCATTTTGCAGAGATGTTGCATCTTCTGAAAGACTGCAAATACGCCGTTTCGGAGCGAAGCTCTCTGCATCCTGTTTCTTGGCTTTCTGTTTCCGTAAGCCTGATGGCAGTGGAGACGACTGTCTCCGAGTGGGAGACTGCATATTTACCTAGGGAAATGTGAAGAACATTCCCTGCAATCTATCCGAAGCCTTTCACCAAAGTGTGGCTCAATGGAAACTTGGTCTTAGAAAGTGATCTAAAGGGAAATTTGAAGTTCTCTGCATGAAGTGACAGTAGTGGTGGCTGCAGAAAGTGTGCAAACCAGATTAGTAAAGATTTTAGAGGATTTTGAGTACATGCCTCTAAAAGATCTCCTAAAAATAACAAGTTAATTGATGCCAATTCTTTTTACGTAGGTCTGCATCTTGCATGTTTCTGTAGTGCTCCTATAGTATAAAAGAGCACATTGTGGGTGCCTGTAGTCATCAATGTACTTTGGAAAGGGCAAGGCTGAGATCCAATAGGAAAAATAAATAATTGAGGGTTATTTTCATCAGTTAACCCAGTCCAGTGTTTCTCTCCACAGACAATGCTGAAACTATCTTCTTCAGAAAATGAATCAATGTAATGCTGAATCACAGCAACATAAAATTATGCCAAGTGGAAGCAAGTAAATATGCTAATAAAACCCAGACAATCACCTCTAACAGAGAAGAACAAAGGAAAAGCAAAAAAAAAACCAACCCACGGGAAACCCCTCTTTAGATTCACTCCAATGAAGTCTGTAAGTATTTGAAACTACATAGAAGTTATAATATCTACCATTAACTAGCCAATAATGAAATGGAGAGTGACAAAGAAATCAGCAGTATTTCAGTTTTCAGGGTAACTATGCCTGGGTTTAACTGAGCACAATTTAATGCACAAGTCTCATCACAAAAGTCAGCCAGGAGGAATGTGGAGGAAGAAACAGTGAAATGTCACCGGGGGTGTGAACATTTGTACAGTTTCAGCAGGAAAAACCAATGAGAACAAAAGGTGGACAGAAGGATGAAGGTAAACACAGTGCTGAAATACAGGTGCAATAAAAGACAAGGTTGTTTAATTAGAGAGTGATAGTTTTTGTATGTCCTGTTTCAGATGAAATTGGGAAATACTAGAATTAGCAGAAATGTTAATAGTACAACCTTTTCTCATTGTAAGAATAAAGATGTTAAAATTACTGCAGAAAGCCTTTGTCCTCTTATTATTAGGTGAAACAAAGCAATGTATGCGTTAAGTGTTTGCTCACATACCAATTACAGATTCCAGAGAACTTGTCCTCAAGTTACTGAAGCTGACCAATATGGTGAAAACTATGTATAGTATGAGTCAAGTGGCTGTGTGTGGGTGTTCAATGTATATGCCTGTTGTAACAATAATGGGAAATTTAGATAAGTTTTTTTTTTCCTTTTCACTGTTCTCATATTTTGCTTAAGCTTAGAGCAATATATTTTGTGTTTAGAAAAGGCTAAGAAGCCCACAGGCAAGAAAATGGAAGACCCAAGAAATCATAAGCAAGTCTGCAAGTTGCAATGCTAGTACCATGATAAGTGGTGAAAGTTATTTCTTCATGGTCTTTTCATCATAACAATGAAATTTATGTTTAAGGACTTTTCAAATAGCTATAGACTGAGATCCACTGACTGTAGTGGTTGAGTGTATCAGCTGAGTGAGTGGTCCATATCTCTAACTTGTAACCATTTGAAAAAAAAAATTAGTTTACTATTACAAAGAGAGAGACTTTATTTTTTATATAATTATTTCAGTAATAGCATACTAATAAAAGAATGGGGCATCAAAACCCATAACACTACCCTCTGTCATTATACAAGTCATGTAGGAAATGCACTACTTTCAGCTTGGAAATAAAACAGTATTGTTTTTTACTAATTTTCTTTTTACTTGGTACATTTAATATACTAAATAAAATAATCTAATAAAAACATTATATAAATATTATAACATTTTAAATCATCTATAAATGTTCAAAATTTTTAATTATATTTAAGCGGTGTTATTTTTATGGAATCACTGGTTACATTGCAGTGGTGAAATAGTCACTCTAATTGAATCAGTCTGCCAATGAAAGCCACAGACTAGCTAATTTTAAATCACACATTCCTTGTCACTTTTCCTAATGGCTCTAAAATCTAAATAAGCCTTCTGCCAGGTCCTTATTTGCTCGTCTACTGGACACTTAGGGAAGATACAAGATAAAATACGATTTCCTTGAAACACAAATTATAGCTTTTTTTGTATTTTGTAGGAAGAAAAGTTTCTTTGGACATTTTTCTCGGTCTCTAAGGAGCTGGGTACTGCAGTGGATAGACTATCATTTGTCTTTGAATTGTCTGAAGTCCATTCTGCAAAGACAAATGGGACATGAGTTAAAATTCCAGTGAGGTACTTTTAGTGCACCTGTCACTCTGATATTTAATTAACGACAAGCAGTATAGAAGCGCACCTTGCCAATTGCCAGGTGTCTAAGAAGTAACACCACGAATAACCCTAATGCAACCATTATGCCATTTAATAAGATATGTAAATAGCTGAAACCTTTTAATCTAAATCTAGCACTTTTCAGGCTTTCATCCCACCTGTTTTTAAATGCATCTTCTTGATGGTCTGTCTGAGGCCGATCCCACAATTTGAAGGTGTCTCCAGTATTGGGGACACTGCAGCTCAACTTTGTTATGACTTTATTTCCAATGCCTGTGCATTTCAGAGGTTTGGGGGGTTTTTCCACTGGCTATGTGAGTGGAAGCATTCTTGTTTTCAAAGTTGCTGCACCTCAGATGAGTAAAACATAAACTGTGTCTTTTCAGGAAGTCTTTTACTTTACCTCTTTCTTTTTTTTCCTTGTGAAATTAGTTATTTTTGATGTAGTAACTTTCTATGCTGTGTGTGCAGGGGTGTGAGATCCCTCTTGTTTTCTCTTTTCCCTGGTTTCAGCCTCAGATTTTTCTTTCATGCATTTTCTGTTCTCGTGGCTGTGCCATAGCAGAAAATGACATATCATTGTGTTATTTATTAAACACCTGAGATGCATGGAGTCATCTTCACTTCAAATTTTAATTTATTGCATTTATTGTAAAAGCTGTAGCTGAGTTTATTGCAAAATTTTGCAACTGGTTTTATATATCTGGCTTGAGTGCAAGTTGATACTAACCACAGTAATTTTTTTTTTTTTTTGCTTTATGTGGTACATTCATTTCTAAAACCCCTAACAGTAACTGACATTGGTGACACTTCATGAGTCTAAGAAGACAGTGACAAGACATATCCCTTATGAGTTTGGGGGAATGCTACAGAAACAAATTCCCTTAAATTGTTAATGCAATGTCAAAGGGCATGACTCCTACTGCTGGTAAGACATGACAACAAATAAAACATAAGCTAACAGTCAACAGCTATCAGCAGTTAACTAAATTATTGCTTAGTCTAATTATTAGTTAGGTGATAACATACCTAAAATATAATCATTGTCGATATACTGTACTGGGTGCTAGAAGTCTATGTTCTAAAGAAAATTGCTTTTAGTTAATCACAAAATCAGTAATCATGCAGAAATCTTGCTTTCCATTGGTAGCAATGGACGAGCTTAATTGTCTTGTTACTCTTACTCAGTACAAAATCTAAATAGACCATCATTTTTTTCATGTGCTGTTGGCAACATTAATCTGTATCAGAGAGTAGTATCAGTGTTTAATGGTCTTCCACAGATCAAATCTGGTTGAATTATGAAAGAAAATATTTTGGGTTATTTGACTGGATTCCAAATAGCTGTTCAGTTTGGCAATATCCATTCTCTTCATAATTAAAGGATTTTCATTCACACAGTATTTAAGGGAGGCCAGTTCTTCACACTCCTTCACTGCATATCTGAGTAAGACTACTGTCTGATATTTACTCGTTTTCCTTTGTTGACCATCATTCTGCGATGGCTTTTTTTTTTTGAATCACTGCAGAAGAAAATCTAAGCAAAGTGATTTATACTGGGAATGGTAACTGATAACAACAACAACAACAACAACAAAACCATATAAATAAAATAATATGTTGAACTTCCCCATTCACAGGGATTCCAGACAGAAACACCTTTTAATTTTGTCAGCAGTTTCCAGGAATACTGTTAGCCATAATTTTCTAGGAAATCTGGCTTCACAGAAAACTTACTTGTAGAACAAGTACTTGTCAAAATGAGGAAGGATTTGAATTACTTATAAGTAACTCAACTCTAAGGATAAGTTGAGTTACTTAGTATACAGGAAAAATGAATTCTTAATCATGAAGAGCAGTGTGGGAGAAATCATAATGGTATTTGTGGGAGACAGACATAAGGAGAAGGGAGTTTGATTGCCAGATGGTAAGGCATTAGCATATTCCATTGGCTTTTTATGTCATAATGTGGCTTAACACTGCTCCTAATTCTACTTCCTACAGTTTATTTCATTAGAATCCAATCCCATTGTAAGTGCTGCGCAGTATTATGTCTGGGATATCGTCTAAGGGTGTCCCAGTAGGAACACTGTTGCTAGTTCTTTCCTAAAAATAATCTTTCCTGTAGAGTATGAACAAAGTGAGGTGTTTGAACAAGCATAAATGTTTTCCAAATCAACTGAATTTCTGAGGTTTTGAAAGTTACACCAAGGGTAGATATTGCCTATACCATTTTCCTTTTTAGGGGGTGGGGGGGGTTGCGTTTTTGGTTTGGTTCTTTTGGTTGGTTGGTTGGTTGGGTTTTCCTTAAATTAATACACTGTACATAGCTTTTTATTACAGATGTTTTGTTTTTCCCAGTGGTGAGGATACAAGAAATTTTCTTTAATTCTTCTCACAAGTCTGAAAAGACTGTGCATATATGGGAACATATATTTTATGTATATATTTTGTGCCACAGACAAAATGCTAGTTTTCTTAATGAACACATTACACTCCCAAAGAGTAATTGTGTATTTGTCACCATCTCCTTCCATTGTCAATCACTATAAATTGTTCCCTATAGGCTCATTGAACATGGGCTCTCTGTGAAATGAAGCATTGCAGTCAGGCAGTTTGAAAAAAAATATTACCACCCTAGCAGATGGAACATCAGTAATTTAGTGCTAATCAGCTCAACTGGTTTTACAGAGTTTCTGCCTTTAATGTTCTGTGCCTTCATTGTGTGTGATTTACATCCGACCTGAGTGGAGCTTCAAAGGGCGGCAGCTATCGGCAGCCGACTGATACTACCTCCAGGTCATCCGATCCACCTTGTAAAAAGTCCCCGGATTTGGGGAGGAGGCAGGTTTTGCAGCACACCTGTAAAACGAGTTCCCTTACGCGGCGCTGGCCGGCCGTGGAGGTCGACAAAGGGCAGTTTGCGTTGCAGACCACTAAGCCACTGGGCTGTTCTCCTGCCGAGCCCAGGGCTGGGGAGACCGAGGAAGACAAACAGCGTATTGCTGAGCCCCCTTTGCCCAGGCAGGGGTGAAGGAAATGTCAGCGTTGGGGTCTTTCCTCGACTGCACCAGCTGCTGTTTTTCCGTCAGAGCATCCGTTACGGCAACCGTTTGAATTATGATTAATATCATCGTCTTTTTTGTCAACGCTGCTAGAAGTTGCTTTTCCTATGGGGCTATACAGCACTTCAGGGAACTGAAGGCTTTGGATTCGTTTCTTCAAACATTTTTTTTTTTTCCCCCTTCAGTTTTACTAAATACCTTGCACCAGCTGAAGCACTGGCCTACGACAGACAGGTATACCTGTCAGACTACACTTACCTGTGCACACTGCTGTCGTCACAGAATCACAGAATCACAGAATCACAGAATCATTTAGGTTGGAAAGGACCTACAAGATCATCGAGTCCAACCATC
>JAVJGH010000008.1:2034084-2052588 GCA_035590175.1 Aviceda leuphotes | reverse complement strand
TGGGGGTGTGTTTTAACTCGTGTAGAGGTAAGGCCCATTTAGTTCCATTCACACCGACTGTGGCCAAGCAATTCTCTTGATAACAGTGAAACTGAACTGTAGTTTCTCATGAAACTTAACTGTGGTTACTCATGAGTATGAGAAGGGATATCAATGGGGGGGGCCAGTCTGGCATTGCCTCACTTATGCTGATTAAATTTTTATTCAATAGAAATCAATTCATAAGTTCCCCTTCATGTCAGTGGGACTAGGTTTTGGCATTTAGCTCATGATTTCGACTTTCACATATTTGCAGAAAAAAACTGAGAACGTTAAACTACATGTGATGGTCTTAAAAATCATAGCATCCTCTGACGGCTCCCTGGCTATCCGGATTAGCAAAATATGACTCCAGTTCCTTTTGGCATTACCAGAAAAACTATACAGAATGAAAGATATGAGAAAAATGCTAATAAAATATTTAGAAAAATATTTTGAAAAGAATTCCAGGAAAAGTAAAATGCTTGCTTATGGAGAAATAAAGAAACTTTTCTCCCCAGAATGTGAAAAGCAAGGGCTGAAGCCAAATCAAATACTAAATGTGTGTGCGTTGAATATCAACCTTGAAATCCATCTGTCTTATATCCTTCCACTTGCTGTGTTAGAGACAAGATTGCATTATTGGGAAAGAAACAAAACAACAACAACAAAAAACCCCACATAAACTTTCCCTGCCCTTTAGGGAGCAATCTGAGTTTTGACTTCTTCAGGAAGCAGTTTGTATTCTGAGAAACTGAGAAATTAAACAAACGTCTATTCAATGGCATGTAAATTTGTCAATATGGCATCCGTGCCTCACGGAGGGGAAATATGGCTTTGGAAAGCAAATTGCCTGCTGTTAGGTGCCTTCAGAATTGGGGAGGAATGTTTTCCACAAGGCTGTTTTTAACAGGCAGAGTGCATGTTGCAGCCATGTGTCAGATGAAATTCCGAAGTTAAGTAAAACAGCAGTTTTCAAATGTGCTTGGTAAGAGCCGTGAGGCTTCTCTAAGGAAGGCAGGGGGTGGGACAAGCCTTCTGAGAGGTGGCCTCCTCCTGCCCCATTCCATCGTGGGCAGCAGTTATGTCATTTTTCCTCCTTCCTCCCTAGAGCTGCTCTCATTAGATCAGCTACAAAATCAGGTGCTCTTATTAAAGCCAGGTACAAAATTTGGAGGGGGCACTAAGCCTGGGTACCACCATACCTTTCGTTGTATTCTACTGCTGTTGTCCCTCACAGAGACAAACAAATTCTTTCAGATGATTAGACAAACTGCAATAATTCAGAAGGAAAGAGAAAGACAAACAATCATGGGAAATCTTTTCAAGTGAGCCACCCTACCAAAGAACCTCTACTTGTTAAAGATGCCTGTTAAAGGTAATTAATTTTGCGTATCACAAAGGCACAAAAAGAACCCTTATTTATAACTTTAACTTGAAGCTAAAAGATTATATTTTACCATAAAGTGCTCCCTAGGCTGTTATCTAACCTCCTGTCCCCCTGGCATTTTCTACCACATGTAGTTTTGCTTACATATGAACAGAATATGCAAAAAATGAAAAGCAATCCACTAGTTTATTAGGGAGAAAATTGAATTAGAAAGATCTCAGATAAAATGAGAATTGCATACAAGAAGCAAAATTATTTTAGTATTACTATTTAAATACTTTATAATTACTTGTACTATTTTATTATTGTCTGTATTATATCTCCCCTAAAATCTCACAGTGTGCTCAGCATGGTATCAGAGAAATCCCTGTGGATCAAGGATACTTTGCAGATGTTTCAAAAATAGTTAATCAGGTGACAATGAGAAGAAAATTAAAAAGGCAACGGCTGACAATTTGCAATAATAATGGCTGTAAAGCCAAGAGGTGGACATGGAAATTTTAACAGCAGTGCACACAGAAAGTAGAGAAAAGGTGGGGAGGTACATGATACCAGAAGAAAACTTCTGCTTAGTACTTGACATGTCTTCCACTTTTCCTTCAAGGAGTGAGAAGCCAAATGAAGATGTAGCTATGAGATTTTTTTTCATTGACTTTCTTTTCTTATTTCATGACATGAAGATACTGATTTTTTTTCATTTGAGATAGATCAGTTATGCTTATGAAAAGTGACAGTCAACGAAGACAGAGTTTTCAAAAGCATGCAGCGATAATTTAATTGATTTTCCTTTGAAATAAAGCATAAAACTCCTATCAAATCTGAAAGGACCTCAGTTAGGTCAAGGATGAATAATCTAAAAACATCTTGCCCATTTCTAAAATATGTTTTAGGACCTATAAAAATGTTCAATCAGCACTTAAGTTTGCTTTTACTCCTAACGATTCTCATCTTTGAAGAGAGACCATGAAGCGGTTACACGACGCAATTGCACTTGCTTAAAAAAAAGAGCCTTGCTGCAGACTCGTTCTTGAGCGTTGACATAAATCCGAGTTTAAATAAAATACATGTTTAACGGCGTAGCTCTATGACCTCAGGCTAGGAGAATAACGCCTTTAAAAGATCCAGGCCGATGCTGCGTCAGGAGTTCGGCTCTGGCTGCCTGGCACGGTCCCGCGGCCCAACTTCCCCGTAACCGGCGGCACGACCCCCACCGCCACGGCCAGCCCAGTGTCGGTGCCTCCTGGTGGGTAAGGTGGGCCAAGAGAACCTGCAAAAATAATTAGAGAATGTCAAGGGTAAGTGTCCCTGACACACAAATAGTCTGATTCTCCCGCTGCGAAAGATATTGTCGTGGAATCCGATGAGCAGCCTCATTAATGCTGGTAATTATCGCCTGCTGCTTTGAAATGTGCATTAGGGGTTTTTTTTTTTTAAAGTTTGTTTAGCTACGAATGTGTCAAAAGTCACCAGCAGCACAACAAGGTCACTAAGTAGATGTAGAACCCTATGGTATCACGGAGGCACGTGCGGACACTGTTATGTTCTTCCATTCCCATTAATATTCAAGTATAATTGCACCTCAAACCAACAGTGGGATGTTTATACTGTTTATTTAGTCTGTGTACAAAAGATGTGGAATGTAAGCAAAGTGAAATTTTCAATTATTCCAGACCTGTCTTTATTTCAGTAAGATGTTGATGGCTCAGGTGGGGAAACTGCAAATAAGCTTAGAAAAAAAAAGTATATATATTATGAACCTGAATGTTTAGGACTGATATCAATTAAACTGAAAAATATTAAAATATATTCAAAATACGGTCAAAGATCTGTACTTTTGGTCCCAGAAAACTGGTAAAATTAAGAACAAGAAAGTTTTCTAGTGATCATCAAAAGTTCAATGAAAGTTTATAATTTTCATATCTTTACTTATTATTTCACATTAGTTTTAGGGTGGGAATTTATATATTTATCTAAAAAATGGCTTTATTGTAATTCTGAAAATGCTGATTATATCAAAGATATTAATAGATTACAGTCACCACACTAACATATTTACATACTGCAAATGTACTGAGATCAAAGACGTAAACCCAACACAGCAAAGTGAAAATTATTGGTGTTTTCTTTTGAATTCACAGGGATTCCTTGTGAAAGGGACCAACGTGGTTTGGCAGAGAAAGACATGACTTGCAGGATGCTCTGCAGGGGACTGGGGTGTTTGATTTTTTGTTGCAGGCAAATTCGTCAGTTCTGCTCGCAGGAATATTTGTTTGGGGATTTTTAAATTTATATAAGGGGGATAGTGCCTCCAAGGTATCCTAAGGATTGAGTTTTGCCTATGTCTTAGGCTGTGGAGTTGAGGGGAAGGTACAAGTTCGAAGTTTGGCAGATCAGGTCATTCTATCTAGTAGAGCACAGTGACTGTCTAGCAGAGTATATGTAAGGCTAGTTTTGAGAAAAAAAAGGGGCCTTGCCCCAAATCAGTGCAGTTTGTGTCCAAGATACAAATTATGTACAAACATAGGTAGGAGATGAATTACTTCGTCTCTTAGCAATCAGTTTTAGTCTGGTTGCCTTATTTCAACTTAAGTCCAAAATTTGAAATAGAAATGGCATTATTTCATGTGCTAAACATTTTCTAAAATGTCATAAGGAAAAAGTATTTTTTCTCCCTAAAAAGGGAGATGTTCTCCCTTTCCAGGTGAACTCCAAAGGGCACCGTTATATGGACAGAGCTCTACCATGGAGATCAGGGCCTTGAACAGAAGAGTAAAGTTTCTACATTCACCCATCATCTGTGCATTATGTAGACCAATATGTATATATGGACCCAATGCATTATAGGATTTCAATCTTTTTCCAAGATCTACTCTTCATGATGCACGGTAGAGCCTGAAAGACAACAGAAAATGATGGAATTTCCACAAAACATTCTCCCAGCATCCAACAGTTTCCAATTAAGGAACATCTTGCACCAGAGGGAAAAAAAAAAAATAAAAATCTGCTGGTACCACAAACAGGGAGAAGGAATTGGCAAGAACTAGGAATACTGTGTCTGCAGCAGCCTCGCTGTTCTTTTACGTTGATAGCGAACAAAGCCTACGAATTATGATGTGTATATGAAGGAGAAGGTCTAAATCATCCAAAGAACTTGAGGACTGCGTATATTTGTAGTAGCAGCTGTTTCTCTGTATTGAAGTACTGTAGCCGTAATGGTCATTAGACATCAATATCTCCACTCCCATGGCAACCGTAACATTTACATTTTTTCATGTTTAAAATTAAGAACACATATTTCCTATTTCCTTATATTGATAATGCAATTACTGATTTTTGAAAATAGGAAATGGCAAATGCCATGGCCTATTATAATAGTTTGAAAGGATCAAAATAAAATGATCTTCTCATTACTCAGCACAGTGTATTGTAATGCTTTATAAATCAGTGAAATTTTAATATATATTTTATTGTAAACAATGTAAGTGCAGTTTCAAGTTTCTTTAGGCTATACTGGAATGTAAGATATAGCAAAACTGGGGTTTTCTTAGATGTAATATCTGCACTGTGGCTTTAAACAAAAATGAAATCTGACTATTGGCCGGAACATTCAGACACTTTCTGGCAAGATGTACAGAATTTCGAAAAATATCTGACTTTCTGCCAAAGCCCGAAGAAAGGTGAGTGAGTCTATTCTGAATGACAAAACTGACATGACAAATTGAGCCAACTGGTTCGAGCAAGAGATACTCACTACCTTCGCCCGTATTTGGTGCTGGTTTTTGATATTACCTACGTGCAGTATGTATGACCAAGGGAAACGTAATGTCACTTCCTAAATTAATTTCCCCACTTACTAAATTAGACAATGTGCTAGAATATCTTCATCTCATCATTATGATGCTGAAACATAAGTAGTTTTGTAGTTTTCTTTGATGTCTTTTAGTGAGATGTCCTGTAGAAGTTTAAAGTGTTGCTCTTGATAAGAATGATAATAAAATAGTTTGACAGAATAATTTTTGCCAAGTCAAAGCTGTTAATATGACTAGTGAAATTAACTATGAACTGTGCTCAGTGAACTTTATAGCACTGCACTTAACAATTTACTCACAAGTCAAATATTCAATTCCTACAAAATACTGATGGATGGTCATTTTAAATTGTTGCATCCTTTTTTTCTTTTTTTTCTTTTTTTAATCTTTTGCAATGGAAGATCTAAAATTACTTATCTGACATAGCTTTTCGTCTTTCCTAGTTAACTTATGAAGTAGTGTACTTAAAATAGAACTTTAAGTACTGTGAGGCACTATGTTTTACAATCTCACTGTTGAAAATTTTTCTTATTCTCAGACTCTACCTGTTGTGCAGTTTTGTTATTTAGGTGCTTGTTCTATTTGATTAAAATAAAACGAGTAGCTAAGAGTTTCTGATGTAATCCTTTATTAATAGTGTACATTTGTATTTTTCTTCATGGTCTTCATATTTAAAACTATTTTAAAATCTTTCTTCTTTTCCTCCTACCTTTTTCTTCTTGATCCCTGCAGATTTTCTTCCAGACCTTTGTCCTGTAAGTACTTAAGCAGAATTAAAGTTTTCCGAATAGAAATTTCAGAGGAAATATCATCCTAAGTCAGTGTTTTCACATTCGCCTTGACATCAGCAGTCAAGTCAGGTACTGTGGCTCTAAGGACCCACAAGGACACGACATTAATCTCAAGTCTTCCTTTACTATGTAACTGAAGAAAATGCCAACTAATGACACCAGACAGATGGCTGTTGGTGATTTCTGCCATCATTAATGCAGGGTTTGTATTTACTTGTGTTCTAAATCTTGAAATTATGCATCTAGCTATCCCACATAACTATGACTTCTCAAAGCTACTAGTTTCATTTTTCAGCTTTCATCCCCTCTATGTATTACATCTTGTATTATTTTTACATAACACAAGATATATACAATTTTTTACATTTTACACACTTTTCAAATCTGTTGATGTCTTTCACTAGCATGGTTTCTATACTGTCCAGAACAAACAGCCAGCAACTTAAGTGAGACCTTTGCACACTAGTGAGAATGTTTGATGCTAGAATATACCAGATAACCAGACAGACATTGTATCACTATGGTGTGGATTTCTACATAAGCTGCTTTCTTCTCCAGCTTTTCACTGATGTAGTACTTGTACCTTTTTATGTGCAATTTAAATATACTGTATATTCTGAAATACAGCAATGTGTTTAATTCAAATGATCTCTGTATACATTTTTAATATATAAATGTGTATATATGCAATAATCTCTATGGAATTGTGTCAGGCATTTGGATTCTGTTCCTAATTTTGGCTTAGTTTGACTCAACCAGGTTTCTATATCTGATATCTTGTATTTAAAATCCAGCCTACTCAGGGTTTTCCTTTGTGAACTTATCTGTAAAACAAAACCAAAATCTTCTTCAACACAGATGTGTGCTATAAACACGAAGAATAATAGTATAAATACTAAGAATTATGGTTCATTTATTTGTTAAGATAAGGTAAATGAGAAGTAAACAACATCAAGAATATTTGGAAGAGGTGAAGAATCATCGTTATCCATTGAGGAAGCCCTAAAACAGTTAGGAAAAGCCGAGTCACTCATTCCTTCTCCAGCACTGCTTACTGTGTCCGTTCTTCCTAATGGCTTTCCCGGATTGTCCGAAAATACCTGTTGTTTTCTGAAGATATGTGTTTCCTATTATAACAGTTTCCTTTTTATCCAGGTACTCTGATTAAGAGTAGGGGAAAAAATATGGTCCTGAAAGAAAAATTATCACTAGCAGCATAATTCCTGTACCCTTTTTCCTTAAGCGAGCATTCCTCCCTCTCTAATCGGGTTTCTCGTCATCGCGTCAGTCTGTCTCTCAGCGCCTTAAATGTTTCGGTGGAAATCACCTCTTTAATAGCACAATGTTCAGATAATTCCAGAAGGATGGAGCCGGTCTGTCCTAGGAGCCATGTCCTGCAGAAGTGCTGCAAACGCGGGCTGCTGTAGGCGAAAGAATGATACGTAGCCTAGTAAATAGCCTAATAACGACCTCATGAATCAAAACGCAACTGTCACAGATTTTCTAGGTGGAACTTCTGGGCAGATCCAAAGCTAGCACTAATCACAGACTCTATTCATTATCGTTAAGGTATTAGAAAGTAATGAGAGGAATTTGGGAAGCCAAATGTGAGGAAGGAAGAAGAATGAAATAAATTATTTTATACCTGTCTTGTCAGTCAACATGTCCTGTAAGTCTCGTCAGTCAACGTGTCCTATAAGTGTCAAGGGCGCAAAGATATCAAAAGGTATAATAAAATTAATCTCCAATTGAAATGAAGATGCTATGAAAAATTAGGTCTGAGCGCTTTAAATGGGCCCTGTACTTTACAACATCATATGGTGTCTGAAGATTAATAATGAATAATTTACATGTTCACATCATAAAGTTTCTCTAAAAATCAGAATTCTCGTGACTGAGGGGTGGCTGTAATTCGCTGCTGTTGGATGTGCAGAGAACACAGCAAGACACTCTTGCTGCACATATGTTTGTACAAGGGGATGTGCACTGATGCCTTGTAAGAACATTCTTGGTATAATGTAGTTCATATACAAACCAGGTTTTTTTGATGGAGCTTATAGGAAAGAATTACCTTTTTTATATTATTTTATGTAAATAGATCCCTTTTGGGGTAAAGGCAAAAGATAGCAGGATAAGTTTAATGCATTATAATTTAAGCAGGATTCTTATGCTGTTAACATGCAAAAGTGACAATTTCAGTAGTGAAACTTGCCTAATTATTTGTTTGATTAACACAGAAAGAAAAATGATGAGGTAGTTTTTATATAAGTTACATATTCACATAAAAACTGAGTCTTGATGCCAGAACTGGATAAACAAGTTCTATTTTATTTTCCTTTTCCAGGAAGATGGAACAATTAGGTCTTTCACAAGCATCTTGTAAGTGTTCTGTCTTCTTTGAACAACCCTTCTCTTACGCCGAAAGGTGAGATTTGTCCAATGGGATAGAATAATGCAATATGAAGGGATCGGTTATTTTAAACAATTTTGAAGGTCTGTTTCAGTAAAGTGCATACAGCACTTCTTAGTAAATCAATTAACTACTGGTCTTCTGTATTTTGGGACAAAAAGCTGAGAAAATAATTTACTTTGAAATTTCTTGAAATACATTTAGATATGGAAGCCTGTTTCTGAGACCTAGCATAGAAACCAAGTTTGAAAGTGAAGCTGTGATTCATATTCTCTTCTGTTGATCTCTTTTAGTTGCTAAATACTGCTGGCAATGTTAACACATTAATTAAAAGGCTCTCCTAATAGATTAAGCCTGATAGAAACTGACAGTCTGTAGTCTTTCAAGTAGATACCGATCAACAAAACAGTATAATACTGGAACCTAGCACTCACTCGCGGACTGCTAGCGCACCGGGACAAATGCAGATTTCTATCACTTGGATAATTAAACGTGAGACACCAGCCTCTCTCAGAAAGAACTTATTTCTCAAGTACTGTAAATACTTAACGGAGCAACTATTCCCAATTTCCAACTAGGATAGGTCCGACAGCGTGGCTAGCTAGAGGTCATTTCCCCTCAGTGCGTTTGGCAGCTCGGGGGCACTTTTGCCGCGGTCGGCACGGCAGCTTGCACGCAGTCGCGGTGTTCCGCCCTTCGAAACCGACTGAACTCAAACCACGGCAAGGCGTCGTGTTCCTTAGTTCCACCTTCCAACCGCGGTTCGCCGCCGCGATCCGTTTTTAACGGCCTGCTCACAAGAACTACAGACCGCTACAAATCAGGACGTACTTTACTCATTAATTAAAAATGTGTGATCCAAAGTTATCGCTCACACCTTGAAATTTGGGTTATCCGGATGTTTGCTGGACACAACGCTTATAGCAGGTTCACCCTGTTGGTCCAATGGCGTTGGTCAGATGTTCAGGAAGCTTCCAGACAAAAGTAATGACACCAAGACCTCGCCGTTTAAGCTAGTAATATTTTAAAACAGTTCTTGTTGCTTTCAGGTATACATGGAAATATTTGGCATTTCCATTTCCAACAGAGTTGTTTGGTGCATATATGATACATGTGTTGTTTGCTACATATAACACGAATACGATGGTGTCTAAATTTGGCTTACTCCCTGAAGTACTTTATTGCATTTAGTGCTGAGCAATGTCTCCTTTCTAAGGTCATCAAGATACACCTGGGAACGTGTGCACAAAAAATGTCCTATATCTGTGTGGGAGGATCAAGTTTTTTCCAATACTGTGATATGCAACTGAGAAGAATAAAGAACCGAAAAAGGGGGAAAAAATTATAGCTGAAAAAATGGAAAACCAAAATGACTGAGCATATGTTAAAAGAAAACTATGCGTAAGAAAGGTAGGATGGATTTGTTATCTAAAATGTCAAAATCAAACTCGGAGCTCTCAGTTTCTTCTAGACAGTATGCCCAGGGAGGAATTTCTGTCTTTTCCCTGTGGACGTTTTTTCAGCCGCTTTCTTTGTAAGCAGCGTCTCCCGCTGACGTCCTCACCGCCCCTTGCCTCCCTCCACAGAGCCCGCTCTCCTTGCTGCCTGACGACTGTACCGTCTTCTGTGCATCAGAAAAATACAGGTTTTATACAGTCTGCAATTTTTCCTGCAGAAGGCGTTCAAAACTACTGCTAGTTTATTACTACACTGTTACTTGGAAATTATGGAGATGTTTACAAGTCCTACTTTTACTCTAATGTGCAAAGTGTCACTTTCATTTTTAGATGGATGTGTTCAGTATCTAACATGTTCTATGTACTTCCAATATGATATGTGACTACCTTGGTTTTGTGTCAGGGTTTATTTTCTCATTTATGAATAATTGGGTTGGTTAGCTTTTTTTATTTACTTTATAATTTTTATTTAAATTGAACAAATAATCACTTAAATTCTTTTAAGGGGAACTTTTGCCAAAAGTTCAAAATTTTTCTCTGTAAAAGTAAACTTGTGCCTAAAAAATAAGGGGTCTAAAATTAATCAGACATGAACACTTAGGTATCCTTTTTTTCTTATTCTTCTGTACAGCCAGGTTCTGGCACCAACATACAAAGACTAGACAAAAAATAAAAACCAGGAAATCTATTTACTGGGGACCTGTTGTCTAGTCTGGATGTCTGGCCAATAGAGACAATATATTTTAAAGCACTGTATCTCTCAACCCACTGCACAAATTCTTCTTGATTTGACCAGGTGACTCAAGATGTCCAGTTTTGGTTTTGTTTTTGGTTTTTTTTTTTTTTCCCCAACAGATGAAATTCTTGTTCTTTGATCATTCCTAAATATGGAAATATATCTCCTCTCCAAATTAAATGCAATGTTATTGGCTTTTGTCTTCCTTGTCTGGTGTATGAATGCTTTTTTTTTTTCTCATTGTGTACTTTTCCTGTCATATTTACAGAGCTTAAATTTCCACTTGATCTGACCCCAGCTAGAAACAAGCCATACTGATGGTTGTCAGTTCATGTTGGTCTCACAGTACAAACATCTTGAGACAAAAGAAATTGCTACATAGAGTAGGGTGGTTTGTTTTTTGGGGTTTTTTTTTTTGACTAACAAGAGAATGCAGGTACCAGAATACACACTGCTTGTTAGAAATAGCGTACGACAGCGGAATGGGGAAGCCGATAAACTTTTTTGTGTTCGGGGCAGCGCTGCCAGAGGAGGAAGAGTTGGCTGCGATGTTTGACGTTTGCACAAGGACCGGGCGCGCGGTGCCGCCGGCAGCGAGCTCACCGTGGAGCCTGAGGCGTCGGGTCAGGGGTGAAAGCAAATTTTGTCTGGAACTGGAAAGCGCTGGCCAACGGCATTTTCCCTCTGGAGTGCCGCAGGATTGCAGTCGAATCATGGCCCCCCCGATCAGAGCCAAAATACCCCTTTTCTTCACCAGAGGGCAGGTCGATTTCCCCACGCCCGGGCAGGTGGCTGAAGGTTAGCTTTTGCACAATTTAAATTGCAGCTGCCCGAGTACTTTTTTTTTTTTTTTTTTTTTTGCATCTAACTCATTAATTGATAGGAAGAAGTATTTTAATCATATTGTAGAAAAAGAAGATAAGTACTCTTCTGAAGTACAATTCTATAACTCATTGTCTCTGGGGAGCAATTTAAATTTTAACTGCAGCAGGGTGTAAAGCTCCTATTACTGACTTTCTACTCTCTGGACTTCTGTGTGATCAAATAAAAGTAGCAGCAGGCAGCTCCAGGTGGCAATAAAATTTAAATGCTCAAAATTTAGGAAATAAGTTCAAGGACTAAAGACTAGTAAGTATTATAAAGAAGAAGTTGACTATTTCAGAGGTAATATCGCAGTAAGAGAATGAGCTTGTAAAACTTCTAATGAAGAGAGCCAGCATGGATTTGGACAAAGACGGGAATGGTGTAGGAATATGATGGGACTCTGCAAATATTGCTGCCTTGAAACACGAAAAGCAGTGACTTTAGTGTGTTCTCCAGTGTTTTCAGTTCTCACTATTTTAAACATGAGTCCCTTGTCCCAGAGTTCGAAGCTCTGTGAATTCGGTTCCCTCTGGAAGTGCCCATAAAGCCTGATGGCTGTGGTAGAAATAACACATAAACATAAGCGGAAGGTTAATGTCTCAACGTTTAGTGGGAGAGTAGAAATAAGCTAGACGTGCCAGCTATAAAAAAGGTTGTGCTTTAAAAATATCATTAAATGTTGGTCTTGTATCTCAGCATGCTTGTGCTCACATGGAACTTTAAAAAAAAAAAATCTAATCAATTTTGTAACACAACTTGTAATTTTTCCTGAATCCTAGTTCTCAGCCATGAATATGCTTGCTTAATTACCAGTTCAAGGAAATTTTCACACCCCCAAAATTGCATTTAAATACTCAGCAACGTAGGTGCAACACATCAGTAGGAGGTACAAGTTCTATGCGATGTAAACTTGAAAGAGATGTTAAAAACTTTAAAAGGAAGAAAAAGAGGTCCTGGTTTTGATATTCATGCAATCAGAATAATTCTTAAACATTAAAGACTGATATTTTCTCAATATTTTTTAAGTGAGAGTTTGGTCCTTATTCTAAGAAATGAATCTAAACTCAAATGGAGAAGCAATAGCTTTATTTATTTGATTTCAAAAGGATAAAATAAACTGAATGCAGAGAATGGGTGAGAAGGAATATAAGGGGGGGGGGGGGGCAACACTATAGATCAGTCAAGAGGAAAATCCCAGACTCTTCAGTTTCCTAGTTATGCTGAAAATCAACGGTCCTTTGTCCTTTCCTGATATCTATTTCCAGCAGTAGGCATTAGGCCTTGAAGAAACTTTTCTTTGTCCCTTAAAATTATTTGTAGCAACTTTGGGATAATATAAATATAAATATATATATAAATATAAATAGTTTAAAACCTAAATGTATCTATCTATCTATATATATAAGAAAATAATGAAAAATTTTTTTTCATAGAGAATGCCAGATGTACCATTGGAAGTAGGCAATAAAATGCAATTTACAAAATATTTTTGCTTTTCAATGCTCCAATTATAAGTTTAAAAAGGGAGTATTTTTATTTGCCTTTTTGACTAGTTGGAAACTGAGTTAAAAAGGTTCATAAAACTTCCATGGTATAATATGTCTCTGCATTTTCATATAGAGTAGTATAAAGTTACAGGTAATAATAAGAATGCTAAAATATTTTTAACACGGTCCTGAATTGCCTAAATGTTCAAATTCAGTTTCAGTCAGCAGAATATTTTGGTAAATTTGGCTGGAACTTGAGCTGGAACTACAAATCCTCAGGGATTTACTTTGTCCGAAGAAGCTTATTTTTCTTTCTCTGCATACCCACAATTGTTATTACGATGCCGTTCGGTGAATTTTCATAGACTGACACTGGCTTGGCTGAGTGTGTCGGCGGGGAAGTGACAAGAAGTTTTCCCTTTTCTACCTGATCCATCGAAGCGATCGCCTGTAATTATGATGCTCAACCAAATGCAAAACGAGGTTCAGTGGCTCCCCAGGCGAGGGTGGCTGCAAGGTCTTTGTTCTTTTCCAGCCTGATAGAAAAATAGTCCCACTGTGAGTATGCCTCTAAAGACACGGTAACTCAACGGTTTCTTTTTTTTTTCCTATTTTTTTGAATTTTGTTGGTTTATATAATTGTGTGGATCCAAGGGTACAGGGAGACGAGGAAGTTCTCTCTCCCAGTTAGGATCTTCTGGTCCCTGCTGGACCAGGAATCCCCTTTTGAAAGCCACAAATTGGTGGCACAGCATTTGTTGTCCAGCTGTCATGTGAGCTCCCTTCTCAAAACCGCGGGACGTTTAGTTTCGGAGGCTTATTCTAGTCAAGTGATCGATGCCCGCTGTTGGACAAGGGCAGCAGGCTTCGCTGTGTAACTGAATTCTGATTAAAAGGTGTTGTGCCTCTCCGTTTTTTTCCGATAACCGTTTGGCCGAACACATAGCGTGGCTGGCGCCATACAGCGTATCCGACCGAAAAGGCGGATCTTGCCAGTTAATTTAATGGAGCTGTTTTAGGAGGGAGCAGGGACTGCTTTCCTCGTACGGAGAGGCCCACCAGGAGGTGACCAAGCCTGGTGGGAAGGTCCCAGAAGACTTCTCCGTCTGGGTGAGCAGGGATCTGGGGTCTGACTTAACCTCCCGCCACCGACGCGGCGTTCAGGCCTCGGATTACCAGGTGGACACGAAATATTGGTTTCGGGTGGAACTGAAGCTGAGCAGGGCTCCCAAAACGCTGTCGTGACCTCGTTTGCTCCCAGCGTTGGTCCACAGGCCGGGGCAGACCCAAGCCCTGAGAAGAAAGACGTTAAGCCTTTTGTTTCAGCGCGACGTCAAAACGCCCGACAACACGTACATTTCAGGTGTTCGGCCTTTATCTGTAAAAGAGCTTTAATTTGTGTTTTGTATGTAATTTCCCAAAGTGACATTTCCCCCGTGGCAACGAGCGCAGTTGTGTGGAACCGCGGTTTTTCTGCGCTTTCTGGTTTGCGGTACGGGGGCAATTAGCAGCACGTGCAGACTGCCGTCCCCCCCGCAGCCTGCCCGGGGGCTTCACTGGTGTTTGCTGGGCAGACAGGGAGGGTCTGGCCTTGGGAGAGGGGATTTGAGACTGGCGTGGTTTGGTTGTGCTTACAGATCTCTTCTGCTCCTCCAGCACACCTCCGCTTCCCAGGCAGGACCTCTGAATCCTCGTCACGGTCCTGATGCCCTGGTACGCATAGATTTTTTTTAAAAAATAAAGGAATGATGTTTCTCATTTTTTTTGAATGAGGAATGCCTGCGGATACCACACCGAAATTTGATGTTGTAGACAGTGACCTGACTGATCCAAAGGAAGATATAACCTATAAACCGACTTGGTCCTGAGGATTGCGTACAAACTGCATATGAAACGTTTGCTTATATTCTCCCTGACAGTCTTAAAAGGAAAGGAAATATTGCCCTATTAAGGATGTTATGTTTTTATGGATGACTTTTATTAACATAAATACCATACTGGTGTGAATTCTAACATAGAGTATATAGTTAAATATTAGGAGTACACACTGAGGAATATTTATTGCCCCAGAGGAAAAAAATGTGAATTTAATGGAATACCGGCAAACCTTCTCACTTATTTTCTATCTATTTCAGACACACTGCTTTATTCCCAAGCACGATGTCATATGATTTGTCAATGCTACAAGTGAGTTTGTGTGAACTTTTTTCAGAAATACTTGCAGTGTGAAAGTAAGTTAGGGCTTGAGCCATCGCCCTCAGCAGTCAATAAGAAATCTTGTTGGCATGAGCGGCCATTACACCACAGCCCGAGTGGCCCCCACCCGTCTGTGGCTCTGTCACGGCGGGGAGGAGAGACCCACACACCTCTAAGGGCTCCTCCGTGATGCAGCCAGACCTGAAAGCACGTGATGAGGTGGTTAGGAAACAGTTTTAATTCTCAGATACTTGATTAGGAAAAAAAAAAAAAAACATCTGGGGCAGGACAAAGAAAATTAAAAATATTAGCATCGCAGTTTTTGCCCAGAATATGTCAGCTTTATTATGAACTGAAAGTGTTTTGATTGTTAAACCTCTAAAATGTCGTACAGTGGAAAACATTCAAAAATTCAGGTAAAAGTAAGGTTGTATTTCAAGTATTTCTATGGAATGCCCAATTTTAAATTAAAAAATAAATATTTTAGACCAACCCAAACTGAAATATGTTTAACTAATATATTTAGGGTTTGAGTGGAAATGGGTAGGAGTCAATGGGAATATGCCTATTCACTCCAGCCTTTCCTGACTTTGAATAATGAATATATTTGTAAAAGCTGAAATCCATTTCTTGGTAAGTTACAAACAGAAAAAAAGCTAAATTATTCGTTGTTACTGTGTATATCTAGCAACTGTTTCAGCTGTTCACTAAATAAACACAATATGTACTTACTGCATTTGCTGTTACCTCGTGGTGTATGTTACTTTATGGTTACGTATATAGTGAGATAAATTATCAACGTCACAAGAATATGCTTGTTATTATATTTTATTATGACTCACATGCATACTTAAATAAGCACGTGATTTCTGAGATGTGATTTGTCAGTTCAATTAAATGTATAATCTGATAACCAAAAGAAATTAACACAGAGATTCAGAATATTTTGGTGGGAAGGGGAAAAGAAACCCCAAACACAAAACCTCCAGATCTAGATTTTTGCAGTTAATATCATTTGGAGCCAAATGTTATATGTAATTTTCTCTGAGCAATTCAAAGCACATTAGCAGCATTCATGATATAAAAAAGAAAAGCTTAATAAATGTTTATTACACAAAGTAGGCACAAGTGGGTAAAACTGCAAACTGATTAATAATTAAGATAGTTTGCTAAATATGTCTTCTTAATTTAGTCAAGTGGGTTTCACTTTCAAAACATTTGCTTTGAGGAAAGGAAGCTTGAAGTTCAGCGTAAGTGGGAGAGTAAGTCTGCAACGCGCGATCGGTTGTGCGCGCGCTGATACCAGTTGGGCAATTAGATTGGTGCATACCTTAAGTTACTGGAACCACGCATTGCTACCAAATTATTATTAAAAATTTCTGTTGTTGAATTGTAGGTTGTATGAAAGCAATGGGTATTCAGCCACGTGATAAACGTTGTACAGAGAGTTTCTTTCCTTTAAAAACACAGTGGGCATACCCAGATCTGATCACCCACTTCCTAGGCTGCCCAAGTCACCCAGAGAGACATGGGAAAGAAGGGACTGAGGGATTTAATGATGACAGGCTCTGAAATCAAAAGTGACTTGGAGAAGGGTGGAAGAAAGCAACGATTCACTGTTTCTTCTAAAATAAGAGACCGTAGCTACTTTATGAATTTAGAAAGACATGGTTAAAGCAAGCACTTATTTTTCACAACATGTAGACGGGATTGCCAAGAGGACGTTGTAGGGTCTGGGTGAGCGAGTTAAGAGAGGACAGATTCTTCATTGCTTATTAAATGCAATACTGACTGGAGAATCGGGAGAGAGAAGAAGCAGGGAGGGAGGGAGGACTCCAAGGGGACAGTCCAGCTGGACACATCTGCCGTAATCTTTCCCCGGAGCCATCCATTGATGGTTTTTGCAGGACGTATGGTTTTCATGAAAAGAGAGACCAGAGCTGTAATGCACGAGCTGTGGACAAACACCGGTAATAACGAATCCTGAGATCTAAACGAATGAATGCGACAGCAGCCACTTTGGGTAAGTCTGGGTGTTACTTGGCGTCCGGTGAAGCTATGGGCCTCCGAGCAAGCAAGAATAGCAGTGCCTATGCAAGCAATTACAAGTGGAAAGGGAGAACGTCTGGGATTACAAAATGTCTCAGAAATTTTTACTTTACTCGCTGCAATTACAATGACTGTTGACTATTCAGGTTGTAAAAAAGCCACTCTGTAAATGATTTAATCATGCAAAATATTTCCGAGAATCTTGCTGTGTCTTAATAGATCAGCACAAGTAACCACCCCTATGTTTTGTGAGGAATACGCTAAAGCAGAGCTCCAAACTTACTGCAGTATCTTCCCTGATGGCAGTCAGTGTGTGCCAGGCACTATTCCAGTGTTCAGAGTATATGTGTAATTTCAGTTGATTATTCCTTGGCAAGTGCACTGCGATGCTCATGTGGGGTGTTGCTGATGAGAACCATAACATATGCTTCACAGAAAAAGCAGGTTGTGTTCTGCCACTTAACCGCAGAGATGCAAGTGAGCATGTTTTGTGCCACAATTATATATATGCTTTTGATTTATTTTAGTACTGGACCTTTAACCAAAAGAGTTAAGTATTAATGGTTTCATAAAATACATTCTGAACAGCCATACAGTTCACAATGCATACTTTGGTCTTTCAGTGCTGCCTTTTTTGCCCATTTTTTAAAATAATATTTTTCAATGTCCTCTAACTCATTCAGCATTTCCCCATTTTCTAAGCTGTTAAATCAGAGCAAGACCTTTGGAGACATTCTTTGTATGAAAACGAAGCAGAAAAGAGGTATGCAGAAAGTTGCTTGTTTACTACTGCCTCCTTTTTTTTCTTATGTTTCTACTGAGCAAAGGGAAAAGGAGTGCTCACATTTTATTGCAGTTGGGGAGCTCTCACTGGGTTCACTCTTTCTTTCTTTCTTTCAAATAAGACAATTTGATTTTTTTTTTTTTTTTTTTTTTTCTCCCACGGAGGAACGACAGCAGAAGTGGAAAGAACAGCAATTAGCAGTACCTGAAGAGTGAAGGCACAAAGGAGTTAGTGAGCTATTGAGGATTTATGATTTGCTCAGCCAGGACTTCCAAAAAGCTCAGATCTCAGGTTTAACGGCTTCAGGAGCAAAGCTTGTTGGGTGAAAAACACGCTCTTGGCAGCCGCGCTGGAGCCGCTACGTTGTGAGGGCTCGTGAATGCAGGGGCTGCCGCGCTGGCGCCCGGGCAGAAGCTGAGCTGTCCCGCCAAGGGACATATTAGGAAGAATTTCTTTACTGAGAGGGTTGTCAGACATTGGAACAGGCTGCCCAGGGAGGTGGTTGAGTCACCA
>JAVJGH010000008.1:2019077-2029524 GCA_035590175.1 Aviceda leuphotes | reverse complement strand
TTTTGCCATTTTAATTAGTGAATATATATACTATATATGTATTAATATAATTACCTCTGCCAGCCTGCATGCTTTTAATTGTGGATAAATTTATTCCATCATCTCTCCCTAATTGTAGAAGACTATATTTGTTGCAATTGCAACCGACTGCTGGAAAATGACCTGCCTGCTCCCGAGTCTCAGCCTCTTTCATCCATATGGTTGTGATATTGTTTGGTAGATCTTTCCCTGCTCTTTGCACCTTGTCTCCACCTCACATAGGTTTTGATCTTGTTGGTAACATCTGTTGTGACTGTAACGCATTCAAGGGTCCAGGTGTTTTGACTAGCAAAATACAAAAGATCCCCAGGTGAAATATTTTGTAATTGTCCATGTGTCTAGCTTGGCTTCTGGTGCAACATGACGTATGAGGGACATTATCAGTAATGGTGCGTTTATCACATCATCTCACGTCATCAAGCACTAGTCATATGTTTAACAGCAATTAAACTCGCTCTACTTTCTGAAAGAAACATAATATACTTGAGGACCCATTTTATGAACAGCGCTAGGAAGGTGGCAAGCATTTTTAATCACTCTGAAGATGGAAAAACTAAGGAAAACTTGTATTTGTCTAAATCTTCATGAGTTAAGTGTCAGAATTGAAAATGACAAACCAGTCCTTGTTGGGGTTCTCTCACTGATCTATAGTCTACATACTACTCCTTTACTTTTCAGGTACAGCCTGACGGCGGTTTTGAAACTGCAATTTCAGAATATTTTGCTCTCTGCTCCACATTTACATTGCCAGAATGGATAATAAAGAGGCTTATTACTGTTTTCATACCGAGGTGATATTGTTCAGAGCTAGAAGTTAGCTGAGTCTCTGGTTAAAATGTCAGCATTCCAATTAGATTCCTATTATTTCCCATTACTTTTCTAAACATCTTTGCTATGAGTTTTCCAATGTAAAGGGCAAGTTCTCAGTAACAGTGAATAACACTGTTTTTTTTTTTTTTTTTTTTTTTTTTCTTTTTAATACTTTATCTCCTTTGTGCTACAAAACAAAACTAAGTATAACATAAAAGCTCCTTTTCCTCTTCTTTTGTCACCATCATTCATGGCACTGAATGTGGCAATTTGAAAAAGTTACTGCCTACATACAGATCCAAATGGTAACAGGCCAATGATGCAATCGACGCCTAATCTTTATTTCTCAACATAATGAGCTCTTTATTGCCGTGGTCTGGACAATTCAAGCAGAGCTATTCTATGTTTCATAGTGGCTCATAATTTAGTATTTTTAACCTTGTGTTAAAAGCTTCAGCTTCAGCTGGATTATACTTACTTGTGTAGTTGTGAGATTGAGTAAAAATTGGGTAACGTCTCACTTCTCCTTCACCACCTGACCTTCCTGGCATAAGTGAGAGAGTAGGGATATCAGATGAGTAATCTGTTGTTTTGTTATACTTGGGTACATCTTTTCTATCCCTTAAAAGTTGTGAAAGATGAAGAAGCAGCCAGAGTTTGAAGGAGAGCCTGTACAAATATTCATAAGGCTTTAAAAAATTGGAAAAGAAGGTGAAGATGAAGCTGGCAGGGCTTTACTCTGATTTTGAAAATTTTGTCCCTTGTGGATGACCAATGCAAATTAAAGACTAAAATAAAAGAGATATTTGTTTTTCTGTATATCTTCTTGAATTTGAAATGGCTAGATTTTTGGGGGGGAAAAAACCCAACCCAACTCTTAAATTGCTTTAAAAATATTTTTTTTGAAAATACAAATTTTACTGCTAATTGCAAACCATCTTTTTATGTGAAATAAATATATCCCCCCCCCATGTATCATTGTATTATTTAGAATTACATTTTAGCATTTTAAATATTGAAATACTCTCAGAAAGTTCTGGAAAGGTTTATATGAGGGATTATGTGATTTTTTTCTATTACTGAGGAATTTAAGTAATTAGAAATGGAAACAAATCCAACATTTTGAATCCATAGTTTTAATGAAGAATTGAAATATTAGATCGTTTGAGAAAGCAGCATAGATAGAGCTTGGCATTTAAAATAAAAATAATCAACAAGGATTTTCTTTTCCAGGAGCTATTCAGTCATGTAAAGAGATTGAATTTTCTAAAAATTTTATGGCCAGGTCTTTTGAGGTTCAGAATTTGTAGGTTGATTTCTCCCAGTAATCTTTTTTCTTAATCTTCTGTAAATACAGATGGAGTAGTCAGTCATATATAGTTAGAGGTAAGCAGAAACTGTATTTTAATATTTTTAGCTATTTCTGAACAAATGTCAATTTTTGTTTCTATGAGCCCAGCATCCTCAGGGAGATATCAGAGATTTACTAGCTGCTCCTGTAATTTTCATTTTGCGTGTATATGTGTGTGGAATATGTGATGTCGCATAGAAAGGAATAAAACATTGCTTTATTTTCTAAATTATCTCTACAAGGGGGATTTTGTCTCAGGTAAAAGTGGATTTTCTACAGAAACAGGCTTTTTGGTAAAAGGATGCCAGATTTAAGATAGTTCCTTCTTAAAGAAGTACCATGCAGGGAATTTCTGCATGATGTTTTATATGACCTCTTAACCTTTTGAGCAGATCCTTCTCAGGTCTTTGCAGCAGGATGAATGTGGACTCTCAGATTTTTGCATTTTTCTCTCATCTCTCTTTGTGATCTGTAATGCCTTCTGCCTTGCCTGGCCCTCCAAATTTGGTGGCGGGTTCCTTAACTAACCCGAATCCACATTTTTTTCTTAAAATAACAATTTTGAGTTAGTCACTCTAATGGCTCACGAAAATGTGTAAACAAGACAAATCTCCTGGAAGACTCCAGGAGATACACTGATCCAAGTTCTACAGGTAACTAAATAAGGTACTCGGTGTAGGATGTGCACTTAAAAAAACAACAAAAAAACAAAAAAACAAACAACAACAAAAACAACAAAAAAGCACTATTTGACAAGTGTCACCTCATCAGTCTCATAGAACCGATGAGTTTACAGTGAGGGAAAACTACATATGAGCACAGTCTCAGGGCTCATCCACCGATTTCTTTGAAAATGACAACGTTTCAGAGAATATAGTCCACGGGTTTGTATTTTGCCCATAAAGCCGTGAATGAAAGCACACTCTTTTCAAAGCCATTGAGAAAAGGATTATGGAACTTCATGAAGGCAAAAATTCCCCTGAACTGTTTGTGTATTTAAATGCATACTATGACGATATCGTTCCTTTGCCTCTCCCTGATTGGTTTTGTTTTTTCTCTCCGGACTGGCACTTCCCTGCACTTTACAGGTGTGGCAAATTTGCAGCAGAGCTTAAGAACAACTTAGTTTGCTAAAGATCAGGTC
The DNA here is from genome assembly GCA_035590175.1 of Aviceda leuphotes. Lineage (NCBI taxonomy): Eukaryota > Metazoa > Chordata > Aves > Accipitriformes > Accipitridae > Aviceda > Aviceda leuphotes. Next base: position 2,026,180 of record JAVJGH010000008.1, on the reverse strand, counting down.
ACCATACAGACTCAGTTTTGGCCTTAAAACCATATTTCCTCAAGTGCAAGCAGAATCAAGCTTTTGTTTATCTCCATGGTCTGCAGTCCTTGTATTAGCAGACAAAAAAACCCATTTTTGGCGATGAGAATGAATGGAAGACCAGACCAAAGAATTTTTCTGTGTTCAGGTCACAGTGTTTCAACCGTCTTAGCAATTCTGTGCCTGAGGAGTCACTTCAGGAAGATTTTCACATTGCTTAGAAGTTAAGAGAACGTTCTCTCAGAGAGCTTCACGTTCCCTACGAGGGTTTCTCACACAGCTGTACCGTACCTTATCCCAAAGGGCAGGTGAACCTTGCAATAAAAAATCAAATAGCTCTGAAGCGTCTTTCTGGGGATCTTCTATCAATTGGCTGTTGTCTCCTGTAGAGCTTCTCAACACCCAAGTCCTGAGAGATCCTGGAGTCTCTTGAGATGCCTCTCATTAACTTTGAAAAGCTTTTCCTTATTTTTGCCCACTTTTAAAAGATAAGAGGAGAAAGCTGGCTTTAGGCAAAGGGGAAATGGCAAAGGATTGTCATCAGAGCAGGAGGACTTTTGCTCTTAATCCTTCTAAGAGCAGAGATTTGCTAATTCTTCCTGTGCCGCCTTAACTATAAGGAAAGCAAGCTCCTTACATCACCCTATGACTTTCTCTCTATTTTGATGCTTTGATTTCTTGCCAGAATTTCTTGTAAGTCTGGAATAATTCGTGGAAGTCGTATCTTCATGATATGAGTATTCTGCATTACACTCAGCTATCTTTGCGTGTGACTGTTAGTATCTATTTGCTTCTCAACATTTCGTACAACTTTACAAAGTAAAGTAAATCCTTACATTTTCTGTGTATGCTTTCTTTGAAGCTGACTGCAAGTAAAACTGAGAAAGGAAATTCTGAACGAGGAAAATTGAAGTGTCCATGATCCCTATAGCTCAACTCATTTTCTTTCAGAAAAAACAGGGAGCAGAAGAGTGCTTGAGGGTTCCTCCTTAGTTTGAATTCACTGGAAAAATGGAAAAGAAAAGAACACAAACTGTCTTTACCTTCCAAGAGGGTTGTACACGTTGCACAACACATTTAATTTCTCACATGTATAGGTAAAAGGGCTAAAAGCTGCTTTCTTTTTACTACACCAACCCACCCCAAACCACTACCACATTATAAGCCTGACCTTGTCTGATTAACAGGCATTGTTCCCTGGATTTACAGTCCAAGCTGGTTAATTCATTCTTGGTTTATCTCTTATGATCTCGGTACTTTAAGGATTCGAGCTGTAACCTATCTGATAGTCTGCACTCACCCAAGGATTTGTTAATCTGAATAAAAATGGAGTTTGCAGACAGACCTGGATTAACCAGGTCAGAACGACTATAGTTTGCTGGTGTCCTCTGTCTTACTGGGATGAATTTAAGTAGCTGTTCTCCCTCACTGCCCTTTGCCTGTGGTAGCTGATAAGACCACAGCTGTACCAAACGTTTTACCCTGTGTCAGACACCTCTCCCACCACAATCAATACATTTCACGGCGCGTTTAGCTCAGACAATGTTCAGTTATTAGTGTGAAAAGAAGAAAGGGTTCACGAATCTGAAATGGTTTCCATCTCTGATGGAACAGCGGTGAGCAAAACCTTCTGCCTGACACAGTTCCCTTCCCGACCCCTGCGTCTTTCTGGTTTGGAGCTGGGGTCTTTCTGCGTTTGTTTGCTTGTTGCTTTCCCTCCTGAATAGTTATTTGTCTCCTTAGTGTTTTAAAAGCAATTAAATCTGAGCCCTTTTTTTGGTGGTGGTTTCTTTTTTTTTTTTTTTTTTTTTCTCATTGAAGTCAACACTGTAACATAATCGTGGTGCTTAAGGGGTACGTAAACAGCACAACAATTGGATCTGTGTTCAGCAGTATGATGGGAAAAAACCTCTCTAAAAAAGGCCATAGCTGTGCGCAGTTTAGTGAAAACAAAAAAACTAGTGAGTTCATAAATTGCCTCTCTTGGGGGCCACGATGACGGACAAGATGCGAGGGATCAGTCCCTCGGATCTGTGCTAGCAAGGTTAACGACAATTGTAAAGCACGTACCGTTGGATTCAGTGGGGTGGTCCCCAGAAGGGTGCTGGTGGCTAAGACCTACAGCTGAAAGAGAGGCCAACATTTATCTTGTAAAGCAAATGGGGGCACGATTGCTCTTTCCCAGAGCAGTGGTTTAGCAGATAACCATGAAAAAAGAGTCCTTGTGAGGACTGTGTCTATGTCAAGAAAATCTAGAACACTTTAAATCTGCAAGTCAACTTAAAATGTACTACTTCAACTGTATGGAAAAGCCCTAAGTGTGCGACTGCATATATTTTAGTATTTAGTCCCTTTTTTCCATTTTGGTTTTAATCTGTATGAAAAAGCACTCAACAATTCCAACACGTAAATCCAATCCTGGTCAGGTGTTTTTTACTTTTTCGGTATGTAGTACCTCGGTAGCAGCATCCAAGGGAGGACTGCGTATGTATTTGTCCTCTCCAGCACCACGAGCGTATATGCATTTCCTGAAACTGTGCCCTGTCAGGTAGGGTACGTTGCTCTGTGCTAGTAGGAGGGTATAAACTGTGGAGATAGTCTCTTTCTAACCACGAAGAGTTACAAAATAAAAGGGAAAAATGGAAGTTTAGAAGCAATTATTTTTAGAGAACAGTACTCACACTATTCCCCCAAAATCCTTCTACCTGGAGGAGAAAAAAAAGAGTATGATGGAGATAAAACCAGAACACAGAAGAGTATCTGAAATGAAATGCAGAAATGAGAACATAGACCTCTAATATCTGCTTTAAACTAGTCACCGTGGAAGTCAGCATCAGTTACAAAGAGAATCTGAATTCATGTTAACGATGCAGATCTTCTGTGGCTGTGGACATAAAACTTCTGGTTGTGCTTTCTGTAGATCTATACATTTTTTACTGTGAGCTGATGACAGAAATAGCCAGTCAATAAAGAATTTGATGTTATATACCATTTTAGCAGTTTAAATTGACAAAATACAAATGAAACCAATTTACTGCATATTGGAGTCATTCAGCTTGGTTACAATCAGCGACTAGAGTCTTGAAGTAGAGTTGAAGTGCAATTTCATTTCATAGGAAAACAGGCTCATAAGAGACCTTCTTGGTCATTCTCTTTACTCCCAGTTATGCTGTCATTCACTGTCACACTTTTAAAAAATAAACTATCAAATAATTTTCTATTATTTTGCCTACTGTTTCTTCAGCTGGAGGGATACTCCTGTTCCTTACCACACTTATGACTAGAAAGCTTCTAATTTTCAGCTTAAATGCATTTAGGTTCACTCCATAACAACACGTTCTTACCCTTCTCTTAATGGCTTGCCTTCCTTGGTGTTTAGTGTACTCCCAGAAAGCCACTACACTCTTGTCAGCCCTTGTTTAACTAGGACACAGTGATGCAAATTCCAAGTATTTTTTCCTCTCCTGCCTGTTTTTCTAGAGGTTTAGGGGGTTCCATGTTCCATAGGCATCAGTGTCACAGCTGCGAATCCGGTGCTGCTTCCTTCCCGCTCGGTGCGTCCGGCTGGGAAGCAGAAGGAGATGTTGGTCTTCAAGACGTTGCACTACAGGTGTCAAAAAAAAAAAAAATAGAGACAGAAGGGTCTTACAGGCTGCCCAGCCCACCGTGACCCATAAAATCCCTAATCCTGGGCTCTGCAAGTCATCCCGGCGCCCGGCTGGAGCATGTGAGCTGGGTCCTCCACGCCACGGACTGCCCCGTCGCTCTTTTGGCGTTCTACCTTGACTTGGGAAATTCAGTTCAAAGTTTTGCAATAGCAGTGAGAGCTGCACACCAGAATGTTTTATCCGCTTAGTATGAATTTATCCTATCGATTCTTTCCATAAATAGTACTTAGAAGAACTGCCCCTTGAAGAGCATCAAAAACAATACAATAACTCAGAATGCTTTAAAGAGCAAGTGACCATTTGTTTAAATACTTAGTTTATGGTCAATATTTATGTTCTATTGCAAATGTCACCTCTTCCCTGCAGGGATTTTATTGGGTTAATTTTTTTCTGTAAGGAACAACTGCTGCACTTTTATTCATTTTCCCATGCCAAAACTGAATGTTTTTACTGCATACATGCCTGAAACAACAGTGAATATATATATATATTTTTAATATAAGACTGTTTGAGGTACTTGCATTTGTTCTTAAGTCTTTAATTTTCTGGACATCACAGTGGTAAGATGAAAGGGCATGAAAGGATCCACACAGTTTTATGACCAACAAAGTGTAAGGAGAATAAAATGTACCTTGAAATATTGTTCTCGGTAAGTTGTCGCTGTCCTTTAACCGAAGTAAAAAGGAATATCTCTATAAGATAACTATGTCATTTCTAAAATGGCATTTTTTCCTCTGACACTTTGACATGTTAGTGCTGTATTTCTTCCTCTACCCTTTAAGTGCCCTTAGCTTAATTTAACCTTGAAAGTAGTATTGGCATAGCAACTGTTTTAAAGAAAGCGTCAAAGTTTCCAGTCTTTCTGCAGTTTAAAGGTTAATTATGCACACTGCCAATTTCTGCAAGCAGCCGAGCTTTGTACACTCTTCTAGTATAAAGCTGAAAAGTGCCGTTGGAAGAGTATACACATTTTAAAAAATAACTCGTGAAGTCCCCCTTTTCCATTCAAACAGCCTGAACTGTCAGTTTAGCTAACCTTTGTTTGCCTGTCACTGTGTTCCCATGATTAAATGTGAAGATTATAATCATTAACCGTGCCAGGGGTTCACTGTGGGTGGAATTTTGATGGGTGGATGACATTCTGTTTATACTACGGAGTCAAAATCAGACTTCATCTCTTCCAGCTCAACACCCGGAGGTCTCTAGGTTAGCTACCAAGGCCTAGCTGCATTCCTGTCACCTGACTTTAATATTAAATACTGCATCCATGGCAGATTGGAAGGTATTTCACTATACTCTTTAATCTCTGTCTTTCCTTTTAACTGGAATAATCTACTGGACACAAATGAACTTGATTTGACCTAGAGATGAACCAGTAAAAAAAAAAGAATAATAATGATAAAGGGGAGACACAGAGAGAGAGAGACACACACACACACACACGAAGAAGAAAATCTTGTTTAATGTACAGAAAAAAAGAATTTTTATAGATCTTCAACTATTATTTTGTGGGTTTTTTTTCTTTTATTTTTTTTTCTTGTCGGTTAGCAAACGTAATAAATTTTAATATCCCTTTTAAAATCAGTTCTTATACTCTTTTCTTTAATAATCCTGTTGATGGCATAAGGAAGTAATGAGGTTTTGAAAGTTCTGTTTGCATAAAAAACTAGCTCTTCCAAACATAAATCTGTTTCTGAATATGATATTGTAATTTTAATTGCAATTACACTTCATTAATATTAGTTTATCTTCAAAGATGTAGAGTAGTCCTAATATTTGAATTAGCATCATGTTGAAAAAAGACAGAAATCCCTTCTAGATACTGATAGAAGAAAAGAAGCCATATTCCTGGCTCGTTTGATGTACCTGTTTACTATATGGTGTGACATCAATTTGGAAAAGCGACAGCATACATTCTGTTCACCTTTGAAGTACTTTATTTATGATGTTGTTCAGTTAGCAAGCAGAGGTTTCAGGGAAAATTGTTAAGATCTAACTGCACGAACAGCAAACTCTCTTAAGCTTTATGAGATCCACTAGTTTAACTGAGTGACATTGACAGAGAAAATCTTCATATAAAAAAAAAACCTAAAGAAAAGGAAGGTGGTTCTCTGTTGGGCAGTTCCTTGAGCCTTCTCGTCGCCTTAAACTGGGACTCAGCCAGGAGGGGGCTGCGCAGAAAAAACTTCAAAGACCCTTTCCTACCGATTTCCGACAAATTTACGTGAGCTAGTGGTTCATTTCATAGTATTATTCAGCTAAGTGTGTGTAAAGAAGTGAATAATCTTAGGAAGCCTAAAAGACAAATTCCAGTTTGTCCTTTTTTTGGAGTTGAAATGTTTTTTTCTCAATGCCTTCAGACATCTGTGCTTCCTTCCACGCTTTCTCACGCTGGAAACGCTGTCTGCGTTGGTCAAGTCACAACACCTACCCTGCTCAAACAGATTTTGAAAATGCACTTCTATCTTGATTTTGGAATAAAATTACCAGATGCGTAACAAAGCACAACATCTTCCGCAGACTTTTTAGCCTTTGGGGGGGCATCTTAGAATATCCTCTATTTACCATGAAATACATGTGAAAGGGATAATTCCTTTCTGTAGCATCGTATAAAATCTGAAGATGTAGTTGTACAAACTCAGTGCAGGGAAGTAAATAAATTAAACGGGACAGAGTGCCTTTTTGCATGTATGTGTTGCACACGTGTATGCATTACTTCTACCTAATATGGAATCTGATTGTAAGATATTATCAGCAAATGCATACGAAATTTTTTTACCTAAAACTCCATGCTGTCCCATACTATAGCAAGGAAAGCCTGTTTTCTTATTAGCCCACGTAATATAAGAAGAATGTTGTTCAAAGCAGTGAATAATATAAATCTCATCTGAAGAATGCATCATGACTATTAAATATTTTTATGAGGATGCATTACAGTAAATCTGTATATTTGTGTATATCTCGGAGCAGAGCACTTCTAATGGAAATGTCATCTAAAGGAAAAATAGAAGAAACCTGGTCAACATTTTCCATTCAATTAAGTGTAATGTTGTAATTATTTCTTCCCTTAATTGGACATAATTTGAAATATAGTGATTTCTAATAGATATAATGGTTGTAAAATGTTGACGGCTGGAGAATATCTCATTGACATAAAAAAGATTAAGGTAACAGTTTGGAGGCTGTTAAGCTATTAATGATAATGAGGATAAGAAATGTGTAACTAGCAAAGGTGGAATACCATTTAGCTTCACAACGGATTTCCATAAAGCAGATTGAAGGTAAAAAGGTTGAGCTGAATTTGACTGCATGAAGCTAGTATCAGGGATAGATATAGCTCAGATGCTACTTAATTATTTAAAAGATTCATATAAATAATTACTGTTGAAATTGAAAACATGCACACATGGGAAT
>JAVJGH010000008.1:2005889-2018994 GCA_035590175.1 Aviceda leuphotes | reverse complement strand
GCGCCCCCCCCCCCCCGCCCCCCCCTTGTCCCTAAAGTCCTTTCCATGCACTGATGCTGAAATAAACTAAAACTCACACTATGAACTGCTTTCCACCATAGTACTTGGAGCCTGATCCTGCCCCGGTAAGTCAGTGAAAAACATCCTACTGCTCTCGCTTAACTGACATTGGATACAAACCGTTAAAAGAATTCCAGAAGTCCCGGATCCTTCAAACTGCTGAAAGACCGGATTATTGGTCAACATTATGAATCCATATATCTGTGTGACCTTTCTTTTTTTGTTTATTTTGAAATCTTGTACTTATTTTGAGTCTTTGATCACCTGCGTTGTTATAGCATAATGAAACTGCTGCACGATACTGCACCGTATGATGCTCCTGCCAAAAAACCTGTATCCAATTATCCTGGCAGTTGCACGTGCATGCATTGAAACTGTAAGAGCTGCAAGTGCAGCTGCTAGCTAATCTGTTTTATGGATTAAAATAAATGCTTAAAAGAATTGATCCATTGAATAAAGTAAATTAAAATATTACAGAATAACATTTTTCAGAATAATATAACTTTTCTGCGCTTGCTTGTCGTAACAAATGCTTGACCATGGAATGAGAGTCTGTTTGGGCCCTTACTTAAAACTCGGTATACGAGGTGTGCACAAAGCCTAGTCTTACTCCAGTTCTCACAGAAAGAACTGGAGCAGTCCAGACTAAAACTGATTCTCGGCATATGAAATTCATTGTTTCTACTCAGCACAAGGGTTCATAGCGCAAAAAAATTGGCCAGTCTGTTGCAGAAGAGAAAACAAAACCTCGTAATTCAAATAAAGGGCTAAAATGTTTTCCCTGCACAAGGACATTAGTGAGAACTCTATATTGAATATATGAAAGCTGGATTTGTAGACTCACACTAGAGCATTCTTAAATATGGCAATATTGGTGATACGTGAAAACTTGCGTAATTCACCTGTTCTCTACACTATTTATAGAGGGAGAACACTAGTCCATCTTGTCACTAATCTGTACTTTTGTAAGAATAAGTCCTTGAAATTAAAGAGAAAAAAAAAGTGCTTTCCATTGCAACTAAATTATAGCGGCGAAAATCTTAAAATTGTTGGATTTGTTTTGTTAGTTGATAATGTATTCTACGATTTGATACAAACATCAGGTATCAACATACTTCTGTGTGGCATTTGTTATCAAAGATTATTCTGTGAAGAGGTGAACTGAGTCTTTTCCTTGTGGAGATACTCTTTGGCTGTTCCCTTGCCTCTAGAGAGAAGCAATTTATTTATTTACTGGCAAAATTCACCACCTTTGAAACTATATTAGAGTGACGAGAGTAGTTTTCTTTGCTTGATAAGGAGCTTTGAACAAATTGGCTTCAGTCCGGCTTTCAATAACACCTAATTTTCATGCTGCCAAGCCAAGAATCACTTGTTTGAGTTGGTAAGGTAGCCCTCATAGAAAAAAGATACACCAAACAAAAGACAGGAGAGAATGTAAAGAGAGAACAGAAAAGCTTGCAGAGGGTATGGAACAATGTGATGGCATTGAGACAGAAGGAAGAAAACCAAAGAAAAGAAAGGTTAAACAAAAAATAAAAGTTTCACCACTGTATAATTTAGTTTCTATTTATTGAATAGCTGAACTTTATTTTATCGATCTTTCTGTTGTGCAAGAGCTGATCTCTCCGTGCTTTATGGCTTTTCCATTTTTCCTATAAAAACCAAACCTTGCTTTATTCCAGAAAAAAAAAAAAACAAAACAACAACAACCAAACAAAAAAATAGAGCCTGTTTTCACAGTCGCGGGTGTTTAAGGCTGGCTAACGTTCACGACCCTCCCCGGGCTGGGCAGCAGCCGCGGTGCCGAGGAGCAAGTGTTTACTCGGGTCTTCGAGCAACTTTTAGGGTTGAGGTGAAAATCCTGTGAAGGTATTAGGGGAAATGAGGGGATATACCTAAATAGGTAATGAGGAGAGATAATTTTTTCTGTTTCACATATAGGAAGAATACCAAACCTTGGGACTGCCCACAGCTTCTTTTGAAATCTGAAGGGCCTATAAAACTCTGTTGCACCACATATCATTATTGAGTACTCAAAATCTGAACCCATTTAAGCAGAGGTTCTTTTTATACCAGATATATGCATTGATAATGAAATGCTGGAAGGAATTCAAATCCCTAAATGCCTATGGCTACCTCAGTAAAAACATTATCATAATGTGTTGTGGTGAATATGGAAGTCAATAAACCCGAGGGTGCACAGAACCAAAGGAAAAAATATTTTTGAAAGTATTAAACTGAACTGTAGGTCTAGGGTTATACCTACACTATTTCAACGATAACTGTACTATATCACCGATATATTCAAGCTTGTTTTAAGCTCGCTAGCTTGGATACCAGTATCCATTAGACATAGCAGCGAAGAGTAATATATCTCATTTCTTGGCCGAGTCCCGCAGCGACCCAGTGCCTTGGCTGCCGGGCGCTGGTCTCGGGGACTCAGCCGTCCCGGGCATCTTACCCGAAACAAAGCCCAGCAGGGATGGGAGGGTTTCAGATGGAACACAATTTTACTAAAAGCAATAAAAACTAATCATAAAACTAATGACTGGGATTTCTAAGGTGAATGGAAACGTAGGAGGTGGGATAGGTTTCTTATGCTACTAAAAATTCTGCATTAGGAGAATTACTGTTCTTTGCTCGTTTTCGCAGCCCCAGAACAACTGGAAAAACACAGAAAGAGTAGCCAAGAGATTCAAACATAGGAAGCAGACCAAGGAACTCATTGCCAAGTGCCATCAAGACTAATGACTAAAAGGCCAACAATTAAGCAGAAAGCTTGTGTTCCTTGTCTCTCCAGAGCAAGAAAAGACCTGCAGTATCATGAGGTCTTGGAACTCTGTATTTCCTGGCCTCTGACCATTTGTTCAGGCTAGTAGATGTTGCTAGTCAGTGACCTTAATTAGCTGACACTTTTAGGTTTTTATAAACGAAAATTAGAAGTGCTCAGATATGTGATCGCAGTGCTTTTACAATGCAACCTGTCTTTGAGAATAGGGAGAGAGAAAAATGCGGTCCTCTTCCTTTGAAGTATTCGTCACTAGACCTCTGCCTGAACAGACAAAATAATGATATTCTGCTGTGGACTCAGTTGCAAATAGTAAACGGACTGAAAAAAAAAAAGGGTTCCTAAAGCAAGGGAAAAACAGAAATGTGTGTGGCTTGAGAGCGAAGGAGAAGCTGCGGGGGGGAGACGGGACCCGGAGACAAGGGAGTCGTCAGCCCCGCTTCACGGGGCAGTCTGATCCAGTGTGCCAGCCCATAATCGGCTCCGTTTCACAGTGCTTTGCGCCATAAAAGCAGATTTGTGTAACCACAGCCTCTACTTCAGCCTGACTGAGAACGAAGAATAGCCGAGGAAGCCAGGCACATCTCGCGGGCTGTATTGTGGCACAGAGCGTGTCCATCCCGTGCCGAGGGGGCAGAGAAGAAGTGACAGGCTCATTCATGCCTTAGAGCCATTTTTAGGCCTATTGAAAATTTTAATCTGTGCACTTTGGCTGAACTTCCCCACTTCTTAATTTAGTACATGTAGCCATGTGGTAAAGTCTGTCTGTCTCGGAGAGGGCAGACTTGCTTCTCCAGGACATCAGCCCCTCCAAGCAGTTTTCTCCTTACGGATTCAGCCTGGCTGCCTTGAACTTTGCCGAGACACATAAACCCGGATTACGGAAGGACTTCAGAGTTAATTAAATGTTGAAATCACATATACCCTAGGGCTAACATGACACCATTCCAGCAATAATTTTAATTTAGCGTTAAAGATAGTGTACGTTTTTAGAGATATTTTCTTTCAAAAAATACACATCTGTACTTCGCAACGTGATTCTTCTCTCCCCTCTCTCTGTATAATATAAAAGCCATTTTTAAAGAAAAACAAAAGGAAAAAGAAACCAAACAAAAAGACAATTTAAAAAATGTTGCAAATCAGCAAATCCGAGGAAATTGTTTGTTAGAAAATGTATGCAGCTGTCACATAAATGAAATTGTTATTAAAAATGGTGGCAGCTCAGATAAATGAGGTAAAAGCGTTGGCTCATTTCTACTAAAAGATTTCATGTTCGCCTCCCAGTGCCACAGATTGTGCTGCACTGTGCATTTGCTGGGGATGACAGCTCAGTTTGAAACACTGAAAGTACTGAGGCACAATTCGTATAAACGCTTGACCTAAACTTGACAGTCCTTATTAATAATATCGAGTTTGGAAAATGGCAGCAGTTACAGCATTCACACACCCCCCATCATTAGATTTTACCCTCTGAAGAAAGCATAAAAAGATGTGTGAAGTTAATTATTTCCTCCTCAAAGTGTATTTTGAATGAAGAACCATTCTTCTGAAGTAGATTTGTTTTCAAAACATTTTCACATAAAACCACAGAGTAACTGCAATGTCTTACATTCATGTTATTGACATCTCTGGGCTATAATATTTTCAAGATGGCTGCACTTCAGCGAAATATGCAATTTGATGGGTCACAGATTTATTGTGAACCTTGGGAAAGAGCAAATCAGTCTGATGCTGAAATTCAAGAAGAAACAAAAATACTTACATTTTGCAGCTGGTAGAACCTTGAAAAAGGGGGGTGGTTTTATTTTGCTTTGTGATTTTGTGCCCGGGTTGAAAGTGAACGACTTGCTAAGGGTTGGGTCTACTTCGCTTCTGCCTAACCTTTCATTCCCAGGCATGTGAATCGAAGATTAGCAAAGCAAAGAGACAACGAAATAAATCTCAGGGTTGTATGTGTGGAGAGCAATGGTAATCAGCCTTGTTCCTTTCAGACTTTGGGTTTAAATGTAGAACAACGCCGTTTGAACATACTGTAAGCCAGCTGAGTGTTTGCCTGATTAAAAGGTAAAAAGTTCAAGGGGTGAGGAAGACCAGAGACACCGGTGGATGAAGTGACTATAGTGAAACAAAACATTGCAAAATCTGGGCAAGGCATGTCCAGTCTCATAAATCTTGTTTATCAGAGGCTTTTTAAAAATCATTTGAGCAGTGGATGAATTTGGGTGTTAATTTTTAAGAATGGTTCAGCTATGCTTTTTTTTGTTTTAAAAAAAACCTTAATAGGAATATTAAAAGCCACTGTCAACCAGTTTACTATATACAATATATTAATGGCAGAATGAGACTTGTTACTTTTGCACTCATGACCCACGTATATTTTTTCTGTTGTAAAGTTTAAAGCTTCTTTGTCACCTTTAGAGTTTATTACACCTAAAGTAATTCATCATCCAGAATTTGAGACAATTCCTGGCAGTATTAATAAAATGCACCTGACCTTACTCTCTGTCAATATTCTAAATTTTCATAAAGCAACAATATTATGTCTGAATGCTACCATTGGAAAAGGAAATTAATAAGAAAAAAATCAATGAAGTAACATGTATAGCAATATGAAGCAATTCACAATCTTAGAAATAAATGTAGATTATGACTTAGATGAAAATGTTACAGTTGAATCACCTCTGCTCAGGCAAAGGAGATCATTACGGATACAATTAAAAACAGACTTTCAGAAATTGATAGAAACTACATTAACTACATTAACATTTTTGCATTCTAAAGATGCTACCTAAAATATGCTTGTCCTTTGTTAGAGATGTCTGCATTACTCTCATATCCTGCCTCACATTATCAGGTAATAGAATGGAGCACATCTTGAATTACACTTGAAATGGTAAGGTCCATATTTTTTCTATGATATAGGTACACTGGATTTTCACTTGTCCCAGGATTTGCCAACCTGTATGTTAAGAACTAAGGACTCGTTTCTGTAACTCTCATGCAGAGGGTGAACAAGGGAATGCAGGAAACCTATAGAAAAGAAACTTCATTAAAAATTGCTACAGTAACGTGGTAAGTTTCTGAAATGTCAACATCACATTTCAGCATGAAATACTATGCACATAACTACAGAACACCCGTTACCTTTCACAGTCTTTGAGCTAGTATCATTCTTTATTAAAACCAGAACTTTTAAAAATGGATACTGAAGTATATTAAAATGTCCATTTTGGGAACTACATACTTGTACATACATAGTAGTTAGCAACGGGAAAACTTGGATTGGACAGTTTTTCCTCCCCCAGGTCTCTGCCATGACCATCACTCTCCAGATTAGAAACGACTCTCAAGCCTGGCTCTCTGAAATTGTTCCCCAAACTCTGCTCGCTTGACATCCAGCTGCGAATGTGTGTGTCTCCAACAGACCTCAAAGCTGAGACCAATTTATGAGTTTGAATTCTTGTCCTCACGTCTTCTTGTCTGACTTGTATTCAGCTGTGAATAGGTATGTATAATACGGAATAAAATAAGAAAAATAAACCTAAAATGGCCAATGCCCTTTAACATTGTGTGTTAATAATTCTGGTTTTCCTTAATTATATTTTAAATATATTATTATGAAAATGGGAAATTACCCTAAACTTTATGATTAGGTAAGCAGTGAATATCGATTCACTGAAAGAAGAGCTGTTCTTTGATTTTTTTATTTGGAAATATTATAATCATAGTACTTTATAATGTAATTTATAATACAGTTAATTTATATATTCTATTGTAGTTATTTCTAAAGATATTTCTAAAATACCACTCAGTCATTTTTTTCCATTTGTGTAGCAATTAGCAGAAAGAACATTTTTAATGGTCTTGCTGAGTTTTACAGTTTGACAGTTTTTTTCTATATTTCAGTGAATCAGAATAATTTTGATTTTCTGATTTGCACAGTAATGCGTCACTCAGATGTTTATATGATATGATTATGTTACTTGTTCATTTTCTATATAATTATCCTCCAAAATGAGGCTTTAGTCTTAAAAAGAAATGGGTCACTTGGAGGATTTCTAATACTTATGTGCCTGGAGATGAAATAGGGATTTCATTTGTGAATCTCTTTTTCAGATCAGACCAGAGCAGATTAGAATATTTTGACTCTCTGATTGTTGCACTAGAATTCAAATAGAAAAAGTTATTCACATTATTGAGAGTGTCAGATACATTCTTCCAGTGCAGCTTGAATCCATTCAGGTCAGTTTTGAGTCTAAATAAAATTTCAAAACCAAGGATAGGCTGTATCTTCATCTGTAACAAAAATAAGTATCTGCCACCATCACCTGATAAAGCTTCCTCACTTGTTTAGAAATCAAGTGGTTCTTACAAATTTTGGTGAACGATGTTTGACTAAACATGGTACAGATCTTGAAAATTCAGTTGCATACTCATGGTTTCCGCCTTTTATCTTTTAAATTCCCAGTCCTGGGTGATTTTTGCGAAAGTAAATTAAAAAAAACATTTGTTGTCTTTCAAGCTCGAGTAAAATTTGCACTTTCGAAAACAAATTAAAAATCGGATTTGGTTGAAATTGGAGCCGCTAGTATGTATACGCTGAACGTAAAGACCCGCTCCCGTCTTGGAGCAGGGCAAAGGAAACCAGTGGTCAGCAAAGCCCGGCGCAGCTCTTACCCAGAAGGCAAAAATTTAGCGCTTTCATCATTTTCCTTTTATCTGCCTCTCTCTGTCGGCCCCACTCAGCTCAGCCTCCCCTCTGACGAGAGGGCACTGGTGTCACGACAGAGAATGTGAGCTAATGAAAGTGTAAAGCTTGGGTTCAGCAGAGTAGAAAATTCCCATCCAGCCAGCAGAAACTGCAGTCGGATACGACGGAGTTTTTAGCAGGCGTCGCTATTATGTGCTTAAAGGTCCAGGATGGTTAGATTTGTGATTCTCTAAACGTTAAGCGTTTGTTTGGGTTTTTTTTTTTTTCCTTTAATTATTGTTTTATTGTAATGTACAAAGGCTTTTAACCCAACAACCTTCTAGACAACATGTTAATCTTATTATATCCCATAGCTCATTAAGTTACAACAGTTTTAATTAACAATGCCACGGAAGTGAGACAAATCTCAATCCAAAAGTGAGAAAGGATCAGAAACAGAATTGAATGCCTGATAGTTTAATATAAGGTTCAAATCCATATATGAACTTTGTAAAAAAGGTTTATCTCTACAGTAAGGACACTCGCAGAGTGTAAAACCTGGGCGCACATCAAATTTGAATTCTTATTCATGACGGCTTGCTTCCTATTAGCTTACCTCACTCCCAAACTTACTGTCCTACCTGACTGCCACACTAAACATTTCTGAGATCAATTTGGTTATGTAGTTATTTGCTGTTAAGTTCCCTAACATCTGCGTAGAATTGTAGAAAATCAAAAGAAAACAATTGTCCTGATAGGCCAGCCCGTGAGTAGAAATCACGGGTTTGCTGCTTGCTATCTTATTGCTAAGCATAGATTTTTCCTAAAATAGTTACTTTTGTGAACACTACGGGAGGGATTCATGTGATCTAACTTAGTCCGATGCAATTTAGAACTCAAATGACTTATTCGAAGCTGTTTATTCAGACACTTGCAGAGGTGTTTGATTCCTTTATCTCACACACGGTGATAAGCCATTCCCAGGAAAAGTCTTTCTCTCCGTCATCTACTACGAAGGAAGCCCAAGCTACCAATTTTCATTAATACCCAGTTTATGCCGAAGTTCGTTCCAATTCATCGAACATCTCTCTTTCTTCCAGGGTTGGGCTGACCGCTAGTTTGGCATTTTGCTGCCAGCTTGGAATGCAGCTTGTTTGGAACACCCTGCAGAAGGGGGAGAAGAGGTCTCCAGTGTGCAAACACCGATAGCTGTGAGTGATACCTCATATACGCTGGCCTAAGGAAAAGGCGGAAAGGCTGGAGCAGAGCTGGCATTTACAGTATCTGCGCAGGAAGAAAAAAAAAAAAAAATCTCTTGGATGCTATAATAAATAAAAATGGAAATTATAGAAAATTTTATGTCAGCCACTCATAGTTTTCTATTTTACCAGAAAAGGGAACACTTAGGATAAATTATTCCCTTCAGATGACTGCCATTCCACGCGTCATTACACAGGAAATGTGGGATTTTGAAAAACATTGATATTCTTGGCTAGCTTGCTGTTAGTGCTAGTTCTGTGGGAACCTTTGACTGTCAGCATCCATTTTTGCAGTGAGGAGGTGTTTGGTGGTCTTAGCTCTGCAGCATAAAGTTTGATGCTGATATTCCGGCTTTCAACATATAAGATCTCTTGTAAGGATCTACCTTGCATTGGTATTTGTCAGATACCTTATTCATAGCAGAGCTTTCTTTTTAAGAAATTAGTCATTGTAGGCTCTGAGCAGTGCTACTTTGTTCTAGTTGTGCATAACAGCTATTGGTTTTATCACAGAATTAGATTATTATCAATTAGACTTGGGGTTTCTGTTTCATTTTCATTTTTGCTTTTCTTTAACAACTCTGCAGCATTGCACTAGAAACAAGTTACAGCAAGTTTAGGGTAAGTGCTTTAGCAGCTCACGGGAGTCGGAGTGTGATGAGGTATTTTTCTATATATATTTCAAATACTATTAACATGCTGTATTTTTTCTAAGGAAATGTATTCAGATATTTAGAACCTGAAAATTACATTGTCAACTCCCCCATCAATGATAATTTGTGAGCACTACATTTCTTGATAATGATTCTAAGAATAAAAAATAACTGAGGATCAGTTTGAATGGAAGGGTTTCAAATACTCAAGATAGCTTGTGATTAATCTTTTAGCATTTCTAACAAGTCTCAAGATTCACAGAAGGTTAAAATGAATCATAGGTGTTGTAGGATCTCAGTTAAGAAGTTTCTTAATAATTTTTTTAAATACTCGTTCTCTTTGGCAACATGACTGTGGCAACAGGTCCAATTAACTATTTCAGTATAAAGCTCTGCTTTGAAATTTAAGACGTCCAAATGATTAATTTAAAACATTCAACCGCAAATAATGACAAAATCCCCCAGTGAGTTCAAGCTCTGGGTTATTTTGTATCATGTGATTCAAAGAATAATACATGCAACGCTGCGGTGTCAACAATGTGGCATCCATTAACACTGATGCAAATATTTTTTGACAGGTGATAGTGTGCTTGAACTTTTTCACAGCGTTTCCACAAATGTGCAAAAGCAGACAGACAAACGCCGTTCTATTTCTATTACCTTTCGCATTCCTGTCCGTCGTGTACGACACCGCGTTCTGCCCCGTCACAGCTGACGTGGCGAGAGGGTCACCAGCAGGGCTACCTCCTGAAAGGGATGGTCTGTAGTTTTTATCTTTTGTTCTGCTGTTGGATGGTTGACCTGTTCCAACTTTCTGTTTGATGATAAAAAAAATCCATCTGCTTTTTTATTGTTTGTTTATTTTAAATAGATTTAAAAAAAAACCAAAACCCAAACCAGGGCAGATAAAGTTCACTTTATGCCAGTGGCAGACTAAGCATCCATTTCCTTACCCTTTTATTAATGTCAACACACTTCTGTGGGTGGATAGTCTGGACACAGACATTATCCACTTACATGCCTTTCATACAGCACTTCAGTTCCAAAATAATTAAAAAACATCATTAAAATTACCCAAACCTCTGAAACAGACGCACAGACGCGAGCACTAAAGGATTGGGACGGTTTTTGTCTGAGACGAACCACAGAGAGCGGCGTGAATATTGTTTGACGCAAATCCCTTGCAGCTTGACGCAGGACGGCAGACAGAAAAACATCTCCCGAAAAGCGAACCCCCAAAGTTGGGAGGTGCAGTGGGGTAGCTCTGAACGGGACTCACACAGCCCAACGTCCTTCGCCATGCCGTCCGGTCGGCTGCAGTGCTCTTTTTTCACCCCAAATGTAAGCTCCCCCCCCCCGCCAGCTCCAGCTCGGAAAAGGTGTTTATGGCTAAAAGGATGAGGGAAATCTCTGCTCTGTCTTCAGCCGGCGTCCCTCGAATGGACTGGTTGGGAATGGCACATTTTAAAAGTGTATTTTCTCAAAGCGGCATACATTTCTGTGACTGCATGCGCGAGCTTGAGTCGGAGACACGGCAATAATCCGTTAATTTGCAAGTGGTTGTTAGATATACTGGTGGAGTATCAGAAGGAGCAACAGTGAGGGTGTAAATACTGGGGCTGGGGGTCGTACCAGGCAGCACGTCCATTATTCAGCAGCTCCTCTGAAATCCGCGACACATTCAGTACTCAGGTGTTCCGTTGTTACTAAGTCAGGTCATTTAATAATAATGGTACTTCCCTCCAGCCATTCAAAATAGAATATACAGTGAAAAAACGGTGTGTTAAGCTGCCTCTGTCACAGCGTACACTTACGCTTGCCCAAGAAAACCCGACTGCCTTTTTTAAAAAGAGCAATTATTAACCTTGACTGGGGAAACCCTTAACTCACTGTAATTAGGAGTTAGAATAATACTTAGAAAACTACTTTCAGAGGTATAATTGGCAAAACGCACGTGCCGTTTCTTCCCTCCTACCCTGAGCAATCCCTTACCTGGTATTTAATCCCGCTGACACTGGTGAGCGCTCCACGCCCGTGACTGGTGTTGGGAGCGTAGCTGCAAAATCTCCCTTAAAGTGTGAAGAGTGCCGTGTGGTATAATGACATGTTTTACAATCAATAGGCACTTAAACCGAGGGCTTCTTTTATGGCGTGAAATTCCGGTTTACTCAGCTCAAAGTCCAAAGACTATTGATTCATATCAGTAAGGTACAAGCTGGGGTGTTAATTCTCTCCTTGGTGGCTGTTTGTAACTTACTCTGTGATTAACAGGTGCTTTTAAAGTACATTAAAACTGAAAACTGTACTTTTCTGTAAAGCGTATTCGGAAAGTGTGGACTTTTTTTTCTTTTGCCACCTTTGTAATTGCTACTGAATACTGTGAACTGCTAGTAAACTCAGCAGAAAAAAAAAAAAAATCCATGTTTAAAAGCAAGTGCACAAAATTGCTTTTTATACTGTAAAATCTGTACCTGATGTCCCTGAATTCTAAGTCAGAAGTATTTGGGGGGAAATTTTGTATCATTTTCAAAGGTCAAAATAAATGTATTTTAATTTGCAGCATGCTTTAATCCAGTCTAAACATTTCTTTCATGTCTGAATTTTCTCAGACTTTTATTTCAGACATTTGTGGATGCACCATAATTACTCTGGCCTTCCAAATGAGACATAAAATATTAGGCACTCTGTGTACTGCTGTTCCACATAATAAAAACTTTGTCATTTGCTAGATTCGGCATGCGCTCATTCTCATACAAACAAATAGAAATCTCCACTGTAGAATGTGATCCATTGGTTTGGTTTCTGCTCTTTTCCCTAGTTTCTTCCGGAGCTTGTACGCAATTCCTGCTGCAGAGTTAACTGTATGTTGTGCCAGAACTGACATTAAAACACTAGGATTTACTTCTACCTGCCTCAAAATGAAAAAAATATCTGCTATTGTAGAATATTATCCACAGGAGATAGCCCACATATTTCCAAATATTCCACATATTGCTTGGCAGGAATACAGAAGCTAATTAATTTTCTTTAAAAAAAAAAAAAAAAATTAAATAAATTCTTAAACACTGTACTTGAAAATGTAGGATTTTTCCAAATATTATTTTAGAGATATTTTTATAGAGCTTTATAGTACCCAATAATAGCGTTTCGTACTCGGCGGAATGGGAGTCAGCTGAACAGCAGCTCACAGCTAGGCGGACGCCCGGGAAAGCGCCTGCCCCGAGCGAGCGGGGTCCCTGTCCCGGGGGATTTCCCGCGGCCCTTCTCGCCCCCGCAGCCGCCGGCCCGCCGTGCCCAGCTGTCCATTTTGGGGTACCGCACACGGGTTGACGTGGCGCGGCAGCCCACCCCCCCGCCGGGGGTGGGAGGGTGTTTCTTGCAACGACAGAAGTACCAGATAAAAAATGGAAAACTCGGTGGGGGGAATAAGTTCACGTCGCAAGGCGGCAGTCCGAGCGCTGTCAGATGGCTCTTAGAACGCCCCAGCCCCAAAAAAGGAGAAATATGTTATCCGAGCTAACAGATGCAAGAGCATTTTGTGGCGCCTCTTTGCGTGAGGAAGCAGCCTTTAAATAAAAGATAAGCTTTCCGAGGCGCCCTGGAGGGAGGGGATGCACGAGGAAGGGCGCTCCAAACGCCCCCCCCCCCCCCC
>JAVJGH010000008.1:1983626-1994609 GCA_035590175.1 Aviceda leuphotes | reverse complement strand
GGTAACACGGGCGTTACAGCCCTCCCTCCGCAAACCCCACCAGGGTGGAGATGCAGGCGGTGCCGGTGCCTCTCCCCGGGGACTGGGACCGGGACCGGGACTGGTGGCGATGGTGGTGGGACACTGGTCGGAGGTGCGCGCTGGCGGAGGAGGCCCGGAGCCCCCCGGGAAGGCTGTCGCCGGAGGGGGCGTGTTCCGTGTACGAACTCCGATTCCGCGGGAAGGGAGATGGGGGTACGAAGGGAAAACGTGTTCATTTGCCCCTAAAGTGAGGTCTGTGATTGCCGCTGGAATTTAGGATTTGGGTTTAGGAAGTAATTAGTCCTGCGCCAGTATGGTACAGGATACCTTCAGGTAACCGTTTTCAGAAGGCAAGTGTCAACACGCTTGATGTCCTTTTGGCCACCATGAGGAAGACAAAAGGGTCCTTACCTCATCCTTTTGGAAGTTACTAAACCGTAGTAAAACTGTGGAACCACAAAATCTTTAGTGATATTTACAGTGTCCAAATGAAAAGGAACATTTCCTCAGCGTTCCCACAGAAACAATGTGCTTGCATGTGTTTTAATAGGATTTTTGAGCTGTTGACTTGACTTTTTTTTTTTTTTTTTTCAATTTTGGTTACTTGTTATTCCTACTTGCCCTGTCTGAAATAATAGAAATCTTTCTTCAAAAACAATACAATTTACAAGTCAGAGAAAAGAAAATGAAGAAAGGAGAAGATGGTGGCACATAATTACCCGAACGTAATTGGAGAACACAATAGACATATTGGTTGCAGGTGGCTGACAATAAGATAGCTAAGAGAAAGTAAACACTATTAACAAAGTTTCAATTATCGAGTGCTGCATGCGAAATTAGTATGTGACAAAAGAATCACAAGCTAAGGAATTAATATGAAAAAAAAAAAAGCCAGATAGAGTCAGTAAGCAGCACGTGGCTGTGTTTTGTATTAATGGAGGCTTTTTTGCGACCAGGCTTTCTCACGTTCGACTAAGGCCCGATCCAGCACCAGGGGCCCTTCGCCTCAAAAAGTCTTTCGGAGATCGATGGAAAGGACAAAAGAGGTCAGCATTGATAAATGCTCATTTATACCCACCTGGGAAGTAGAGATAAGGTGGTGGAATGTAATCTAAAATGGACGCTTTGTCTGGTTGGTTCTTGTTGAGGAAAACGTGCAGAGCTGTTGGCCTCCTTCTCCCAGACTTCTCGGCTTTAAGACCGCCGGCGGGTGCCTCGCCTTGCTGGAATAGGCTCGTCATAAAGGTTTTTATTTTATAGAGCCTGTGTCTAATTCTATGAAGCCTCTGAGCCTTTTCACGTCAAACAGGCCGGACAGAAAGTGATTTTGGAAGGACCAATGGATTTCAGCTGTTTGGAATGAGTTTTGGCTAGCAACACTTTTTTTTGTTGTGGTTTTTTTTTTTTTTTTTTTTTTTTCTCTTCCAGCTGACAGGCCAAGCTATGTAGGGTGGCTGTTTGCCAAATTCACGGCATTACATCTTTCGGCCGTGGTGCTCCAGGCCGGAGCGGAGCCTTTCGGGGGGGGGTCGCTCTGTTTGTTGACGTGATATCAGGCCGTCGGACAAACTCACCCGCCAGCCCCCCGGTAACTCGCCGGGCTGCAGTAAAGCACAAAGCTCACACGGTGCTCTCACACCGCATGCTAAATGGTTTCCATTGAGAAGGGTGACTTTTATTAATTATTATGAGATAACACAATTGTCAAGTGCTGTTGAAAACCCCACATTTTCTGGAAAAAAAAAAAAAATTGGAATGTATCTCCTTTTTACCAGTGAGATTATTTTTAAAATCTTATTATTTCTCCTATTTAGAAGATTTTGAACAGCTGTATGAGGCAATTTGAATCAGTTGAAACATAATGTTTGGCCAAATCTCATTAAAATGGATTATAAAAATAAAAGACAATCTCTTTCCAATATTTGGAAAGTGAAGGCTAATTCCCAAAATGTGTTGAAAAAAGAGATAGATGTGCTTATTGTAGGTATGTTTCCTGAAATGAGATCTACATTTGTAATTGATTTGCCTGCTTCAGGGTTTACGTAAAATAGAATAGATTTTGCATAACTGATTATAAAGGCTTTATGCATAGCAGAATATTGACAATCATTTGAAATTACTATACATTTAGTTATTTTTTTCAGTAATGGAGTGATTGTAATTTTCTTTTTCTATCGACGAAACAATATTAAGGAAAAATATTCTCTTGTGATGAGCTACGATTGAACCCTTAGTGTCCTTGATCCTTTTTTCTGATCTTGACTCCTGCTGATCTTATTTTGCAGAAAAAGCTTAGAGTAAATCAAGGTGTGATCAGGCTGACTTGTGTAAATACTAAATCTGTTGATGTTTCAGTTAATATGTAGAGAGAGGGAAGTTAACATAGAAATACTTTCTGCATTTATTGGAAAACACAGACCTTAAAGTCTAATAAAACTTAAAGAGAGACTAAAGTTTTCACGTACCAGGAACCATAGACAATAAAGTTTTATATTGTATGAATGAAGAATAGAAAAACTTCCCTTGTTTCTACAGACCAGCTTTATTACCCTGAATTTAATGGGAATAATGGTTAAAAAACCTCAAATACAATAAAGTGCAGAACATGCATGTTACTGGGTGTGATAAATATATGTAAGTTACTGGATAATTTGGGAAGATATTGTTAGAAGCAGGTAAGAAGAAGGATGTAGCCCACTCCGGGATTTACATGGAGTGAGAGTTTCTGAGCAAACTGTTAAAATTCTACTCAGACTTCGCTGAATCTCAATGCAGCAAGCATTGAACATTTTATGTTGCTTTCAATGTCCTGGACATAATTTTTTTATTTGATTGTGTGGATTATGTTGTCCAATAATAACCAATGAACACGCAGAAGGTGTTTTTATTTTAACTTTTCTGGAATTACATCCATTTTATAGCTTGCTTTCAATTATCACCATATATTTGAACTACACTTTCTGTGTATACTTAACATCTCAGTATGTTGTTTGGGAGATGCTTGAACTCAGGTAAAGGAATAGAGAGTGTCACGATATCTTCAGTTCATGCACAGACTATATATACTTTTATCAGTTCAGGAAATTTTTCATTATACTGACATATCTAATTTAACATTCTAACAGAACTTCTGTGGGGACTCAGGGATACTAGAACAGAAAGGATGTTTACAGTGAAAATTATTTAAAATCTGTACTGGAACTATTTTACCTTCTCCATCTTGAGTTGGGGAGCTGGACAAAGATTTTTCCCTGCTCAACTTTGAGATACTATAAAGCCTTCACCGAAGCTGAAGGTGAGAAATGAAGGATTGGCTCCTTCTGGTCAGGGTTTGTCTTCCTTGTTTTAGTCCCAAGGTTAATATCAGAATATATTTATGTGACTAAGAGCTCAGAAGAATCTAGTGCTCTTGTCTCCTACTTATCTGCCCTTAGTGCTTTTATTAGGCATTGATGAAAACATTCGTGGTGACTTTGTACAAATGCAGAAAAAAAGGAAAAAGAAGTATATATACTGTATTCCAGACAATATGTGTATATATATGTGTTCCTATACATTCCTGTAGGTACATAGATGTTCCTTTCCTCAAAGAACTGATACATATACAGAGTATATATCTATATGTGTATTTCTGTATATATATATATAGGGACATATATGAATACAGTCAGACAGACACAGATAGGGGTGTGTGTGTGAATATATATATATATATATATATATATATTCCTTTCCTCAAAGAACTGAGAATTTCTGTACTTGGGAAAGGTAGATGACCCATTCTTTCATTATACAACACCGAATTTTTCAGATATGTCCCTTTTTTCCCTTTCAGGTGTTCAAGTATAAAATGCCTAGTGAAATCACATATGTGATGTAACACAATCTTTAGCAATGTCAAATACAAATATATTATTTGTTAATTAAGACCATGATTATAGGAGCTATCTGAAATTAGTCAGGACTCAAAGAGAACTTGAGTTTTTCTACTAACAAGCTTCACGATGTTAAGTAAATAGCAATGAACAAGCAAAGACAATTGGCTAGTCTGTTTGTATTACCTATTTGTGTCTGTAATCTGACTAACTTTTACACATCAAAACCCCAGAATTCTTATTTATAAAACTGAAGATTTGGTCCTAAAACCAACAAAGAATCTTGTTTCTTGTAATTATTTGTTTTGTAATTCTTTTTCTTAAGCAAAGTGGAGAGCTTCTTTTTAAACATTTGTAAAAATCAAATCAAATAAATGAACACTGAAGTAACACTATTTATTACAGATTTATTACTGTAACATGTATGTTGCTTACAAGTTTTTTTATAAATGGCATTAATTGTTAGCAATTCTTATAAATTAATTCTACAAATTACTCTTTAGTAAGGGATTACATGTATCCTGAGATATGCTATAGGAACAAAGAGTACTTTCAAATTCATTTATGAGACTGTATAATTTGTCTAGTTATTGATAATGCTCCTCTGGTTGCTTAAAATGTATTTTATGTTTGGATAACAGTCAGTGAAGTAAACAAAAAGACAAGAATAAATATAAAAATGGTTACATGGGAGGAGACAGAGACCAGAGACAAACTGGTAAGGGGCAGAGCCCACTCTGTGGTGTAGGGCACACCCATCCTAGCAGGTAGCATAGGGAATTCCCTTGGATCTGCAGAGAGAAACGGGTATTCCTGAGGACCCAGGAACTGCCTGTATGTGGTTTGCTGGTTTTTACTTCAGACTAGTTCAGGTCTGATGGACAAAATTTCCGTTAGTTTCTGGCGTGCGCTCCTGACGCAGGCTGAACCGTTAACGCCGATGATACCATCTGTGCGTTTTGAATTACAATAAAAACCCAAAAATATGAATGAAATAACGAAAACAATGCTAAAAAACCAAGACAGAACAGTGTTTGATACCAACACTGGCTTTGAACTTATAGGCAAACCCCACCCCCCCCATTTCTGCTGTTTGTCAACATGTTTTTAATGGCATATTCGTTGCTGCTGACAACATTATTTTCACTGGTTCTAAGTACGAACTAGTTTGTAATTAGTTCAAGAAAAGAATTTGACCTTGGGCAGTAAAATAGAGTTGTGAATGAGGGAAATATGTCAGCAGCGTGCCTAAAAATAAGAAAGGAAATAGAATACAGAATTTTCAAGTGGCAGTGATTGATGTGCATACGTTTCTATGAAAATGAATGAGCGAGAACTTTCTAAACATTGGTAAAAGTGAATTAATAACAAATAATGAGAAAAAGGAATTGACTAAATAGTTGAGAATGAGAAAATTTGATGTAATAATTATTGTTCAGAAGGAGGAATGTGAGACAAAACCGAAATAGCTTTGCAGGGAGTCCAGAACTTGATCCGAAGCCTTTGGAATCAGCAGGGAGCCGCTGGCTTCCATGCACTTTTTGGCAGCCTGGCACTGTACGCCCGGCGTCAGAAATCTGGCACATCTCTCAGCTGCTCCAGAGCTCAGTCCCAGTCTTATAACACTGCTTCTTCAGGTCATTCCTGCCCCCAGCTTCCTAAATTAATCTCAGGACAATTCACTTTATAGGCTCTTTCTGACCTCTCTAATCGTGATGGTGCTTGTAATCTAAACGGTGATTTGAACAAGATTCCCCTGTATTTGTCTTTTCTCCCCAGAGAAAGGAACATTTGCCAGGGTCAGCAATAAAAGAAAGACAGCAACTTACTGGGAAAAGTGATTGCTATAATACCGTAGGTGTATTACAGAATTAATGGACAATTTTTTAACTAGTCCTTTTGGCTATAGACTGTTCCGTTTCTCTCCATTTTACTTGTTGCTTCACATCCCGGCTGCTAAGTTAAACGTTTACCTCCTGCCTGGCATTTCTGCTCTCAACTAAAACAACCTCTCTTTAATTTTTTTTTCCCAGAATTGTCAGATCCTCAAGGAATAAGCAAACCGAAGGGAGAAAGAGTATCTTGAGGTTGTCAGAGGAGGAGCTGGAGCTCTTGAAGTGGCGGAAGAGCCACGGCTGAGAGCCCACGGCTTTCCAGGCTGAGAAATTTAAGAGATTTGAACCAAACCAAACCAGACAAAAACAACTCCCTCCCCCCCAAAAAAACCCCCCAAACAAACCCCAAACCCTTAGGAATTACTGCATCTAATATAATTTAAAATATTTAAGGTATAGGAAGCCTGTCACAGTGACTCGTTTGTCCTCAATAATTTGTAAAATGAAATGCTTTTATAGTGAATGCCTGTAGAAAACAAAGTATTAGAATAATAGATGGGTTATGGATGTAAATAAGATTGACTTCATTTGCAAAATAAGATACATTATTTTTGGCATTGAATTTCAAATGTGAAAGATCAGCATTGCATTACAGCGTTGCTTCTCCCTGATGTTACTCTTTTCGTCAGTTCTGACTGACTTTTAGGACTAAATCATGAATTAAAACTCTAACAGGAATTTTTCTTAGTTTCTTGTATTATCTACTGATCTGCTAGTTCTGTTTACAAAAGAAAGAAAAACGAACGACAACAAAAAGAGATACATTGTTACGTTTTCTTTATTTGTTTAACTGGAAGGCTTGGAAGATTATTTGACATTCCTATGACAACACTGTATGGTTTGTGTTCTTACAGACAGTGTTTGGAGCATGTGCAAAATTAGATGTGTAAATCAACAGCTACTAAGTAAATCATCCACTTCAAAGGACTAGTACTGAAGGACAATCACCATAACACAAATTTTAGGTGAAGGGAGAAACAAGTAGGATTGCAAAAAAAGCAACTGACATGCTGGTTTGCTTGTTTAAAATTAATTAGATACGGAGATTTCCAATTTGATAGGTGAAGACATGAGGGAAATCTAAACAGTCAGTATGAGACAACAAATGAAGTTGTAAGAACATAGCTGGTGACATAGAACAGAAAAAAAATCTATATGTATATCACAGAAGAGCAGTCATTGTGAAAGAATATGCATGTACATGATATTTAGGTACTATAAATATTTAACAAAAGTATGTATTTGTTTTTAGGTTTTCATATGTCAGAGAGGACTTTCACATCATTATTTCTCTTATAGTGAATATAATTGCTGATACTTTACCCTATTCCTCTTTCGCACATCATTCTGGTTCTTTCTTGTTTGAGAAATCACACTAAACGTAATAGTACTACTTGGTTATATAAAGTGAGTAAACTTACACAGTTTCTGTATCTTTCTTGAAAATATAACTTCCTCTTAGCTTAAAATATAATTTATTCATAGAGGTAAAGTAAATAACTTCTTTTCTTGTGTCATCTTTTAAGGAATAAAGGCCAAAGAACTTGTGGTTTGCTGCTCACAGAGATAAATTTATTTGGACTTTCAAATGTCAGATTATTGCAAACCAGATTTGTATCAGCTTGTGTTTAGAAACAGCTCAGGCTTATACAAGACAGGGGGAAAAAAACCCAACCGTGCAGAGGTCACTGAGAATACAAACACAAGTTGTCCTAGAACTGCTCCTTTTAATTGTCTTAGATCTCTTTGTAAGCCACAGTGCTGTAAAGGAAGGACAATTCGGTGGTGCAGTTTATAAGTTAAATTGAAACAGTTGGTTGTTTTCCCTATCAGAGCTATAGATGAGAAAATGAGACTGGAGAAAAACCCAGTAAGAGCCTGACAACCTGTATTTGTCTTCCCTCCTAGCAGGTCCCAAGACAGTTCCCTAAATTATAGCTGCACAGGTGATATCCAAAGTAAAACAAACAAAGAGATGGGAAAAAAAACCCCAAGATAAATGGGTAATAGTAGTGCAACTACCGATAGTTCCTCTCAATCTTTGTCACTGCTTCCTTGTGAAAAAAAAAACCAAACATGGCAGAAAGAGAACAGAATTTCAGTGTTTCAGAAATAAAACTAGGTCCACTTTGGGACACATTTTCTTGGAGTCCATTCCCTCTTGGTGAAAAGGTGGAAAAAGCAGACCTCTGGAAATTCTACAGGTCCTGAGTGCTATATGTATGAAGGAAGTTGTTTCTGTCTTCAGTAGCAAACAGATAAAAATTAACTAGTCTGATAGCATGTAATTTTGAACAGCTAGATGAATAATAAAGAAAACAATAATTGGAGACATTCTGACAAATAAATACATCAGATACATTTCAGTTTGTTATGGTTTAGATGGTTATCTGACTTGTTTAGTCAGTTACAAGTTAATTCTAGGAATTGGACATTCTATCAAATAAAATTAGTACTGGTCTGTTAGCCATGTCCTAATCAAAACAAAAGGACTCAATTAGTTGTGATTGTGATTTCCAACCAGCATTTTAGGTCTATTTATTGCATTCTTGGGATGAAAATCAGAATTCCGATTAGATGCATCCTTTAGTAAATTATCAAATAAGACATATTTACATATAAATGTTTTAAAGCCTCAAAATTATGCTTGTAATTTTGCTCCACTGACTTATGATGATAGTTGATTTTAACAAGACTTCTCACTAAAAGTGAAGCATTTTCAGTGTGCAGATGGATGAAAGAACTAATTCCCTGGCCAAGCTCTGAAATACATATAAAACTTGAGCAAAGATACCGGGAGTATGAAGACTACCTTACGTTATTGCTTTAATCTAATGATTCTGAAGCATTTACTCTATATTTATTAGATTTGAATTTAATTCCATTTGAGTTCCCCAGCCATTGTCCCTCGCAGAAGTCTGGACAACACCTCCAATGAGTTTTTCTGTCTGCCATTTTTATCTGCCGTTGCTGGTGCAGGGTTTGGATGTTTGTTCCCTTTTTTGACGATTTGTTTTAACACGTAGGAAGCAGTAGAAGGTGACTATGCACGAAAAATGGAGATACAAGAGAATACAAGCAGACTTGTAGCTTGTGAAGTGGAAGGATTGTTTCCTATTAATACTTATGACCTCAGTAGTAAATAGATTTCAGCAGTCCTGCATGTAAATGTTGGTTCACATATGCCTTGCATCTGGTAAACTGGGTGGGGAAAACCAGAAAACATCAGAGGATCATGCATACATATGTGTACACAGAAATAATACAAAAAACTGCTGTTCATTCTATTATTGACAATAAATTGCATATGTAAAAGTGTCCATAACTTTTTCTCCACTTATCAAAGGGCACATCTGAAGGGTCTAGCTAAGAGTCAATCTACTAAATGTGCTTAAATCTCTCCGTGACCCGGGGCTTACATGTGTGTTCAACATTGCATGCCCTTGCAACGGAGATAATAATTTCCTTCTACTTGAGTGAAGTACATTAAAGCTCTTAGCACATTTGAACTTAAAGCGTGAGTCTACGTTTTAGCTGAAAAGAGGAACAGAGAGTTTAAAAGGAAGCAACGACCAGAAAAGTGCGTGTTGAACTGCCTGAATAATTTATTTTTCTTTTATTATCTCATCCACACAGTTACCATCCCCAAAAACAAAAAAACCCAAACCCAACGCAGAAAACCTGATTTATCAAAACTGTAGCTTATCAAGACCAAATTCCATTTAGCTACAGAGTGTACCGTGCACTGGGTTGTATTTCAAATGAATGAATGAATGACAACTCACTTCAGATTTTCATTTAGGCTCGAATCTGCAATCCATGCTGGTACTTAACACTGAAGAAATATCACTGAATTAATAGAACTGCCTGAGTGAATGCAATTCACAGCATGAATGAGGAATGTAGAATAATTTTAATCTTGTTGGAATGACCGAGTGATTCAGTCTTGTCACTGAGAAAGGTTTCATATATATTATTTCCTTGGTGTTTCAAACCTAAACTTGTATCTTACTCCCTCTCTCAAGTTCCCTTCTGTAAATCAGTAAATAGTATATATAAAAATGCTTAAAAGGACCATGAAATTCTCACGTATTACATAAATAGCATTTTGAATAGTTACTTGATGAACTAAATCTTTGGACAATGACTCCTAATTATTATTTTTTAATTAAATACAGGATTATTACCTTTGATAGATTTAAAGTTTTGATAGTATGATTTGTCAACTTCTCATCCTTCTGATAATTCCTTCTCCTAATTCAAAGGCCAGAAGTATCTTAATGACTTCTTTTTTTTCAAAGTCTAATACAATATATTCTGAAGTTAATTTAATTTACTTGGTCTATAAGTGACATATCATTGTAGCTAAGCATTTTCATCAATGTACACTTAATGATTGCATGAATCACCATAGGAAATTTTATTAACTTGACTGCTGACTCCAACTCTAATCTACTTCCCTTGTCAATTTCATCCATTATACACAAAATAAGTCTGAAGCGATATTAAAGGGAATGATGTCCAATTAGCAAAAAAACCCAGACCCCAAAAGGTGGATATTAGATAATTTTTTTCTCCTCTACTTGTTTTATCATATCTCTTCTTACATATTTTTATAAAAACTCATGAAGTAATTGGATCTTTTTTTGCATGAAGTAACCAGCACAGAGAGACAATTTTGGTAACGACGTCTTTTTCAGTTCTGACGAATACCCTCTCTGATGATACTCTCCTTGTTTCTATTTTGATGATAAGCAAAACCAAAATTCACATATTAACATACGTAATTAACATATTTGTATTAAAATTCAAGGGTCAGTGTACAGAAGGGTTTAAAATGAGATGTATGTGTTGCCTTACTAGGCAGGAAAGAGCACATTTCTGCTGTTGGATATTGAATCACAAGCATGGAAGAGGTACTCACCCGGTCTGCCAATATTAGTTTTTGCAAAGAATTAACAATTAGTAGAGCTGAGGAAGGTGAAAATGGTAAAAATGCCTCCCACTTTCAAAGGAAAGAAAAGAACAAGTCTATGGGCATGGGAAGAGAGACTTGAGCATTTGATACTTGTGTGAATAGTGCAATGGTATTTATTTGTGCCAGTCAAAAAAAAAAAAGAAAAAAAAGTTGGCTGGGACGATGGAAAAGTGGAAATGGAGAAGCAGAAAGGCTAAGTTATATATATATATAC
>JAVJGH010000008.1:1959554-1975569 GCA_035590175.1 Aviceda leuphotes | reverse complement strand
TCATTTATAGTGTAAATATTTTATTTTTTATTTCTATTTCAGATGGCGGCAGATGCTTCTCAAGAAAAAAACAAGTTTGACATCTATTTTTCTCTTAGACAATAAAGTCGATGGAAAATTATTCATACTTTATTCCTGTTTTGAATTGATTCCTGTCTTGCACTAGAGCTTCCATTTCATTTCTACCTTTCTAGGTCAGTTCTAGAACAGGTTCAAGATGCAAATGCACATTACAAATCCCCAGGTTCTCATTCTTGGTAAGAAATGTAGGCTCGTGAGATTGTGGATTGTCTCTTATAATGTTATTCCTTCTTGCCTGCTCCACTTGAAATGTCTTGGAACTCCTGTGAAAGTTGGTGTATTTATGGATGCTGATAGGTGGCAGGTGTTAGAGCAGTAAATACCTCTTCCAGGCTGTGTCTAGTGCAGCCCAGTCTTCAAGCCACCAAGGCAGTGGTACAATTCATGGTGCTATGTGTAAGGAGCACCCAGAACAACAATAATTCATATTTAGGATCTGTCATTCCTAGGAATGATTGTTCTTATCTAGATTTTTACGAAGTCCAGTAGTTACCAAGCTGGATGTCCTTTGAAAGTAAAGGAACTTTCATAATTCATGTGAAGGGTTCAGAATAATGGCATTCTACAATTCTCATACAATACCTCTAGTCTACTTCTTTAAATTAAAAAAAAAAAAAGAGACCTCTTTTCTTGTTTTCATTTTCCCAAGCTTTTGTCAGTGCTTTCAGAATGCATCAGCTCTGTAAGACAACACCCTGTCCTCATTTCTACACATTGTTTGTGTACCAGGCTCAGAACTGCCATTTCACATCACAGTACATTGATTTTTAATGTTCTTTTAATTTAGGCTAAAGTTGCAGAAATCTTAGCTCAGTTAGGCTGCATGCTGACCTGCATTTGAACTTTATACCAGCTGCTCTTAGGTCTCTGACAACAATTCTTTTTTTAAAACCACAATCGGGAAAAAAAAAAAAAAAAGACATTATAGGATGGTTTTGATTATGTTTTAACATTATTTTTGTTCAGTCGATAACAAATATGTGCTTTCAAAATGGTTGCGAGGGATGCAGGATTTAAACAGATGCAATAATCTCACTTACTTCTGTCTCATTTGCTCTTCAGATCTATTGCTGCTATCTGATTTACTCAGACATAGCAGCTGGTATGCCCTTTTTGAGCTAGCTTCGCAAGATTAAATTCTGCCACCTTGACCCAGCACAAATATTGAGAAGTGGCACAGCCCAGGTTCATCATGGGATCTGGTGCATGAAATTAATGCTGGAAAGTAGGATAACACGGTGACAGTGACATGGATGTGTCAGTCTTGATAATTCTGGAGTTCTGGAAAAGGGGAAAAGTTCAGTAAGACAGCATTGCCCTACTGGGGGGGGGGCAAAAGAAAATAGTGTGTTCCCATGTCAGCTGTTTGAGGTAGAGAGGAGTAGCAGGAGTAGGATATTATCGTATTTAAAAGTGATTGATATGCTCTGAAATAGGAGAATTGCAAATCTTCTGCAGACCTCTTTACAGCCTGACGTTACAGTTTACACTTAGTTCAGTTAGCAAAAGAATAAAAACGCTCCCCCAAAAGTTGAAGCAGTGAAACTGGGAGATGATCCTGCGATACTGATAAATGAAGTTCCTGTTGACTTCACTGGATATTTTAAGCAAGCATAGACAGCAGAAATCACTCTTTTTTTTTTTTTCTTTTTTTTTTTAACAGAAAGTACGACTAAAAATGAGGGTATTTTTAGTATACTTTTATTATTCTTACAGATCCAATTTTAGCTTAACCTTCTCTTTCTGAGGCATGATGAAAAGCCGCAAAAACTGTTGTATTCTTGGTTTCATTCCCAACGGCACACTGGCATACTACTTGCACAAGACTGCCTTGAGCAATATTCTGTAAACTAAATGATGATTATGTGTATATGAGCACTGGGCCAATAAAGCACAGAATTTGCTATTCACATTTATAACTGCTGCATGGCATTTCTTTCTACTAAGGCAAAGAAGGCTTCTTTTTATACTAACACACTGAAGAAAATACAAATCAACTTGAAAACCTCTGCGTAGGAATATGCACACAAACATAGTTTGAATTAATCATATCTTTTTTGGTGGATGCAAGGAAAAAGGGATGGTTTGGCTGTTTTGGTAGTATAAATCTTAACGTACTAATTTATTTCCAAATTGGAATTTTGCTGTTTGATCAAACTAGACACTGTAGCTCCTAATAAAATAATAATTTGGTCTGCAGTAAATGGCATTCTGAAGTACTGTTCAGAGTGTAGGCTTCTAAAGGGCAAAATCGACTCAATTTTTAAAACGAAAATTTACCAAAAAAAAAATCCACCTATAACAGATGCTCTAGCATATGGCTAGGTTTTAAGTGAGTGCATAGTTGAGCACAGAAAATAAATGAGGGCACGGCAAGACCCCCCCTTCTTCTTTTGCCCCATAGATACACTAATCACATGGTCACCAGATGGCACATACAGAACTTTCAATGCGATACAATATTTATAGCCACCAATTTGCGGCCTTAAAGTCTGAATATTAAGATGCTTGTTTCATATGTCTGAAAAGGAGGACTTTAGCGTTGTTTATATTTGTTGTTCCTATTCAGAGCGTGGAAAAGAACCGGTTCGCGCCACCAAAGTGGGCAACCGTGCCTTGAAACGGCCGCAACGGCCTTGAGGCCGCGGTGAAGATGGCAGAGCCGGGTGTGAAGGCCTTTAGCCTGGAAACCTTTCCCCCCCTGGGCTGAAAAGCTTAATTTTGTCGGAAAGCTGGGGAAAGGTGTCGCACACGCGGCTTCGCCGCCGCCGTCGTCCCCGCGGCCCTGTGGGGCGGAGGGTACGGCGCCGCGCGGGCCCCCCTCCAGTGCCAGGCCGGCGGCGGGATCCTGTGGCACCCGCACCCAAAGTCTTGGTTTTCCCCCCAGTTCTGAGGGGCACGACAGCCGCGCTGTCTCCGGTACGCTCTGACTCCCCGAGGCCACAAGAGGGAGAACAGGATAACGAAGGGGCGGCGTGAGCGAGTGCTCGCACGCCCCCCAGCACCTTTCGGCTTCATAAGGTCTGTCTGCTCTTCCAGTTTTCCTGCGTTCCAGTAAATAATCGCTAAGCTTTCAAAAGCTGAACATCAGAAACGCGCGCTTGAAAGGGAAATTATAATGACACCGGAACGACGTTGGCCTTTGTGCTGTACCATGTGCTGACTAACAAGGATTGGGTGTTTGTACAGGAGATAGTGCTAAATGCTTCATAGAAAAAATGTTTTTAAATACTTTAATACAAATGGATATCCACTTAACCAGAACACATTTCTGCCTTGAACACGTTTACAGTAAAACAGTTCGTAGGTTTTATTTTGATGGAGGCTACTGCAGAAGCTTGCATAAACTTCGGCTTTTTTTGAGCCGTTATTGATTTAAAGATAGTTCAGCTTCATTTGTGGATGTTCTTCTGTATCTCAAGAGACCGAGTAGATAATTCATACTCTGACTATTTTAGGGAAATTAATTTGCATTACAGCACAAAATTCTCGTATGCACTTCTATTAAAAAAAATATAGTATCATCATCAATATATAGATTTAAGCAAGCAAAATGTAGGAAATACTTAGTGTTTCTACTAGACACTATGCCAGTCCTGCTGGTATTAAAAAGGCTATAATTATATAGGTGCATTATCATCTTTTAGAATGTTTATGTAACTGTTTCCATGAGTTTACACTGTCACAAAGAGACCTTTAGTGAACTTTCTGTTTACAAACAATGCTGAATAAAGTATGTAAAGAAGATGGGTAAAACATATTATCCTGGGCTATAAAATACCCTTTCCATTCCTTTCTTTTGCTTTATTACTTGAATACTATGTTGTTAACACTGTTTGAAGACCACCAGGGGACTGTGGCAATTCATAATGTTGCAACACTGAAAATAATGTGTTTGATTTATTTTTAATGTGAATACAGTAGTGATTTTGTTTGTCAGAAGCCATGGGGAACAAAGTTGGATATTATACATTAGCAGCCTCCATTTAATGTAATAGGGAATGTAATTAGATCATAAACAGAGACAGGATTTAAAAATGCACTCTTTTATGCTTAATGAAGTGATATTAAAATGTTCTGCTGCTATAAACAGAATACGTGCATTTCTAGGAAAAGCATAGACCTTTTATTAAAAAAAAAGAAAAGAAGAAAAAGAGTATGAAGAGGAGAGACAGACAATAGAAATTAACAGAGGTATGTCTGCAATTTTTCACTGTAAATTTTATTCTGTTTCCAAATTGATTTTTTTTTGGTTTGATTAATTTATTCTCTCCACTTGCTTGTTCTGGCATAAAAAGAATAAGCAGAGAAAAAGAAGAAGAGAAAATAAATGGGTGGAACGGCTTAATGATTTCAAAGGTTGTGCCTAATCTTGTGTAAGTACTCATAAAAGACCAATTAAAGTACATATGTAGATTCTTTGTAACAGGAAGCCCAATCAGTTTAGTATTTAGTTGGGAATGACAGCATGCTCTCAAACTATCCTTTTTTTTTCCCTTTTTTTTTTGTTTCATGTTGTTTTCTCCCTGAAAATCTGACTTTAAGTTTCACATTCCTTTCATGCATTCCTGTAGAAGATAAAATATATATTTTCATTGTAAAACTGTAGGGTTTTTTCACCTCTCACAGTGCCAATTCCATACTTTCCCTGTCTTGTCTGCAGTGCAGATTGCTTATAAGTAAGACAGTCAATCTCAAGAAAACAAGTTTACAATAACCTTGCTTTAATATAACCAGAGCAGTAATTTTGTTTAAATTTACAGGGATTTAGGGTTCTTCAATTACATTTTTACTATTTACTTTCTAGATGGAGACATCTTTTAGAGAACTAGGAATTAAAGCTTTCAAACTCAAAACTTGCATTCTATAATTAGCTATTAAGAAAAAAGAGTCCTGTTCCTGCTGCTTTCCCATTCCTAATCTCTTCAGCTCACAGTTTTGCTATTCCCTTTATTTCAGCTTGCTTATTTCGCACATTAGCGAGTTTGGTCGTGGCTAGATTTACTCAAAAACTATATGGAGCAGCTGCACGGAAATGTGCTTTTTGTTGTTGTTGTTGTTTTGTTTTACCGCAGAGGGTTATGAAATATGCTGGAAACTCCCAACCAGTCCCGGGTGACAACAAACGGTGAGTGTCGCTGCTTGCGCAACGACAGACGCTCCGCTGTCGCGGCAGAAGTAGTCGGGTGGGCCACCTGCAAGACCAGAGACCACCACTCACTTGCAAGCCGTTGTCATAAAATACTCCTGGGGTTACCATCTGCTTTTATGAAATGTCGCCCCCCCCAAATATCCTAATGGAAGTGCAGAATGGGGTGGTTCAGTGTGAAACTTTGTCTGTTGGTGAGTTCAGTGCCGGGATAAACCACAGCTGCTCTTCTCTGTGTATGTGCTGCTTCTGTTCTGAAACCCCACGCTCTGCCTCTGTGCCTGTCATATATCCAATGTATTTACAGTGCTTTCCAGCTTTTATAGTATCATGCCACATTTTTATGCACGGTTCCTTTTTTTTTTCCTAACAAAATAGTTTTTAGCTCTCAGAAACTGCAAATATATTGCTCAAATTGTTAGTATTTATATAAAACTGAATACCACAATATATACTGTATAAATTTGCCAGCAATGAGGCTATTTATTTGAATACAGCCACGTGTGTGTTTCCTAGATCAGGTTTATATTACTGTAATGGATTTCATTATATAGAACTTGCTCTCACATCAGTTTATAGTGAGAGTTATCTACATGCAGGTTTTCTTCTGTAAGGAGCAGTTATGTAGGAAAGGCTTAAATTAATAATAATATTTCCAGAGAATTCTTAAAGGAACAAGAAAAGAGTTGGCAGGAAAGCCTTTTTCATATAGTATTACCAAAAGGTTTTAAATAATGTAAAGGAAAGATTCATTTTTTTATTAAATCTTATAATTATAAGCCCCCATGGATTTGCTCTAAAACCACCGAAAACTATGTTTGATTCATATTACAGACTATGGGATTTTCCTGAGAGTGTTCATGTGGAGAAGGATTGGGAAGACAACACTGAACAGATTTGGTAAGTGCTAGGGGTAACAAGAGAAGTGAACATGGTAATATTGGTAACCGCGACCTGCGCGGGTGAGGTCCTCCGGTTTTATACGTCATGTCAGCTTGTCGCTCGTCTTCGGAGCCATAGCTATCGTTTGGAAAATTTTAAATTTGCTTGCCATTACCAAAATCTTTTCATTCTACCTCGATTTTTTTGTTTTGTTGGTTTTTGGGAGGTTTTTTTGGGGGGAGGGTGTAATTTGGGTATTTTTACACCTTAAATCTATGCAAATAAAAGATCCTGCTCTTTAGCTTAAAAATCCCCAATCTTTGTCTATGTATGTATGTGAGTGTTAGTGGACAACTTCTACCCACAGCGAACGAAGCAGGATTTGCAAGGAGAAATGTCTGGTGACCAAAAAATTCCTTTGCAAAAAAAACCCCTGGATTGAAGCCGCTGGGGGTCAGGGCACCCCGAGCTGCCCGAAGGCTGGGGGGCAGGGCGGTCCTCGCCGGCAGACCCACAGCCCCATCAAAGAGGCACCACTGGAGCCGAAAAGTTCGGGGTGGGCCTTGAGTGTTTCGGTGCTTTAGGAGAGGCAAGATTCCTAGTTTACATGTATCAAAGAGTCACTGTCAAAAACGTGACTGTTAGGGACTATAATGACAAAGGATATTGGTTTTCCTTGCTAGGTCATTGGGGTTTTTTTCTGCTTAGATTTTTTTTTTCATGTGTTTTAATACTATTCCAGGCTCAGTCATATAATATAGGTGGGGAAAGATACACACTTTTAAAAGCCACAGTTGTGCTTGGGTTGTGGAAACTGAAGGGAAAGCGGTATAGTTTGGGGAGGTATGTGGGATAGAAGACTATTTCTTGTGTAACCATAGAATGGGAAATAAGGTAAAATTATTTTTTTTTTTCTTTACATAATAGCTTACTTGAAGAAAGTAACTATCGCATGGAATGTCACACAGGAATGTTATTTCAAATGTTAAATAAAAGTGTTCATAGTATTATATGCGTCCGAATGACGCGTGTGCAGATAGAATATTGAGGAGATGGGGCACATGCATCCCACTTAGAAATTCGACGGAACATTTTTCATTTCTAAAGTGGTCTTCAAATATTAAATGTCATTAAAATGAAATGAAAATAGGTTTGTCTTTATGCATTGCTGCTCCTTTACGTCCCAGTCTTGCCAAGAGCTTCAAGTAGGCAGGTGATTTTGGTTAAGTACGGCTTGTTTACTGACTTAGTGCAAGGCTGTAGATTTCAATAATGTGAAAATGTCAATATGTAGATCCCACTTTTTGCCTTGGAAATGATTTTTTTTTAGTCAAAGCAATTATTTACTTTCTTTAACAGAAGCATCAGACTGACTTTTTACGCTCGTGAGCAAAGTCACCAAGTTACACTACTCAATTGGGTGAAACTTCTCGTTAACAAAGACAAAGATATATGAAAAACTCCTCAAGAAGAAGGGTAGTTTCTTTCTGGTGAGTGCTATGGGTGCAGTCAGAGGACACTGTACCAGATCACTTTTATCCTTACTGTTGTTTTCAGTGAAAAATGCAAATATAGTGACAGAAACATTTCACAACTCTCTTTTTGCTTTCAATAAATTATTTATTCAAGGAAGAGAGTGGGGAAAATGAATTATTTTGTTACAAAATTTTTAATGGAACCTTTTATGATTTGAAATTATTTGTGGCTTTACATGTATTTTTTTTTTTAATATTTCAGGTTGATGTCCGTAATCTAACGAAAACAGCCCATTCTGAATCAAACACTTCAACTTGAAGTGAAAGGAATTTAGTTCTTGAAATCGTCAAAATGCTGAAAACAAGGTTTTGCATCAAAACAAACCTAGCATTGCTTTAGGAAACCTCGATCAAAAAGGAAAACAAAAGCAGTTTTTTCAGCTTTGCCCTGCAGCTCCAAACACTGCAGAAACGAGCTGTGCGCTAGCACTCGGGACTCCTCACTTTTCACTGTTCTAGGGCTCTGAAATTTCCGTAGTGTACTCATGACAGCACTAAGTGACTTTCAAGTGGCTTCTAAGAAAACCTTGTCCCGTATCCTACTGCAAGCTTTCATCTTTGTGTCTCCTGTACTGTGACTGAGGGGCCCATTGGATTATGTTCTGTGCAGCATTTCTCAGCTGCTCACTGACAAGGTTACAAGAACTATGAAATGCACCTTAATGAAGTATTTGAAAATAAATGACAATATATTTTATATGTAACTAAGAAAAAAAAAAATTATTTGATAGGTTTGTTGACAAGAAGTCCCGAAGGCACTATTCTACTCACACAGTTTGACCTCCCGCGTAACGTAAACCGTAGAATTTCCCCAGACTAACACCTAACTGAACCGGAGTTTATATTTTAGCGCAGTGACTCTTAGGCAGCCATATTCATCTACCTCTTCCCTCCCCCATCAGTGGATGAATGTTTGAGAATGTTCTGTTAACCAAAAAACTTTTGGTTAAAATTTTCATTTCAGTTTAATTAATTAGTTCTTTCTTTCACCCCTGAAAATCTATGACATTTATAATGTTCTATCGTCTAATCAGCATTTTGATTCTGAGTACTATATAGGCAAATGTATGACTGAAAGGTTTTCAAATACAGTGTGCATAATAGAAGAGTGAGTAATAATATTGAAAGGCAGAATGAAACATGGGAACAAAAAATATGGCTGAAATAAGGTTGAAAAATCTGAAAGTTGCAATACATTACCTTGTGTATGCATTTAAACAAGGGAAAGAAAAAAAAAAGTAAATGTGCAGTATATAGAGTGGAGACAGCCAGCTTGTGGCATGCAACAGGATCATGTAAATACATGACTTTGGCTTCCGAGAGCAAAACTATGCTAATTAGCTTGAAAGCAGCACTCTAACAGTACTATTTCCATTGCTTGAGCTGATATCTGGACAATTGCCTACAGGTAGAAGTTCAAATAACCACTTAACCAAACACAGAACTTGTTTACAGCTGTTAGGTTGATGGCAGTGTCCATTCTGAAGGTAGTGAATGCAGCAGGTAAAGTCTGCAGTATGAAATTTTGGAAAAAAAAAAAGAATTATTTTCTTCTAGCATTGAATCAGTGAGTATTGAGTCAGGCTAAACCTGATCACTGATGCCAGCAGAAACTTTTCAGGCAGAGTTTTTGTCTTCCGCACTTGGCTCTTATCAAGAAAGGTGAAGGTGAAAGACCCAGGTCAGTCAAAACACCATGTCAAATGAGGCTTTATACTGTGATTTTTTTTTTTTTTTTTACTTTCTCATTATTTCCAAGAAAAGGTGGAACTAACAGTTTACAAGGCTTAATCCTTTGCACCAAATTGCTAAATGCGTGCAGTTTTATTGGTGTCCAACCAACAGCTTTTAAACCCATTGCCTGATTTAAAAATAAATTTGAAAGGGGAGAGAATAATTAAGCTCAGTGAAGTTTCAAGAAAGTAGGCAGATGGGAAAAAGAAGGAACATGCTAAAAAAAGCCTGGAATACTACATAATTAGACTCCAGAAATCCATAAAGGAGAGACTCCTTAAAAATGCCCCAATTCACGAAAAGTTTGAATCCAAATCTGCAAAGCAGTCATACATAAGATACAGAGCCATAACACTCCTTGATCCCAATTTCAGTAGTTTCAGAGCCCACAGAATTATTTGGTTTTTATAGGGCTGGTAGCTATGCAGGACTGAATTTGGCTTGCCCACTGTCAACAGCCAGCAATAATTTGTAGAAGTGTCATAGATTTTCTTTTGAATTGGCGGGGTTAGTGGTTGTGCCCCCCGCTTCTGCTCGGTAAGGAGTACTTCGGCGTCCCCCCTCCAGCACCAACAGCCCCCAGTGACCTCCCATTTCCCACCACTGCTGGGGTTCCCGCGCTCTGCCCACGAGGGCGGAGACCCAGCCGCTCTGCAGCCCGTGATGGGTAATCCTATATGCTAATTATCTGTAGTAAAGTCTGTTTAAAAGCTGTTTACCAAATCTCTTTGGATCATTTCTGATAGCGTTTGGGACAGCGCTGCAGACCCCCCCTTGTTGGGAAGCCCATAGGCATTACCAATGTGATTTTCTTGCCTGCCTGGCTGCACTGTTCAGCAACTTTCTTTTGTGTTGTTTCTTTATGTTTTACAGAGCTGGCAGAACGTAGAAATAGTTCAGATTAATCAAAGAAACTTAATGTTTCTCTATGGCTTAAAAGAATGTTTAAGGCTCCAGCAGTTTCCTTCTTAAGTTTAGGAAATGAAGCCTTGTATTTATTTTCCTTTAAAAGTTGGATGAAGTTCTTCAGTTTCTGACTTGGTTTTGTACAGTTTGGGGTTTTTTTCCCCCTTTCTGAGGCATAGTGAAATCTAGCCCTTAGGAGATTAGACTCTTTCTCACAGTTTTCGAAATACACAGTATATTTTGTTTTAAAAGTCTGACTCTAATGTTACTCTGGTAAGTATAGATTTATCTTGACATTCTTGATTGAATAAAAGGAGTTTAAAAGGCAATTGGCTTCAGTAATTCTATTTCTGGAAGAGATATAGAAAACTGTAATGACAATTTGTGTTACATAGGTTCAATAGTGCTATGGTAGAATTATTTCTTGTACGGCTGAGAAAGCTTTAGAAATATACAATACAGGTAGTGTGTGTAACATCTTACAAAGCTATTTTAATCCAATGCACGAAATGGATTCTTTTTAAATTTCAACTCTTAAAAATTAAAAAAAAAAAAATGTCCATTGTTGATGCACACTTCTCCAAGCTTTCCAAATTGGACCTTTCTATAGTTCTCTTACTGTAATTAACTCTCTGTAGATATTCATGAGTATTCAGGGAAATAAATGCATACCATTGTTGAGACACATCAAATACTTTTTTTCTTTTTTGACATCTTGGGTTCAAAAAAAGTTTTGGAGGCCTGTATCACATAATGTGCACTTCAGAGTACATGGTACTTTTGTTTTCTATGATTGTTATTTCTAAAATTGCCATAAGAATAAAAGGAATCAACCCAGTCAGTAGCCTGATCTGAAAACTGTTAAAATAGTAGAAAAGCTGCTGTCTGCAGACAGTTTTGCAGTGAACCAGAAGAACCGGAATGTTATTGTCTTTTAAAGTTTAATTTAACCATAGGTACTTCCTGTCTCCTTACCATTTAATTTCAATGGGACTATGCAGTTTTTATATCAAAAAGAGAGACAGAAATTACTTTAGTAAATTTCAGTAGCTGTTGGCTTTTGAGTGAGTAAGCTTTTCCAAAAAAAACCCATTCTTTGGAATAAAATATTGTTATTTAATGTTAATATTTAGAAGTGTATACTATACTCTGGGAAGGGGAGGAAGGCAGGGAATGCTATTGTGCTCACTCCCACAGTTATTAGGGACAAGAAGGATATTACCACCGAGTAAAAGGAGCAGTGATCCAAGCTGTTGTCCTCACTGGCTTCCTTCTGGGTCCAAGTGATTTTTGAACTCCATAGCACAGTTAAACTGCTTCTACAAGAATCTGCTATATAAACTCTTATACTTCATATTTTTATTACATTTCATTCAAATGATCTTTTGCACCTCGATTTTTAATTTGATAAGCCGTGACTAGCAGGAAGATTTCTCCCTGCGTTTAAAGACATTTTCCCTCTCTTAACATGATTAAGAAAAAGATATTTTGCCTTTGCCCTCTCCAAGTTGTGCTGGAAGCAGATGTTAATATTTTATATACAATTTTCCTTAACCCATAATTGGCAATAAAGACCAAATAATGTAATGTTTCAAGATTCCTCAGTATTAACTAATTAAACCAGCAGCAGGCCTCGAGCATGGGACAATGGCAAACTTTCAGATGAATTAATTTTATGGAAGACCAGCTGAGTAATTGGACTCCAATTACAGGCTGTTTAGCTCCCTCATCACCTTCACATATAATTAAATTCAATTGGTTGATACAGCTTCTATTTTTATGAGGGCACTTACAAGCTTTTTGAACCCCACTGTGACTTTGGATCTAGGCCAATCAATTATTACTCATTTCTCTTTCAAATGGAAATTCTCTAAATTAGTCGTATCTTCTATAATGCATTGCTCACATTTAAAAGATCTGTCTATAGTCCATTGCAGCCGAGACGTAGATGAAGAGAAATGTTTACAGATATATTTGTTCTACAGACAATATATAGGACGTAATTGTATGTTTGGCGTGGGTATTGATGAATGGAGGCCACATGCTTTTATGACCTGTCTTGAGAGATATGAAGCCACATATAGTGGGTTTGATTTACTGTATCATTATATTTGCAAATGCCGTGCTCGTTCATGTTACAAATGATTACTGAAATTGCTCATTAGATCTAAAATCGCCTTTATTGGCATGTAAAAAGTAAGCCATTATGTGTAGCTGGCTGATAATCCCTTAGTTGTCCAGTTTTCCTTCTTTAATTTCTTTTCAAATGAAATTAATCCGTCATTACTAATTAAAAAACCCGTTACTGCCTACTTAGAGAAAAATTTAACAGCCCCTGACTATGAACAGGTCCATAGGTTGTTAAGTGGCTTGACTAAAAGGAAGAAAACATAATTTTATTTCAAGAATGCTAGAACTGTTTCTATTTTAAAGCGTTTGGCTCTGAATTAGTGACATATTTTCAAGTGGAAACAGAAAATGAATTAATAAGTAGGCTTTACAACATTTCACCCATAACTAGCCTATAAGGAGGTTAAACAAATGGCTAGAATTGATATGGCACTTTTGCCTGTTCTCA
The DNA here is from genome assembly GCA_035590175.1 of Aviceda leuphotes. Taxonomy (NCBI): domain Eukaryota; kingdom Metazoa; phylum Chordata; class Aves; order Accipitriformes; family Accipitridae; genus Aviceda; species Aviceda leuphotes. The sequence goes on along the minus strand of JAVJGH010000008.1, from coordinate 1,962,704 downwards.
GTATATTGGTTCCAGTGTATTTATTTCCAAACAGAGCGATAGATCATGAGTGATAAAACAGGAAGCAGAGAAACAATAGCGACATTAGTGATCTTTTCCAGCTCTACTGAGTGATCAATAAAGAAAAAGGCAGTGTCGGATAGAAATATTAGTTTTCTTTAGACCTTTCAGTTAGGGAAATATCAAACCTATTTGTTTGCTCCTTAAACTCTTGGATTTGAATACAAACCATTGATTAGATACATGAAAAAATGGCATTCAGACATACTAAATTACAGCAAAGTTTCTATGAAACTGTATTACTACTGATTGACTAGCAAAACAGAACATTAATGATTAATGGTGGCGTAATAAATACCAGAAAAGTAGTGTTCACTACCTTCTCTTTTAAGTATTGCCGTTACACGGAATGCAGGTAGTATACATAAGAAGGTGTCTACCTCAGACCTTCAAAGGTAAATTTTGATATTTCCCTGATCAATCTGTAACTGAAAGAAATCCATATCCTAAACAAAACCCCTCACCTATACAGGGTAAAAAATACAATAAAAAGATTTCTGAAGAAAATACTTCCTTGTTTTAAAAATAAGTATGATGGTCATATTAGATGTTATCAAAATATATTATTATTACTAGTCATCTTTATTATTTAGAGTAAAACAAAGGTGATAGAAATATTAAAATCATGTCAACTCCAGGTTTGGTTTTTTTTGTTTGGTCGCTTTCTTGCTTGCTTGCTTGGTTTTCTTTCTGAATATCTAAGGAGCAACTTTAAAAAAAACTAAGGAAATTATGGATCAAATCAGTATTTTGATTTTTCTTGCAAAAATAAGGATTAAATTACTACCACTGTTGATGTTGTAAGTAAAAATAGAAAACAATTAAATTTTTCAGATATGCCTCCTGTTTTGGATCACAGATGCTTTCATTCAGATTAAACAGGCTCTGATGATACGTTTGGTTTCTCCCAGTCTAGCATGTCCGCTATCCATTAATCAACAGCAGTTGGTCCTCTTGATGTCACTACATGTTTATTCATACTTTCTTTCTGCTAGGAAGAGCCAGAATTTATGCAATAAAGAATGTAACTAATAAGATAGGCCAGACCTACTGCACTTCCAGGGGAGAGCAGAAAATTAGTAGTGCTGTCACAGACCTGATACCAACTCAATTTGGGTGGCAGTTGGGAAAGGAAACCCTCTAAGTATTCTTTTTTTTTTTTTTTCCAAAGGCTGGATGCTTTAAATCACAGTGTTCGTTAGACTTAGTCATCATTTCATCATTTTGCTTCATCAAGCCTCTAGTTCCACGTGTGTTTTGAAGTCTTTTTTTTATCTCCCGAGGTAGGTTAACTGAGCTCAGAATGCACAACTGGTGTGTCTTGTAGAGACGTAGAATCGATTTGGTTTAGAAGATAAACTGCACAGATGGAATGAAAGGAAAGGCATCATTCAGGGTATAATTTTACACGATCTGTTATTCATAAGTGAACAGCCACCTCTTCATGGATTTCTTCCTGAATAATGACAAGAATACAAAAGAGAGTAGGTTTGTCCACCAGTATTAGACTTATTTAGGAAATATAAACAGGTGTTAGAGGTTTAACAAAAACACTACCAGTACCACTAAAAAAAATTTAAAAAGGCCCAAGAAAAGAATTTCCCACTATTTTCAGAGATGACTTTTTATCCCTTTGGGAAATGAAGCCCAAAATATTCATGATCAGCTCTGGTATGTATAGACCAAGCTGTAACCTTGTTATTTCCCCTCCTGCCAAGAGGGGCGGGGGGGTGTGTGTGTGTGTCCCTTTTTTTCCCGTTCTTTCCCTGACTCATGGTTAAGTGCATATACCGCAGTTTGGGAAACACCTTCAAATATAAGGCAAAACAAAGTTAAATCAGAAAGGCAAATTCCTTGCCTCCACATCTGGTTTCTTGGTAGTCAAGAGGCAGGTGCTTTGTTCCTTTAATAGTACTGCTGGCCTTAAATGCCGAGTCCCGCTTTGCGCGGATTCGAACATAGCTAGATAAAGAAAACTCCAAAGGCGAAGAGAAGAAAATCAAAAAGTAACCGAAACGTGCACAATCGGTGTATTCAGAAGCGAGTAGGTCTCTGTTAGGTAAATAAAATGCACTGCGGTATGAGAAAAAAAACGACCTTTTGTATCCTGTGATCCTGAATCGCTTCCCGGCCGATCCCCGCAGCGCAGCCCGTTGCTTCCCCGGCTTAACTCCTAATCGCCGATACCCTCCGAAAACATTCCTCGTGCACCAGCAAAGAACCGTGTGTGCCCGCGGCCTGGGCTTCGCAAAGCGCCTCGAGCGGGACCGCTTCCCGGGCGGAAAGGCACATCAGGAGCGCAGCGGGAAGGGGCGCCGCCAGAAGGTGGGCAGGGGTTCAGCCGGGGAAAGCCTGGTGGGTGGTGGGAATACAGTGGGGGGGAACGGGGTCGGAGGGAGTCATCTTCCCCTGCGCTCGGCTTCGCGCTTGTTAGCTGAGGCGTAACATCGTGCGGGGCGGCAAAGGCGCGGAATCGGCCGGGTTTCGGCTGCCTCCCAGGTGGCACTTAAATGGCGATTTCAGCGCGGCCGAGAGAATGACTGTGGCAGTTGCATTATACGAACCATTCAGCTCAGGGGGGGGAAAAAAAAAAAAAAAAGTGATGCATAAATGTTCTGGTTAAGTAAATATTATTCAGACATGTAAGCCACTAGGCTTATCCAGTTCTCTGTCATTATTTATTAGGTATATGTGAATGGTGTATAAGAGTTTCAAATTCCCAAGCATAATTTTTCTGTCAGGGGCTGGGAAAAAAATAGTAAAAAATAGCTGCTCCATGTATGTTGCTGCTTATATTTTATAGCTGAGCAGGAAATAATTTCTTTTTTATTTTAGTTAGATTTAGCAAGAGATGGGTCTTCCTTACAAAAGAGGCTTTTCTTTTCCATGCTGCATTAAAGTGTATTCATCTCTAACCCTTTTTATCTCTAACCTTTTTCCTAATAGTGAAATTATTAAGGAATCAGGAAGAATTTAAATGCCATTGATATCAGACAGGAAGATGATTTTTACATGCTGTTTTGATTATGGAGAGTGCTTATTTATGGAACCGTTCACAGATTTTTAACGCACTCTCTTGATTTTGATTAG
>JAVJGH010000008.1:1946414-1959454 GCA_035590175.1 Aviceda leuphotes | reverse complement strand
TGCTGCTTTGATTATGGAGAGTGTTTATTTATGGAACCGTTCACAGATTTTTAACGCACTCTCTTGGTTTTGATTAGTGTTATATATTGTATTGCAAGTTTTAATTTTGCTCATAAAATTTAGATGATATTTCTTTACATGAAACTGTTTGTGCTTTTAAAAGCTAAAACTTAAAGTGGTTTTGTAAATGCCATGGATCCCTTATTGCAGTGATCTCTAAACTTTTTTGATTGTGCAACCCTATCAGTAAAAAAATTTAGAGCATGCATCCCCAGTATATGTACATGTATGCTTTTATTTATAATTTAAATATGTACTAGTATACTAGTATATTATATACATTATAAAACATACATAAAAGTAGAAATTAAAAAGAATGAGACAAAGATGAAATAAAAACAACTTCTAATTTTTTAAATATTTTATTTAATTATGATACAAAAAAAATTTTCTTCTTGCACCCTAATGGATTGTCTTGCACACTCCATTCTGTGCACATACCCCACTTTGGAGACCACTGCTTTATTGAACAGTTTACCATCTAATAATTATCAGTTATAAAAATCAAAAGCTCACTATAGAAGGAATATCTTAGAACAATATGAGTAGAAGCTTTATTAATTTTATCCACACTTAGGTATTTTCCCATTTTTGAAGCAATAGTTTAGTGAAACTTCCTGCAGAACGTACTTGCCTTCCCAATGAGACCTTGGTCTAAGTTAGATATCCAAAACTACAAAAGGTTATAGTTTTATGAGAATGGAAGAATAACGTGGAAGAAATGGAGGAAATGCTGGGAAATGTATGTTACTTAATTCTCAGCTTTGTTATAGTTCCAGTAATACAGGAAAAAGAGAAGTCAAAGTAGATTTCCAGGCCTGGATTGTAAATCTGAAATTAGGCCACCTGCACAGGGAATTGTAGCTAGAGTCGGTCACCCTTTTGCTCGGACAAGCAACATAGACTCTTCCAAGTGCCTTCACTTAGCAGAATAAACTAGTCTGTTTATTCCAAAAGAGTCCAGGAAATGAACTAATTTACTCGATACAGATTTTCAGATGACCAAAACCCAGTGGGACCGAAGAGCTGAGATGTTTAATGAAGCAGACAAATGAGTAGAAACCTACTTCTTAATTATCGTCATGGAGGCTGTTATCCACTGTAGTGATGGCCTTTGCCAAATGAGCAAAGCCCATGACTGAGGGTGTTTGAAAATGAGCTGCATTTATCAGAAGGTATCTTTAAAAATCAAGAATACAGTCCTGTTGGTATTTATATTTATTTTGTGCATCTGTTAACCGTGTGTGACTATTTCTTGAACAAACAAGTCAAATTACTCCACATAGAGAGGGTGTGGTGAGGAACCACTGCAAACAAAGCTCTTTGCTGAATCTGTGGGCATGTGGGAACTGAGAATTTTGTAGTTCACAGTCGATTAAGGTGGATGTGCTAATTTGCTATCCTCTGGGAAGATGTTATTACACTGATTATTCTTTTTTTGTTAAAAAAAAAAAAGATTCACAGCTAGAAGAGACAAAAAACACTTAAAAAATGAACAAAAAAGGGACAGGTGGGGGAAAGAATTTAAACATCTAATAGAAGTTTCTGAATTAGGGAACCTATATGGTTTAAACAGTCAATGGGACTTCCCTAGAGTGATTTGGAGCACCTAAAGGTTACAAATCGATCTCTGTTGGCTCCATCAAATAAATAAAGAGCCTAATTAAGGCACCTACTCTTCTATCGTTATCTCACATTACTCTCTGCTCCTCTTTTAGGTTGACTGTGGTGAGTAGCTTTATAAAACCATTGATTTCACATTTCTAAATAGTAGGTTGCCTTGAGTATTTTGTGATTCATGGAAGTTGGGAAAAGCCAGCCAAGGGTGAGGAGGATCTTGGATTAAAAATAAAGTGCATCGCTTAAGGAAATTTAATGCAGCTAAAATGGTAATAACTTTCCTGAAGATATCTTGTTCTGAGATGTCCTCTGAGAGCTTTATCAAAATTCCTTTGTCAGTTGTTGTATTTCCATGCCCTCAAATCCCCAGGATGATTCAAAACTGGTTTGCTTTAGAAGGATTTTTTTTGTTATCTATCAGTTGAGGAATTATTTCAGTTGTGAAAAGTAAGCCAAAAATTGCATTTTGCTATGTCTTAGAAATAATGAATCCTACAGAATTCAAGAAAAGAGGAAAACTTTTTCTCTAAATCAGCTTCAATAGTATGATAACGGATGGCTATTCAAACATACAAATGTCTGTCATTTTTACTTGAAATGTCTATGGCAAGAACATGTAGGATATGTTGATTTAGCAAAGGCATAAAATGGAGACATGGAATTATCATCTTTATGAGATTCTGCATGAACTGTAATCAATCAGCAACAATAGGTCAAAGCTACAGCATGTTCCCTTTGTCTGTGTAAAGATATACTCCTGTTGCTGTCACCTGAAACCTCTCTTCTCCACCTATGGATTTATTTTATCCCTACATTTCATCCAGTCATTTTCAGTGTCTGAGTTCTGCAGAATGGAGACTGCTTTTTTAAAACTACAAATCTGGATGCAACACTGAGGGCTGAATAGGACCACTGGCTGTTCTTGTAATATACGCAAAAAGAAGAAAAACACGACATACTTTCTCATGGCTAAGCTGTAAGTTTCCATAGACATAATCTGCACATAGAGGTAGGGGTATTTTAGAATCTAATGATTTTGCAAGACCCAGAGATGACTGTGGGAAACCCAGCTGCCATCTCCTGTTTCCATGCAGAAGCCCTGCCTCTGTTACCAGCATGATCACATTTCTGTCTCCTCAGGGAAACACATGGTATCGATGGTATAGCAGGGCAATAGGAAATATAGCAGCAAAGACATTTTTTTTCTGTGGGTGCGAATGTATCAGACTTTGAGAACTCTGTGGGTTTAAGGACAATACTACCTCCTCCCTCCTGGGCTTGCACCAGGAGCAATCCGCTTCTTGTTGGCTTGGGCAGCCCTGCTGTGTTGCAAAGTTTGAGCTCTAGGGGGGACACGAAGCCTCCACGAGAGGAACCAAGAAGGGTGGATGCCCATGTCTGTCCCCACCTCGTGCACTCTGTGAAGCAGAAGCAGCAGGTCTGCTACCTGTTGCAGATTTGTAAGGGTTTCTGTTTGCCCGCGGTGGACTTTTTGTTGGTCTTGTTGGTCACTTACAGCTCACATTTGGATAACATCAATGGGAAATGCTACCTCCAGAATGGTGTCATTTTTTTTTGATAATGATATCTGCAAGGGAAACTGATTAGAACAGTACACAGATACCCAGGATTTTCATATCGTGCCACAGCTTGCCCTCCACAGCATGCACTAAAGGGGTGATAGCTGAAGTCCCTATTTTCCTTGGCCATCCACTTAAGAACTTAAAATTCAAGAGGTGTTGTGGTTTAGTGTTAAATGTCATGAATACAAATGGGCTGATGGTTTTAGTTCATTCTCTAACAGGCTTTCTTACCAGGTATGTGTCAAGAACAGATTAGACCAGTGGACACCAACATGCAGACAGTTAAAGTGAAGCTGAGCTGAGTCCCACTTGTCAAGGAAGTCAGACAAGGTACATACCAAAGCATAGAAAAGTGACATTGGCTCCATAATGTGCTATTAAGTAAAATAATATCTTATTTCTATTAGGTGAAAGATATGGCTTTATGGACTAGCAACTCTGCCCAAGCCAAAAATAAGACTGACTGAGGAAAGAGATGTTCACAGTTTTTTTTGCTTAGGGGCAGCAGAAATGAAAAAAAGAATAAGAAGGTGGTTGAGATAAGTACAAGCCACTCTGAGAAAAATGATGGGCTTTTTCCTTTTAAAGTTTTTTTTTTTCTTTTTTTTTGCTCTCTCTTTCCCACCCCCACCCTGGAAACTTGCTCATAATGATACTTGTCAGATACTTGTCAAAGAAAGTATTTTTACTTATCAGTTTTGACAAAACATTGCAAAAAAGTGGATTTAAAACCAACAAATACCCTTTTCTAGTCTCATCTAATCTCTCGTTTTGCTACAAATCTTTCGCCTTAACTTGTGGGAACAGGTAGCAAAGTCTGCTAATGACATAAAATTATTGAGAACAGTAGAATCTAAATCTGTCTGCAAATAGTTGCATAAGGATCAGACAGTACTGAATGAAGAAGTGATCAAATGAAGAGGTGGCAAAATTGCAGATGCAATTATTCCATGTGAAGTAAGAATGAAAAATAATAACAATATATGCACAATAGGAGACTCTAAATCAGTTCTAGTTACAGATCAGAAAGGAGTTGTGTGGGTCATTGCAGATCTCTGAAAACATCAGCAATGGTCAGAAAAAACTTTGTTGAAATATATACGGAAGAATGGCAAGTATGATTAGCTACTTCAGGAAAGACTAAATAGATTAGGACTTTTTGTTTAGACAAGGACAACTGAGGAAAGAAATAAATGCATTAATGGCTGCTTTAAAAAAATGATAGCAAAGGTTTTTTGTCTGATGCAGAATTGAATTCTGGAACTTGTTACCACAGGTGACACAAGGGACATTAAGTATAGGTAGGTGGAGGCAGTGCAAGATGAGTAGATCCACTCGTCCATACATCAAAATACTGTGATCTATACACAATATCCACCAAAATATTCCAATCTGCTACTTGTCAGAGGCTGACAGGGTCTGTCAGGGGAGGGATCATCCTATTTTTTCTCTCCCTCTCTCTCTTATTTTTTGTTTGTTTGGTTGTTTTTTACGGATCTGTAATTCTTCCCTTAGGTATCTGTTATTGACCACTGACATGAGAGATATGATGGTTGGCTGGGTGGATCCTTGTTCTGACCCAGCATGTCTGTTCTTATCCTATAGAGATTTTTGTGCATTTTATTTTGGATTTCTAAACATTTCTAAAGTTCAAAAATTATTGCTGGTTCACTATTGTTAGTAAATGTCGTACAAAATGTTGCAGATATTGCTGGGGGAGAAGCAGTTTATACAGACAAATGTACTTTACTAGTACACTTTATATCAGGTATGTCTTCACTTACCTCAAATGAAATCAGCTAAGCATATGTAAAATATGTTCTTTCTACAGCACTTCATCCTTAACTGCCTCTGCTATGCCTACAAAATAACAAGTTTAGATTAACTCTCAGTATCTGCTATTTTTTGTTAAACATTTCTGCTCAGACTAATTTCACAATCACTTTAATGTATAAATATGTATGTAAGCACTTTGTCCATAATGTGTTTGTATGTGTATGTATATTTAGGTAACATATGAATGTATATATGTAAAACAGATTTGATTTTACTGTAAGTGAAATATCTGTTTAATTGATACATATGGGAGAAAAAAACCCTGATATCATGGTTAGTCAAAATAAAACCATAACATTTCTGAAGAACAGCCCTCAGTTTGGATGGTGATATAAGGTAATTGGGTAATTGAAGAAATGGGGAATAATTTGATGATATTTTCATGAAGTTACAAAAATGCTACGTCCTCCTCCTGACCTCCCAGGAAGTGTTCAACCACTTAATGTGTCCAAGGCGTGAAGACAATTCCTGTCTTTTGACTTCTAGTTACTCGGCAATTTTTCTTCCACATAGCTATAATGGATCGATCTGTTTCATTGCTGTTTTGTACACTAGGTATGTCACAAATGCTAAAACCTTTATGCCTGGTTTTCAACACATCCTGTTGTATTTTCCATGAAGTAACAAAATGTCCTCAGAAAATTAGACTCATGGTTATGAATAAGAAAAAAACTGAGCTATAATTTCATATTTTATGTTAAAAAAAAAAAATCCAGGTGCCATTCATTGCATTGTTTTCCAGGTTAGACTTGCTGATAGTTTGCATTAAAGATTTCTAAAACTTCTTCTCTAAAGAGCTGAAAAAGCAATGCAGAAATTCTGTGGTTTCATCACAGCTCATTGCAGTTCCTCTCCAGAGTCTGAAACACAATTTGACTCTAATGTTTGCTGTTAACATTTCAGATTCAGTCTTTGGGAAACAGCCAAACCAGTTTTATCTCCTAGTGCACAATACACTTGCCTCTGAGACTTTTAGCATCCCGGAAATATCCACTTCTTCAACAGCGGTTCTTTGAAATTTCAGTGAATGCAATTTTCAAAATGCTAATGCACTAATATTGTACCTTTTCAGGAAATGCTTTCTTTTTAAAGTGATATTTCTGAAACTCCTACAGTATTTCATTGCAGTAGATTGCAGGTTAAGACTATGAAAGGAGGAGGGAAGTACCCTATAGGGAGATAACATTTCACTAATAAGCAAAATACTACAATATCTTTTCCCCAAAAAACTTTACCACAGGTGCATTTTCTGTAAAAGAATATATACTTGCAAATTAAAACCATACCATTTTCTTGCATCCATAAAATTATGCTTGTTAGTCTTGGCATTTGTAATCTTAAAGAAAATATGCTTCTCAGAAAGACCGTAGAGTAGCTAGTGGTTCTGGAAAAAGTAAAACATCAAGGGAACTTTCAACTTAATATATATTGGCACCTCATGACATTTTAGTCAGTACTGCTTATTCAAGGGGTAAGGAGATTTTGAAAGACCATTTAACAAAAATTAGTCTGGTGGTGAATTTATAAACACAGTACATTATAACTGTCTGACAGAAAGATAGAAATAATATCCCATTTGCCATCAAAGCTGCTCCAAGAAACAGAAAAGGAACAATGCTGTCTGGGCATGGTCAGTTTAAATTTGACAAATTCTCAGAGCTCATCAGGTTGCCAAATGACATTGAGAAAGAACAGATATCCCCCCTTCCCACCCCTCCTTTCCTTTTTTGGTTCCTTAACATACTGGACTTTTTCCATCAGTCAATTACACTGCAAAACATTGTTGTCGTTGGCAATGCTCTCAAAGGGAAGGATTAAACAATTTGGCTTCAGAAGCGCATTGCACTGTAAAAATCATACTTCCACGAAGTACCGTGCCTTTCAATATTTAGGGTGCTCAGAGACCACTGGTGACTGAGCTCAGTCATTTCATTCACTAATAAGTGTATACGGAGTCGGAGCGAACTGGAGAGACATCTGTTGCAGCATCAGTTTGGATTTGTTTCCACATATGAAGCAGTTCAGGGGAAATGAAGCTAATGCTTGTTGGGGTCTAAAAGCTCAGACAGCTACAAGTGGGAAGGGTCTTCTCTTCACAGGCTAAGTTTATTTAATGTGCCATTTTTTGTTTTCTATACTTTTCCTCATGCACTTTGATTGCCATGGAGATGACGAAACTATCAGCTGGTATGAAGAATTAGCATTGACATTTTACTAGGTATTGAATTACTAGTTAGTAAAGCAAAATGCGTTTTCATTAGAAGAAATATTTCACCCAGTGTCATTTAGAGACAAGCCCAATGTTCATGTGATGTTTATTTTTTCAATTCCATTTTCCTAGAAAACAAGACAAATTATATCAGTTAATTTTAATTTGTTTTGCAAGCATCCCCTTCCTACTGCTTTCACAGAAACAGGCAAAAAAAAATCTCTTGAAAACACATTTGGAGTTGAGAAAAATGTGGTAACAGATTTTGCTAGAGGGTTTTTTTTGTTGTTGTTGTTTTGGGGTTTTTTTTTTTAAGGTTTTAGAAAACTATAAATAGCAGCTCCATGTAATAGTATTAGAAAATTTGGGTGTTGAGTTAAATTTCCACAGACATTGTCACCCAGCTGATTTTATGCCTTGTGTTAATCATGTATTTTACCACTGTGTTTTCAGAACTCTTATTCAGAAGCACCCTCAAAGTTTCAGTTCATGATTTTTAATCACAAGAACAGAAAGACACAAAGAACTTAGGCCAGAGTTGAAACCTGGGAGGGTCTATAAGTTCAGAGCAGACTTTCAAGAGACACTCTCCTCTGGTTATGCCAAGAATTCCTCTCCCAGCAGCAGATTGATTATGTCCTACAGAATAAGAGTGTCTCTCTTTATTGTCAGGTCTGTAAGAAGCAGCAACAGCATATTAAAACCAGGAAAAAAAAAAAAAAGAGAAAAAAAAAGGAATAGCCTCTGTGAGCCTTCACATCCAGTATTTCCGTTACTTTTGCTTTTCTTTCATCATGCATTTCATAATTAGGTTATTTATATTTATTTTCTGGAATTTTTTAAGGAATAAATGTGAAGGGGTAATGGGTATAGCTGCCACTGATTTAAAATCCAGGCTGTAATCCATTAGCTTCTAGAATGGTAATGGTAATATCTCTTGATAACGTAAGAAATAAGTCCCTGTACTGAAAGAAGCTTTACAAACTATGGACAAGACAAATAAGAAAATAGAGAAAGGATGCAAAAGGGATCACTGAAATGGCTTCTATGTTGAGCAGTACAAGTCTTATAGGTAATGACTTCCTCTGAGAAATCTAAGTATTGCTTTTTATTTATATTGTGTTGCAGGGTTTTTTGTTTTGGTCTGGTTGGTTGGTTGGTTTGGGTTTTGTTTGTTTGTTTTCCTTACAAGGAAGCAAAATACCTTTTTGAACTGCTCATTCATTGATCTTCAGAGCCTCTCTTTTCTGCATGGTTAGTCCGACATGATTCAGCATCTCTCTTCAGAAGTTTGATATGGCAGCTTCTGCTAGAATTTTCTCTTGTATGAAAGAGACTAAATAAGATAAATGGTAAGACAATATTGGTACTAGTTTTCATCATAACTTGTAGATTGCTGCTAATTTTTGCCTTACATATCTGAGAAGGGCAAAGATTCGAAATAAGTGGCAACCTTTTTATTTTAACCAGAGCAGCGGGTATAATTAGAAAAAATACAATTCTTCTTGGCTACATAATCCCTTTTTCGGGGAATCAGACAAATATAATAGGCAATGGAACAAAAAAGATAATGGAATCTCAGCCACTAAAGGATAGTCAGAGAGCATATTTTGTACTCGACTGCAGAAAGTTATTACAATAAATCAGGATCAATGTCCCACGGGGTGTGATCTCCGTTTACGATATTTTTTCTGATGGCATGCCTGTGCTATTACACGGAGCATGCTGCCTTTCTAAGCCGTGTTGGTCTGGAGACACACAGTTGCAAATGCCGAAAACCAGTGGGAAGGCAAGACGGAGGTCAATGTTACAGTGCAGCTACATTTGTGAAGATGGCTTTCTTTTCTTTTAATTTGTCCAGCAGTTTGATTCCACTCCTTCAGGTTTTAGTAATTTTTATTCTAGTATTGCCACTTACTAAAAGGTTCGTTCCTCCAATCTATTTCAGGACTTAGCTGGAAAGATTGGGTCAAATTCATTCCTAAGGCAGCTGCATTAATTTCAAGGGAGAAAAATCGCAAGCGTGTTTGTCTAATGGAGATTTGTTTAAAGTCAATGAACAAAACTGAAATATTTCCATACTTAATGGTGCTGTTGTCTTTGAAAAAGTATTCTGAATGGTATGGAAGAATCACAATGTATTTGGAAGAAGAAAAGCATAAAAGAGATATACGCGCGCATCCTTTCCAATGCCCCTATGTTCTTTAATTTTTACTTACATGAAGTGACATCACACTTTAGGATTAGTCCTGTAGGTTGTACCTATGTTACTCACGAATCAGGGTAAAAGCATGGCCCATGAGCACTGGACCACAAGCTTCCCTACTACTTAATTCTTCCTTGGTTTTTGTCTGGTTTGACCTGTGCCACCCGGACACAGCATGGGAGAGAGCACGGTGGTCTGTGTGGGCAAGACCACCCCACTCCGAGAGAAGAGAGATGGCCTTCAGGACCAGAGAAAGGGCGTCCCGGTCCATTTTACGTATCAGTGCACACGTGACCTTTGTGGCCACTGAGAATCACGCTGGCGAGAAGCTTGGTCGTCACCGGCAAAGGGCAATTTAGTGCTGTCGTGATATTAAATAAGCCTAAATTTAAAGTTGAATGAAGTTAGAGTTTTGGTCTGGATGAGATGGAGTGCGGGAGTGTCCGCATGTATTTCCCCTCAGTTGTCAGATAGGTACGTCCCGTAGCACCTCTGGCCAACTGCACGTTGGACCCCAGGACTCGGCACGTAAATGAAATTTCATGCTGCATTTGTGAAACTAGAAACAGTGTAAAGAGAAGATCTAAAGAAGATCTTGGGATATCTTCTTGTTAATTTGATAAAACTCTCATTCATTTCAGTGAAGATGTTCATTGAGTGCTACCTAACTGCTTTTTGCCATTTGTAGTTGAGGCTGAAGGGCTTTTTGGATATGCAGATCCCTTCAGCAGCATTTTTTATCACTGTGTTTTTACTGCATGGTTTCCTTGTATGCCTGTTTACTTACATTTTGCATGTTTTTCCCATTCCTTTCACTCTTTATTGTTGGAGACAGATTTTTTTTTTATTCTTATTTTCCATAGAAAGGTTTGAGTTGGAAGGGACCTTTAGAAACCATCTAGTTCCAACCACCTGCTGTGGACCTTCCAGTTGTTGTAAATTATTATATTTAGGACAGGGTGTCAGAACTAGAGACCTGAAAGACAGAATATGGTACAATGTAACAAGTTTGCTCTCCTGTATTTTAAAATTTTTTTGGTGCAGTTTTTCTGAAAGAGATATGAACTGTCATGCTTCTGCACTAGATTCTTATCATAAAAACCATGTATATAAAAATGTTATAAGAACTAGTTGCACAAAAATGAACCCTTTCATGACTTCAGCAGACTCAGACAGAAGAACATTTCATTATTTTCATTTTAATTTTTAATTTTCAGTGCTGGAAGTAATTGTAATAATTTGGAACATATTTGAATAGGGTATTCTGATTGCTGTGAAATTCTGCTATAAGCAAAAAAAAACCCCCTAAAATTATTTAAAAAAATACTCTTACATTTTCACTAGTGGGGGTTGTGAAAACTCACCTACACTTTCCAGTTTGCCTTCTTTTTCCCTTGTCTTACAGAATTTTGATTGGCTAATAGCAAAGGTTGAACTCACAGTTATTTATTTGGCTTTCTAAGAGTGATTGCCCTTTGTTTAAAAAGAAATCTTAATTGATGATAAATACATACCTGCAATATGTTCTCAGTCTGTTCACACATAACAGTGTGTATGTCCTGGAGAAAAGTAAATGACAGAACCTCTGTTTCAGTGAAGTAATTACTGTTTTCACAGAGATTGGTAAATGTAAAACTCTGTACAAGTGATACTAGTTATTGCTGCTATTATTTGCTTCCAAAGCACTCTAAATTGTCTGATCATATGGGAATGGTCCTTAGGTACTAGAGGGAAACTTGCACTACGTGTTCAGATTAAGAAGCAAAAATTCCTTTTGCCTCTCTATTGATTATCCTTAAATTCAGGTGTGCAATAGCAGAGATTTGCTGTTTGCTTATGTGTTGGCTAAAGGGGGAAAATGGGCAGGAACACGGGTGGAATTAAGATTCTACTTCCTGGCTGATATAAGTAAGCTTGTGTTGATCAGCAAATATTTCTACTGTACTGATGGAAACAAATGATTGCTCTTAGATCTGGTCGATGAGGTACAAAGATTTGTTAAAAATAACTGTATGTCACTACGTACCAAAAGGCTTTCCCTGTCTCTGCTCTGTTATGTTGTTACCTCTAATTTTGTGGCATTGATCTCAGAGGTGCATGGCCCTTTTCACAGAATCCTAGAATCACAGGTTGGAAAAGACACTTAAGGTCATCAAGTCCAACTGTAAACCTAACACTGCCAAGTCCACCAGTAAACCTTGTCCCTAATTTTCATTCCTTTTGTACCATTGCCCTTCCATGATAGGTTCACCTTCTAGGAGTATTGTCACTGACTTGGGCTCTACTGTCATGTACATAAAACAATGAACCCAAAGATGCCATTAAAGTTGCAGTTTTATGGAAGTAAAACTAGCAATAGTAATACTTTCATAATAAAATATATTTAATTTTTTCATCTTCATCATCATCTTTGAATTCATTTTATAAAGTGCCTCACTGGAGAAAGTGTTGCAGTAGTTTTATATTGGTAGCACTGGCAACTTCTCTCTCCTTTTAATAATAAAGATGGTTAAAGTCAGGTGTAACAACTGCTATAGAAATTCTGTAAAATGTAATCAGATTTGACACAAAACTCGGTTGCTTTACTGCAGAAAATGAAACCATAGATGTGATGGTTTCAGCATGATCATGACATGGAGCTTTATACCTCTATCTCACCACAAATAAAAAGCTGTCAAATATTTTCCTGTGTCTGGGTGAGTCTCAGACACAGATGAGAGCAAGCTGGCTAAGTCTCATACGGTTCAGACTTAAATCATTATTGTGGGATGTGGAAAGCAACAGGAGGCTTCGGATGAGGTTATATCATCTCCTCTGCTTTGAGTACATGTGCCTTGTTTTTGTTCGTAAAGTTCTCGACATCGGGATCTGATTAGATTTGCAGTTGCTTCTAGATGATCAAACAGTACAATAGTACTAAGCTTTCCTGCTCCACCTGCAGCTGGTTAAGAGCTTGTGTGATTTCCTCTCTGAGCAGAGTCCTCCTCTGGTGACTTATAATTTTATTACCTTCATGGCGGAGTAGAACAAAAAATAGAAGGACACCTTAAATTCATGCTGAGGATATAAGTGACAGAATACAGCTGCCCATTTGATAGCAAGGAGCAATTTATAGTCAGCAGAGTGATGTTTGCATGTAGGGATATATATTGATAGCCATTTGGCTTCTTTGTAGAATCCTGAGGTCCGTTTTAACTCAAAAAAAAGGTCCAGGTAACCTGGTAACGATCCATATGGGACACATTCTCTCACAGTTCAATGGGCAATGAAATGGGAGGCAGAAGTACAGTCTGGTGTTCAAGGATATTTGTCCCTGGATTGCCCCTAAATAATCTGATTTTGTTCTTTTCAGTTTTGCAACAATAAGGATTGCAATGGATATTTATAATTTAATGCACTTGTACTGATTTTGGCTGAGATAGAGTTAATTTTCTTCATGATGGCTGCTATGGGGCTGTGTTTTGGGTTTGTGCAGAAAGCAGTGCTGATGACCCAGGGATGTTTCAGCTGTACTGAGCAGGGCTCA
>JAVJGH010000008.1:1915226-1927639 GCA_035590175.1 Aviceda leuphotes | reverse complement strand
ACTAAAAAAAAAAAAAAAAAAAAAAAAAAGAAATAGGGCTGGTGTTTCCGTTATGACCATGTACATGCAGAAATTCTATGGAGAATGTCAAATAATAAAAAATGCCGTATGGCATAGTCAGTCTCGTAGCCCTTTTAGAGCTGCACTGAGATTTACAGATTAAATGAGAATAAGAATAATTTTCATTTAAATAAAGTTTTATGCAGACCACTTTTGATAGAATAAAGTTACAAAGGGAAAGGGGGGGGGAATTGTAATTCTATTATTGTAGCAAATACAAACATTTTAAATTTTGAAAAGCTTTCCTTTGGAATTACACTTTTTGCCTTGTAATTAGGATCAAAGCCAAACCAACCCAAAACATGACTTACAGATGAAAAATACAGGAAATATTTTGAAACATGAAATGGCATTCCTACTGTACTATAGCCTGTCTTATTTACCAATCATAGATGTAGGTGAATGTTCTCTTTCCTCCTCTCTACATTTTAGGCGATAAATTAGTTTAAAATTTTGGAAACATGAGTTTTCTAGTACTTCTTTTCTGGCACTTAGGAATAAAGTTTCTCATAAATTTATGCCCTTACAGAAGGTGGTACCTCATGACTGGGTTCAGATCTTACAGTTATGTGTGACACCAAAAAAATCATTCATTCAGAAGGTGGTCTTGGTTCCCAGTTAGAGTATTGTTTTTCATGTCTTATTTCTCATTAAGCATTGAAACCATTTTAGTACTTACATCTAAATGTTTTTGTTCATAATTCTGTGATGATAATTTAGTTAACAGAATTTCCATTAGAAATTAGAAATGTTGAGAGAACCTTTTAGAGACAGAAAAGGTAGCTATGTATCTGTAGGGTATGAACTTGTGTTCAAGAGTATGAACCGGACCATCCCAGTCCTCGTTTATGCTAACGTTTCCCAGCTAAAGACTGTAAACTGTTATGTTAGAAGTGTGATTTTGGTGCAAAAGATTTACTGATCAAGTGTTCAAACTCCATGCAGTAATGCATCTGATATAGATTTTATTTACAACTAGAAAAACCCTAAGCCACAACTTTAAAAAGAGTTAAAACTTGTTCTTCTCATCTCATTTCATTAATTTCTTTTATTTATAAGAATTAATTGGATGTAGTACTGCCCAGTCCTAGGTGCAAAAACACAATTAAGAGAATTGCAGATTTTAACATCGTCTTAAAAGAAGAAAATTGTTGTTTTCTTGACTGGATTGTCAAAATAACCACATTTCAACAAGGCTTGGACACAGACATGGATGCGTGGAGCAATTCCAGGAAAGAATACAGGAGTGTGCTTCTCCTCCAGGTATTTTTTTGTCATTGCAGGAAATGGAAATGTTGAGTGTAAAATAATGCATACCTTTACAGATGGATAAACATGTGTAAGTTAATTGTTTTTATACACCTGGTACATATATTGAAAGTGGTTGGCTTGATCAAAGATTTTTCAAGTTCATTGTCTCATTTATGCTGGAGTTCCCTTAAGAACATGGTAATATTAGTGGTTAGGCAACATTAAAAAACAAGTAATGAAAAAAGACAACTATTTTATAAAGATGTTCAAAATGAGGACACAGTTGTGGCTTAATTTGTTGAAATACAGTTGGGCAATATAAAAATAATCCACATTAGCATCCAGCTGTCAGTGATAAAAATGCCTGAATAAAGATTCCCTGGGCTCAGTTTCATAATGTTAAAATAATTAATACAAAAGAACTTCAAAACAAACACAACTTTGCTACACTTATTAGCAGGAGGCCATTGTGTGTATTCTCAGGAGTTTTATTTGAATAGTATTAGTGTATCCATATCCATGACGGCTCTCACTGAGATAAAAAATATCTCTGTCTCTCTCCCTGTAAGCACTTACAAAGGACGGACTTAGATGCTATTTTTAAATGTGTTTTAAATAAGCTAAAATTAAGATCTCGGATAAGTAAGGCGTACCCAAATGACAGTCCATCTAGTGCTCTGTCTGCAGTTGTTCACAATGTATGATTAGGATTTCTTCTAGTTTTTATAGTATCATCTTTATGTGGTTGAATATGTTACGGTACTTCTGACAAGTTTTGAGAAATATTGTCCCTGATGTTTGCATAGGGGAAAAGTGGATGATGGACTTTGTGAACAATTTAGATAACTATTTAACACAACCTTGAATGTCCCTCGTACTTGTAGTCAGTAACATGATTAAGGCTTAGAGAGGGACAAGATGACAACAACAAATGTTACACTACATTGAAAAGTAGCATCATGGAGTAGAATTACTGAAGAAGATATGTCCTAAAGTATTGACGATAACGAAAGCCAACATTTGTATGAATAAATCTGGCATCACTGCATGGTCGACAAACATCACTAAGCCGACATAGCGTGTTATATGTGTTAATCTGGTTTGAGATTCGTATGTGGTTTTAAATTAATTGTAACAGTAAATATTTTTAAATTTCTAAATCCAAGATCCTCACTGTTCTTAGTTATCTGGCATAGTAGGTTTCAAGGAGGAGGAGTTTTATAATAAAGGGCTAAATAGGTGTAATTTATTAACGTGAATAAGTGGAAATGACCTTAGAATTGTTAGAAATTTAGTTCGCTCCATTTTATTGTGGGTGTCAAATGGTTATGTAACCCATTAAAGCTGCTATAGTTATACTGTAACCAGCTACCTGCATACAACCTGAACTTCTATTTTTCAACCATAACATTAAATTTTTTTCTGACCAAAGAGTTTTTTCTCTCTTTAGTATGCCAATACCTGTCACAAGGAATTGATAAAATTTGATTGTGAATGACATACTGCATACGGCCTGAGGCTAAAACATCAAAGTATTGCAGAAACAAGTCTGTTTGAGAGAAGAAACCTGAAAACAACAATGCAGATAATAATTGCATACATTAGATCACTGTAAATAAAATGTAATGGTAAATTACAAAGCCAGCATATTTCTGCAATAATGGGATGGAATATTGAGTTCAGAATTTTTTTTTTTTTCATTTGTTTGTTTCTTTTAATGAATGGAAGAACGCTTATAAGTTGCAATTGCAGATGTAGAGCTAAACGTAACTGCCTGATTTTTTTTCGATTCCAGGGACACCCACAAGTTTAGTAGCATGAAATGCTGATAACTCTTACCCATGTTTTCAAAGTTCATGAAGTGAGCAATACAACAGAATCCTTAGGAACAGGACATCTAGGGCACTGCAGTTGTTACAGTATGATAAGTTGCATGAGGGTGTTTTTTTATAATACCATCAATGGAGTTGTAGACTGGAACATAATAGCTTTGTGCTAGAAGGAGGCATAAAATAGAAGGGTTCTCTGAAAGATTATTGTACTTACCATGTCAACTAATTTGTCACTATTAGCTTCCTTTATTGATGGTGAGGATAGATTTTTTTCCTTGTGGTTTAAGTGTTTGAAAAAATGAGATTGCCAGGTAATCCACGGGGTCAGCATGGAACAAGAGGCATATGCTATAGCTGATGTCTTTATAATCTCAGACTGCTAAGCTCAAATTTAGTATCTTTTATTTGTCAAAGCAGATGATTCTAGTGAAAATGCAGCCAATTACCAATGCAGGTAGGTGGGCGGGATCACGGACAGAAAATCATTCTGACCCTGGGAGCTCTAAATGGAGGTGCAGGAGCATGATGCTGTCTGGTTTCCAGTTGACCACCATACATAAAAGGTGGGACGAGCAGAGCCAGGCTGTCAGCTCAGGACTTTCAAGTCCCAGGAAAGCCTGGGCTCTTGTGGAACCAGCTGCATCTTTCCAAGCTCCCTCTTCCCATTTTTCCCTCGGCAGCCCTCTTGCAGTACCCGACGGGTTGTGGAGTGGGAAGGCGAGGTAGCAAAGCGGAGCGGGCCAAGGCACGGCTCCCGCCGCTGCCCGCGCCAGATTCCTGGGGGGGGCTGGGGGCCACAAACGAAGCGGTGCCCCCCTCCCTTCTCACCCTCCTGCCGGTCGCATCAGATGGTTAAATAGATGCGTTCCGGCCTCGCTCTTCTTTCTGCCTCTTCGAAACCGATCCGGCGGGTAAAGTTCAGCAGGCGCTTTCAGGCAAAACCATTTCCTGAGACGATAGCTGAGTCTGTGGTACAGGGTCCAGAATAAGCTGTTATTGTTCTTTTAATAAGCAGAACAAAATTGAAAGGGGTTTAGTCCTAGATCCACAAAGGTATGTAAATACCTAATACCTGCTTAATGTGCTTGAAGTTAGGTACTTAAGTGCCTTTTGGGGTCTGGATCCTAGTATTTGCTTTCTTCTGAGTATGTGTGATTTTCTATAATTGCATTACAGGGAAAATGGAGTTTCAAGATCTTTAGACATCAGAATGAGACATTTTGTGGTTGGCTTTGAATGCTGATATGCTATACTAGTGCAGGGACTCTTATTCATATGATTAGGAAATCAGAGGTTTATTTGATATCTCCATAGTCTGAATATACACAATATAATCACAAACATATTAAACTAAATAAAAACCTTAACTGCCAATTTACTGGTAAGACTTTATTACCATAAAATTGATTAATGTTTACATTTGATGTGAAGTTTTGGTTCTTACTATTAAATTGGCTGTGGATGGTTTAAAGTTCTGATTAGCTCAACGAAAAACTATATTACCGTAGAAATGTTAGTCTTGCCTTAGAAATCTGAAAAGGCAAACATTTATATGATGTGATATGTGAGTTTAATAACTAAACAGATCACTGCTGAAATGCTGAGATAAGTTAAACAGGATCAGATAAATGTTATCAGAACAGCATCTTTTTACTCAATCGAGTCTTCATGTTTTGGAGACAATCAGTTACTCAGTTTTAGATTGTTTAGTTATTCCACATGAGGCAATGATTCTTACTGTTAAATAGCTACAGTTTCAGGTTTTGACTGATTCTGCTGAATTACATAGCTGCAGAGGAGTCTGGTGTCTTGAACATCAATGACAATATGGTAAATAAATTGATATCTCATATGAGATAGCTACATTTTAGAACAGGTACTGTGCAACACCAGTTTTATGAAACTAATCCTCCTCCAGTTTCTCGGAAGATTTCATATACCTGTCAAAAAAGAGTGGGAGACAAACTGCACAGATCCTGTTTTCAGCCCATCTTCCTCTCACTCTCACTCATCCTATCTGCACACTGCCTGGAATGAAAGATGGACTGATTCATCCTGATATGGTTTTCTTTGTTCACGCTTTCTGCAGTTTTAGAGACTCCTAAGGCTCAGCAAAATTGGTGGATGCCATTATTTTGTGACTTTTGTTTGTGAGTTGTTACTTCGGCAAGCTGTCTAATGTAGGTTTTAGAACTGGCACATAGAAAATTAGCATTAGGCAAGGACTGCCCCTATAGTTGAAGGTGCTGTATATACATGAAGACTGAGGCTCAAATGGTAGAACAACCAAGAGACGGGAAACTTTCTGTGGCTGTGGTATATGGTAGCATATGGATTCAATATTCTGCTGACCCTTTTGGATTAAACCTCTATCCCTTTTTTACTTGCCATTGCAGTAGGCTGAATGTGATACTCCAGTTATCCTTGTCCAATCTTTTGATCTCATTTACATATGTGGAAAAGATCTGCTTGCTGTAGAAAGAAAGAAAAAAAACCTGTGGTTGTTTTTTTTTTTGTTTGTTTGTTTGTTTTGGGTTGGGGGTTTTTTTAGCTTTAGTTTTAGTCTTAGTCCAGGATACTGTCATGTCAGGCAAGGCTGAATAAGGAGTTTCAGCAGCATGAAACTTTTTCACTCCCAGGTGATCTGGGCAGTGAGGCACTGGAAATAACATTTGCCTTTTAGGTGGGTGATAAATAAGCATGTAGTTAAATGCATTCAAGTTTAATTCCAGGTGGCTTGGGGAAAAAGGCCAATAATGGCATTTGCATGCAGTCCAGTGTGCATTTGGCCCAGAAACAGGCATCTACGTTAGTAAATCGACAGCAGCTGTGCTTCGAGACAGACACTTTTCTGCTTTTAGCGGTTGAAGAAAGATATTGAAAAGATGAGATTTTCTTTTTGTACTCCATTGCTTGGGCTACTTTAAATTCTTTATGTCCTAATTATTTAATTTGATAGATTAGGTGACTGGATGAATGTGTTGATCTTCATGAAGTCAATCTGGAAAATGGTTAAGTATGATACTTAATAAAAAGTCATGGTTTAATTTGCTCAGTTATTCTGACAAGTGGGGTATGATGAGAAGTTAAAACTGAGTGGACAAGACCTATACGAATGTGATCATGAGTTTTCCAGGCCATTTCTGGGAAAAGGGAATTCCTTGTCATATACATAAATATCAAGCAGTGCCAAATAGCTGGAACAGATCTGGAATGCCTTAGTGAGACACAGAAGCCAAGACGTAGGTTTGAGGTGGCTGGGCAGGGCTTGGAGCAGCCCAGTAACTAGCCGAGCGGTGCGGTTATAGGAAAGAGCGGCACTGGGACCGTATAGACACTATCCCAGTATGGACTGTGCACAAGACAACACTATGTCAAAGCAGACTGCGCTCGCTGGCTCTTCGGTTCCCCAGTAAGGCCGTTCAGAGTGGCTTGCACTGGTACGGCTCAGGAATAAGGTTCTTCAGCCCTCACCGCCCATATCACACAACAGAGGACTTGGCTGCTGTCTTTTCCTGGACCTGGTAGTGGTCCTGTGGCTTTAGAACATACGTATTTTTTTGTCGTGAGGTTTATTTATTTATTTATTTATTTATTGGAATCTAATTCCCTCTTTTTTTCTGTTATATTTTTTTCTTCTGTTTGTGAAATCAAGTCTCTTAAGCCATGATAGATAAAAGATATCGTTTAATAATACTGTTTTGCTAAATTCTTGAAATCTAGCTTTTATCTGTGGAAGATCTCGGGAATTTCAAAAGTTCACAACTTGTTTTTGAAGGCAAAAAGCCTGCAAGAGAGCTGAATTTGGCTTGATTAGATGGTTTCTAGAGGTCCCTTCTAATTGCCGCTATTCTATTATTCTGAAATGTTGTGGGGGTTTTTGTAATTAAATATTTTGATTAGTTGTCAGAATATTTCAAAATAGAAACAGAAGAAAGTATAAATATTTGTGAGATTTTTTTTGTGCAGTTCAATAAAGAATGAAAATAATGTATTATTACAGATTTAGAAGGGAAGGAAATTTTTTTAAACTGTGCTCACTTTTAAAAAATTATTGAGGAAACTTAGATAACTGACCCTAAATTTTATCAAATTCATCAATAGTCTCATATTACCTATTGGGGAAAGTATTTGAAGGTAAGATGCTCCTGTCTAAGCAATAAAGGGACTTGGACATATTTCCTTGCTGATATAATTGCAGGGAGAAGGGTTTTAGAACACAGTGTGTAGGGAGGATGGATTTATCTGCAGATGGAGGAGGCAGTGTAGGAACAGAGCAGTTACAGCAGTTGGCTTGCTTAAGCCCGTTCCTTGCACAGCTGTTTCTAGGTTGGTAAAGCCAAATTTGATTTTAAGGCTCAGTTCAAACTCAAGAGCTGTACTTTAAGCTTTTTCTGTCAGGTTACGACTTGCTTGATTTAGAGAAAGAATGTGGAAGAATCTCTGTAGGCAGAATCTTGGCAAGGGTCTCAGACAGACACTGTAAAGGAAGGAAATAAGGGCCTATATAAATACAGCCTGGCTGTACAAGACTAAGAATAGGATTCACTGGGGGGGCCGGGGGAGATAATAAAAGAAAATATTTTATTTTTGTTAATTTAATAACAAGAAAACCAGAACAGATTTTTTTTTCACTTCAGAGATAAAAACCATAAAATTTGGTTCAAAACCTGAGATATTAAAATTTGGGATCTCTACTTCAGTGTTTCATGATGCCAGGAGTGCTCTTGCTTCGTGCTCTTATTCTTTCATCATGCACTGCCTTACCTTTTCAGGGCAGGATTCACTCAGGTGAGTATGGTGGAGCATGAAATGCAGTCTAACTGGGATCTTCAGCCCATAGTGACTGGAGGAAGCATATGGGATCACTGAGCTGACAACAGATGCTCATTGCACCATTTTTTTTTGTTTCAGCTTTTGGCAAAGGAATTTTTTTAAAAGAGCATCTCATTTACTGACCAGAACGACCTGGCAGGTGGTACACTCAGGTGGTTTCTTTTGGAAGAAATGGGAAAGTACATTTGTTTTCTTTATCTTATGCTAACTTTTGGGAAGATATCTCAGAGGAATGTTTGGTCTAGCTTATGAGACACTGTAGGTTTTTGATCTCTCTTGAATCAGATTAAAATAAAAGCAAACAAATGTGGGCAATTTCTCTTTAAACCTGTTCCAAGAATTTACCATTCCAATGGTTCACTTCTAGCATTAAGCAAGACGTATAAACACTTTGATGGCTCCATTTCTTTTTAATTAAAGTTCAATTATCTGCCATTCTCTTCACTTGTTACATATGAAAGTACATACGTAGATTTTTTCAGGATGTTTATATACAAAGGTTTGAGGAAAGCGTGTGCCCACATGGGCATTAAGAGAAAACGCTCACAAAGCTGAAAAGCAAGCTGTAGAAGAAGAAAAAGAAGCAGTGGTGGCCAGTTCGAGGATGCAAGGAGAACACAAAAGCTGAGCAGGCAAGAAAGACAAAAATTACCAGCAAATAGTCAATGCTTTAAGGGGAGCACAAGCAATTTAATTCTCATGCTATGTTGCTGTGGACAGGGGTAAAATGCCCTCCAAAGAAAGGAAGAAATTTTTTTGAACTAGCAGAAGAAAAGATTATTTTGGCTGCTATCTTGGAAATGAAAGATTTGAAAGCAGTAAAGGAAAGCACAGGAAGAAACTAAGAACATGACAAGGATATGGCCATCCTTACTGTTAGCTCCTTTAGTTAGTTTTAATTTTACTTATTTATTTTTCCAATTCTGTGGAGGAAAAGCTACTAGATTTGCCTAAGGTCTGCATATGCAGGGGAAGAAACAGCAAGACTTTCTTGAAATAAGCATTTTTTTTGTACAAAAAGAGATTACTGGGACCTTACTGCCTGGCAAACATAACTTCATGACTTTGTAAACTAAGGTAATAAATAGTAAATGAGAGGAAACAACAATCTGCATGTTAAACTAAACAGTAAGCAGCAGGGAATTATATGGAATAAGTCTTGCTGTAAATTTTTTTTTTGCTATAGTGTAAATACAGTCATGTTCAATAATAGTTTATGAATACAGTGTGTTGCCCAGGGAAATGTGGCATGAATACTGTGGTGTATTTATGATCTGTTTTCAATTTTTAAAATAAAGCAAGAGTTAAGTGACCTGAGGACTGTATAACAAACAAAAGAGTTGACAAGTAACAGTCAAAAGGCAAAATAAGCTGAATAAGTGACTGCTAGCAATTATGCCTGCTAGAAACTGCATTCTGATCAGCTAAGAGGGAAAGAAGAAAAATGGCTGCATTGACTGTTAATTGCAGAGAAGCTGTGACCCGGGTGTGCAGATCTAAGGTTTGCAGATAAAGCACTTCCAGTGATGATAGGGGAAGTTTAACAAACAAGAACGGAAAAAGTCCTGAGTTAAAGTACCGTGCACAGTTCAGCCACCCATGTCTAGGAATATTTATTCAAAGTGGAAGAGGAGTAGAGTAAAGCTATGATGCCATGTGGTCCAGACCAGGATCGTGGACCTTCCTGGACAACATAGGCATCCTGGGAGCATGACAGCAGGCCAGAGCTGATCAGTCCCGATTCCTGATCAGGGAATTGGTTTGAGCACAGCACTGCACGGCAGAGCTATAGCACCTCCCCTTCCAGAGTAAGCCTTTTGGTGTAAAGTTTTGTTTCTCCGCTGTGTACCGTAGCGCATAGAATAGACGTGCCGTGAGAGAGGGTGGTCTGGCTAACAAAGCCGAGCGGTGCCTGCGACAGGACACAAATCCATCCTCTGTGTAAACGGCCACGAAGGAAAATAACTGCGTTAGCAGGCAGTGCTGGCATAGGAAGAAATGCGTTTACTGACTGGAAAACTCCCTCTGGAGACTGGGAGGATATTGCTGGCATTGGGGGACTTTGAATCCTGAAAGAGCATCCAGCCGGCGTTGGGCAAGCGAGAATCACAACTAACTTTTGCAGGAAGTTTTCTTACCATGAAAAGACAGCAGGCTTGGTTCTGTGCTCTAAATCTATACCAATTTTTCCTAAAAATTCTTGAGTAAATCCTTTATTGAAATAGGTTCTTGTCACTTCATTTTGTTTGCTTCTATTCCTACTCCTAAAATCTCAGTCTCAATCTCTGCCTGTTTCCATAACGCTTTCTTTATAATCTGTTTCAGGAAGACACTGCTTTGTACAAGGAGAAAGTATGCATTGGGAGTCAGGTCTGGACCCCAGTAAAGAGGAATAAACATTGTCTATAGAAAAAAGAAGTAGAAGGCAGACTTCCATTCAGTATCACAGCACAGGTCATTGAATGCTTAAATACTGAGTAATGTGATTTTGAGAACAAATAGGATTGTGGGCACAAGAGAGGGCTAGAGAATGAAACTAATTAAAGGGGAAACTCAGAGATTTGGAGACCAGATTTCAGCTATCCCATTTGCAGCTAATCTTTGGCAAAAGTTCATATTAAGTCAAATGGTGCATTCCTTTCAAAAGAAGATTATTTAATTTAGAGTTTCTCTGCAAACCATAGTTAGAAACTGTTGTTTTCCTGATGATACTATCATTTACCTAGTGTGCGTGCAGAAATATTGCCCTGTTTGACTTCAGAAAATTTGGTCAGTGAAATAAAGCTATGACACTTGTCTAAACAAAGCAACTGTCAGCTCATATCACAAGCTCCTTCTAAATAAAGAGCTGCAGTGCTCCAAATTTGTTTTTCTTTAATGAACCCAAGCCTTTCCACTGTCATTATTCATTCCTTCTAAAAACACTGGAAAACGCAATACATTACTCAACTGTGACCTAGCATGTCCTAAGGTGCATATTTTATTGATGTAAATAAATGGGATTCTAGTCTACCCAAATGCTGATGTTTTGATTTTATAGAAATACTGTTTACTTTAAAAGTTGTCATTAGTGCAATGATTATTTTCCCTGGAGGCTCTGATGATAATCTGGAGGACCACTGCTAGCAGCCTGCTTAGGATCAGCAGATTCACAGGGCAGTGAAACTATTGGATTTTGGGGTATAAAGAGGAAATAGTTAAAATGTTTGCTGTTTGCTGTGTTTTACTCCAGTACATATTTTTCCTTCCATTGAAACAAAGAGGTTCGAAAGTGCATTAGTTTCATGCTTGCATAAGTGCAAACTCAGTTGATAAAATTACAGTATTAAACTCCAGTAGTACTAGGCATGAAATTAAAATGAACCAGACACTGGGAATTTGCTATTATTACAAATGAAAATCAAATAAAAATGTACATTTTACAGTGCTCAGAGCTAGAAGAAATGCTGTAGATGTTTTCCTGTGCTTTTGATGTGAGCTGTCCCTCTAGTTCTCTTCCTGGATATCAATCTTGGAAACCAATACACATGTAAATTCTATTTCCCTTATTTCTGCCTTTAGGTGGTATCCAGTTTTATTTTATCAACAGGAATTCATTTTAAAAAGGTCACTGACTTAATGAAATAGTTTTCAATGTTTATGCCTACACCTTCCTTTGAAAAATAGATTTACCTTAACTAGGTATTCATCAGTACAAATTAGCTGGAAATATTAAATGCCATATCATTACATGAGAAAAAGAAATGAAAAATGTGCTGTTACTGCTCTGGGGAAAAAAACAGTAATGTGTTGCATCAATGAGAACTAAAAACTAAAACCGTTTATGGCTTGGACATCCAAGGAGTCTAGGCAAATCCTAGCGATTGATCCTCCCTGTGGTTGTTGGAAGATAAGCAGGTAGGGTAGGTTTTGACAAAAGTTCCATTCCTCATTAAAATATATACATCACATAAATTTTAAAGGTAATAATGCTGGGATATTTGAATTAAATTTCAAAAAAAAAAAAAGTTCATGTCAGCATCTGTTTTCCAACAGTTAAATCCATCTTTGGAAAGAATTGCTGGCAACACTGGGCTTCTAGCAAAGGCAGATAATAAGAGATAAACAGGGGCTGATTTCTGAAATTGTTACTCACTCAGTAGTGGAAATTAATTGTTGTAAGCCTACATTCCATGGTTGTTTCACTGCTTCTTGTGTTTTTATACAGGAAATAAACACATAGAACATTCAGGCTGTCTGGCATTGGGGAACTAAATGAACTAAAAAGAGCAAAGAAGTTATTGCATACTCTAGTGTTTCTTGTATTGAAGTACAGTAGAAGAAACGATAATCCTGATGGTTAAGATATGTACCAAAGCCGGTCTCTATAATACGTTCACTGGCACAACGCCGGGTGTCCCCAGCCACCAGGGAGGGACACGTGGGTTGAAGCCA
>JAVJGH010000008.1:1896816-1912690 GCA_035590175.1 Aviceda leuphotes | reverse complement strand
TCTCTGAGCTTCGTGGGCACGTCGCCCTTGCCCATCCCCACGGAGCCCGCTTCCATTTTAGGGGTTTACTGGTCAGTTGCACAAGAGGGAAGCAGTTTCTATACATTTGTAATATAGAAAGAAATCTTTTCTACATTACGGTCTTAAAAATTGCCAGGTAACCTAGTTAAAAAAAAAAATTGTTGGAAATTGCCAATAAAGGCTCTGACACTTTGAAACTTTACACTTCTAGAGCAGAAGCTGCTTCTTCTCTTTGAAAAAAACTTTATTTCACTAGTATGATTCAAGTACTAAGAATTAGTTACCACAGTAACAGAACAAGACAACAGACCTTTCTGCTGACTTTTACTAAAACGTAAAATCATTGCTATTGCACAGCAGTTGCTGAGGTATAAACCACATCTAATTTGCAGGTGATACAAAATGCTTTCAAGAAATGTAGTACTCTGAAGTTTATGGTGCAGTTTGATACGTAGTTCAAGTGGAGAAATGGATGGAAAATATGTACAGATTAGAAGTATGCTATTTATTTAATTAAACCATCATCACAAAAAAACCCAGAACAAATAAACTTAATTTGTACTCAAGTTGAGAAAACAATTCCTATGCATGTAGGGTCTGATCACAGCACTAAGTAGGGATGTAACTAAGCATGAGACACGTGGCATTCAGTGGCATTCAAATTGCACAAATTTGCTAAATCTCTTTAGATTATTTTAATTATTATGACCCTAGGTCAAGAAAGAGGAACTAGATAATTGGTCCTGTACTCATTTGCAGCTTGATTAGTCTACTGACTAAAGCTGCCGTACAGCTGTGCATTGCCCTATAGGTTGGGATTACTAACTGCTGCCGTGGTTAGTATTAAAAGAAGCCAAGCATGACAAAGTAAACATATCTCATGCCCTTCTGTTACTACTCACCCTAGAAAATTAAGCATAATCTGACCTCTGGAGATAATTAAGCAAGGAGTTATAAGTGTATCATATAGTTGAAGTCATTATCTCTTTTCCATATTATTTTTACACCTGACTTCAGAATAATTATCATCAATTCACCATGGTTTGGAAGCAGAGTCAAGTCTAAATTGATTTGGGTGTAGAAAAATGATCTTCCTGCAGGAGACTGAGCACTGCTAGCTTTGACTTATTGTCTTTTGCCAGAAATATTGTCATGTTTGTCACCCCACTTTGCACAGTTAAGTTTCTGTTTTCACTTGATCATACAGCTAAGATTGTGGAACAAACATATTGACATTAAGTCTCACTTTTGGCTTTGACACTACCAGCTCAAATTGTGTTTGTTTTTTAACTCGTGCTGTCTATAGCAATTGGTTTTGGAATGTCTAAAAGGTGATTGAAACACATCAAGGTTGGATGCCAAGGCTGCTAAAGGACCCTATTAAAGGTATGGTTGATTAATCAGTCTGATCCCACAACAGGCTTAAAAATCCACTGGAGTTTTCTTCTTATAATGTTGTAAACAACATAAATGGATATGACGTATTTGATCCTTCCTTATAAACTGCTGAAACTATTCTGTATTTCTAACTAAATTCCAACTTCAATATCTCTGCTTTACAATACACTTCTTACTCCAAGGCAAAATTTAAGCCATTTCTAGTTCCCGAGAGACTAAAGCTGGTGGTTAAAGATCAGAAAAAGGTTTATTATAATGGTAAAACAAATCCGTATTTTCTTAGACATGGCTTACACTATCCGGTGAGAAAAGGAAACAAATTATCATGCTGCAGAAATTTTTTTTTCCTGCTTAGCTAGTTCTGTGTCAGTTTGTAACCTGTAAAATATATGTTCTAATCCTGGAAAGATGTCTACATGTGCTCAACTTTAGGCACCTGCATGATTAAAATCACTGGGACTCGAGTTTAGAGTAAAATATGAGCAAAAATATTCTGGGCTTCAGTTTAGTTAAAGATGTGAGAAAGTAACACTGTCCCGGCTGCAGTGAAATGGGAGACTTTTGAATAATAAGTAAGTTGATGAAAAATCACATAGCTAAGTAAAGATTGATAGGATGATTTAATTTTTCAAAAATTCAAATTAAAAAAAGAAGTATAAATTCAGCTAACCCCTGCTTTAGGAGGAAGTGGATCTAACTGATGCTTATTTCTAACTTCCTCAGACTAGCGTAGATATACGTATCTCACACAGTTCTATTACATAAGTACTAATTAGAAAAAGGACATTCAGAAATATATGTTTGATGTAACTTCGCGTCTTGCTGCCTTTCAGGCAAGAAAAGTGTCCAATTCTTAGCAGAGGCAGGAAAAGGACTTCTGAAAATGGGAAACAGGACAACAGGTGAGATTTTGGACCAGGTGATAAGAAAGAAGAAAAGCCAACAATTCATCTACTGGTTATTAGTATTATTAGATATGGAATTCAACACAAATGTACCTCTTTCTCCTCAAAATGTTATAAGTAGGAATGAATTAGCAAGATGTTTGTCAGGGAGGACAAAAAACTTGTCAGAGCAAGAGATTAAGATGGAAACTAAAGATCTCTCAATTTCTTTTTTTCTATTTTCCAAAAATATAACTTTAATTTTGAGTTTTTTTCATTTTTTAAAAAAAATTAATTTTTATTTTCTAACAATATTTCTCCTACTTTGTGACTTTCCATTTTTTTTTTCTATTTGTCTGTTGAGATAATAGTTCATATTTTACATCCTAAATCTGGGCTGTAAGAGTTATTTCAGATAGGATGTTTGTATTTACTGAGTCTCAACAGTGTGTTTTGTACACAGTTCCTGCCCAGAGGAATCTATGGAGTCTAGCTGGGCTCAGACAAAACAAGTTGGAGATCAAAGTAAAAGACCTAATTGCAGCAGAAGCCTGGGGCTCTGGAAGAATTTGCCTGCATCAGTAATGCAAATATGCGGGGCCTGATTTGAAGACAAGACAAGAAAAGGTTTATGAAGAGGTAGATGTAGTTTACTCGACAAGACAAAAAAGTAAAAAAAACCAAAAAAGCACATTAAAGTCTACCAGCCCTACTGATTATTTCGCATTTGCAGCAAGAACATTGATTCCTGACGGTCTTCCATCAGTCGTGCTGTTTAACTGCATGCTTGTTGAATTTTTCAACATTACATTACGTTTTCTATCATGTGTGGAAAAACACTTCTTTATCCTTCAGTTCTTCTTTGAAATCACTTCAAAAAGTTTATAGAAACCTTGACCACCTGTAGATACAGGTGTGATAATGATTAATGTAGCGCTCGGACCATGGCCTCTGTGCTGCCTCTAACAATCTTGCTATAATCATGTGGCCCGCACATCTGGTTTCAGTCGCTACAGATTGGCTCTGCCTCTTCAAGACAACAATCTGTTTTCTTTCTTTCTTTCAAAAAAAAAAAAAAAAAGAAAGTTTGTTAATTCTTGACATGGACTATCAGGTTTTCTACTTTTCAAAGAGCCAGTAATAATAATCAAAACAGAAACTAAAACCAAAATATTCTGGGTGCAGACTTTTGCCCAGAAGAGGAAGTAACAGGTAGTATTAAAGAAAAAAACTAGTAATATCAACAAATCAAAAATATCAAACTGATTATTTTACTGAAAAATAATAGAAGGAATGGTTTGATTTGTTGGGTTTTTTTTTTTTAAGTACAGAAATACAATTGAAAAATAACAATAATATTTCACATTCTAAAACAGAGAACCAAGGCATGCTCTCGAATAACTGCCCACCAGCCTAGTGATACATCATTCCTATTTGATATATTGCTATTTCCTATGTATACCAATAGCATGTATCAGAACTTTAATTTAAACATTGTCTAAATTCTCCATGTAGAATAGTTGAGGTGCAGGGACAATTTTACAGGGAAAATACAGAAGAAAAAATACTATACATATTGTTTCCCACTGTGTAAAGGATTTCTGTTGCAAAGATGAATCACAGTTGTATGGCTTTTCTTTCCTGAGACTTAAAAGATAAGGAAAAAAAAAAAAAAAAAGAGGAAAAACAATTTCTATGCAGAACCTGTTCAAGTGATATAGTAGCAGAGTTTACAAGAAGTAAATAAATAAAGGGTTTTTTACTAGAATAGTAATTGCAGGAAATGCAATAAGTGATGTCTGTGCATCTATCTTTTCTTGCTCTTGTCTGTAACATCACACAGATTAGATTACTCTAAACCACAGTTAATAAAATCAAAATGGAATCTGTGAAACAGTGGGGTACATGGAAGTTGGCATTATTAACTCTCCTTCTATGTATCACTTTTTGGGCCAGACATTTCAAAGCAATTTTAAAAGCAAAAAAAAAAATCAAAAATTCAATTTTACATACGGTAATTTGAGTCTCAGTGCAGGGAGGTAATTTGCCCGAGATCAGTTTGTAATCCAACAGACAAATGGCAAGTCAAACTCGGGTCTCTCAAGCCTCCTCTATGATCACATCTCTTGGATTATTAGGCAGACTGTAAAATCATCCTGTGCCAATTAGTGACTTCTAAGGGCCGATCTGTCATCCCATTCCCGTTTGAGAAAAGATCCTACCGGGTGGCTTTGTATAATGGGCTAATGAAAATCTATATTCAAGTAGCTGAACAAGATGCCTTGTATTTTGCCACTATTGTTTAATGACTGCATTCTCTGAAAACACTTACGGACGAGTAGTTCGAACAAACAAACAAACAAGCTGACTTCCACGGGAAACTGTGCCCATGGAATCCTAGCAGCATTTTAAAATGATTTTACAAAAACCCTCATAGAAGTTAAACACATCCTCATACAAATTCAATATATAGAAATTAAATTGCACTGTACAGCAGAGAGGTCATAATGCAATATTTTTCAAGGGTTTCTAGTAAAAAAAAGTACGTGCTGAGGTATAACTATAGTGGCCTGCAGTTTTATAGGTACCGTCTGAAGGACCTGCATGCCAGAATAGTCAGCTTTTTTGTACAGAGGCTTGCAGATCACTGTGGACATATTCATTCTTCGTGCTGGGAAACCAGTGCTGCTAAGCGATAACCCAATAGCTTCATTCAACCTTGTCAGTTTATAAATTTGTTTAACAGTGGTTCCAAGGTCTTCACACATTATGTAAAAAAAAAGATTCTGGATCAAACAAAAAGGAAAATTTTTGTTAAAAAATGTAGTAGATTTATACAAATATTTTATTGGCAACATGTCTAACAAATCATTTGGATGAAATTCTTCTTTCACTTACCACACTGCAATTCTGACTCTACTGACACCAGCCCAATTGACTTACACCAGAATTAACTGTTAGACTTAAGCTCACACCTTGTTAAAATCTGTTTACACCCTTTTATGCATTACCATGAAATTGCTACTAGAAGTCGGAGGCAGCGTAATTTATAAACTGAAATGTCAGAAAAGAGAATCATAACAGTTAAAGCAACTGAAAAAAGGCAGTATGAAAATTTGAATGGGAAAGAGTCCTATTCTTAATTTAATTGCACTTCCCTCTAAAAGTTCAGTGTGTACCTGACCAATGTAGATTTCATTATATTCATGCATTGGTAAGGAGGTCAAAGAGACTCTGCAACTGGTGAAGCCTAAGTGAATGTAATGGTAGTTAATTGTGCCCCTTTTCAGAGTCTCTCAGAATTTTGTGGTATTTTTGTTTTGTCTAATGCACAAGGTATAAAGTGCAGATGTGTTTACATTTCCTTTGAAGTAATGCTTTATGCAGCAAAAAGGATTTTTTTTTTTCCTCTGTACATACTGCTTACTTATATGAACGGTAACCGAGCCACCCGTGTTCTCCACCCTTCTCTTCCCTCAGTTGTCACATGGCACATTTATTCAGTGGCCCAGAAAATCCACTGCCATGTGTTATACAAGAGAAGTGTTAATGGGTAGAACCACAGGTTTTAAAATAACTGAATGCCTGTTTGGAAAATAGAATTATTTCAGGAGAATGGGAACTTCGGAATTCTGCGGTTGGCTTCTCTGTGCTACAAGGCCATGAAAAATCTGCACACGAGCAGGGCTGGAGGCCTCTGCTACTTTTACCTGGAGTGAACAGAAGAGGTGAACCTTTGTTTTTAAGGAAATGTCATTTCTGCGATGTGCTGCTAGCTACTGTGGCACATCTTCAAGGTGACTTTTGACGCAGACCCTCACAGAGCTAGGCGACGTGCTGAAAAGAGCAGCCCCTTCCAACGCGCCCAACGATTGGGGCAGTATTTTCTCTGCTGGCGGGGGGCTACATACCATCATTTTTAACCTACAGCCACCAAATGAGGAGTGTTCTGTCACAGAAGTCACGGCACGTGTGAATCTGGTTAGCAGAAACACTTTTCCCTCTCATTTTTGCACTCAGGATGAAAAGTGAAATGTGAGCTAATAAAACCTAGTGGTGGCTCGACTGGAAAGGCCGAGGTCTGATTTAGGTCAGGAATCAAGATTCATCATCTCAGAGGCTGCAGTTCAGCAGAGTCTGAACTTTTGATTCAGATACAGATTTAGCCAAGTTTATGTGTTCCTTTGATAAACGTATAATAGCTGAAGATGCTAAGTAATGGGTGTGGGTATATTTTTTGTTATTTGTCTGTTCTTGGGGTTCTGTATTACACTTTAGAAGCAGAAGATACACCTGAAGTTTATGCATTTCACCTGGACGTAAAACTGAGAAAAATAAGAACTTTAAAATAATATCATACCGTATGGGTTAGGGCTCTTATATTTTTTTATTCCTCTTTTCTTCTAGTTCCAGAGCATTAGGGTTTGGTATTTATGTTGTAGTATTCTGAAGCATTTTCACAGTGGAATACCAATATAAGTTACATTCCGGGTAAGGTGAGGCAGGTTATTAGGAAAAGGATGTTTTGGTGGAGCAAGTAAATAAGAAGTGTAGATTTAGTGACCTTAAGTACAGAGGCTTCTCATTTCACTGGAATCGCTAACTGTTTTCTCCACTGCCCCCCTTTCTTTCCCCCCCCCCCCGCCAACACCAGACCCTGCTTTTTGGGAGTTATCAAGAGACAATATGGGTGCATGAAGTTGTGAGCATGTAAGTAGGAAGCAGCTCACTGAGTCATTATGAAAGGGTCAGGGGTTGGGGGGGAGAAAAATAAACAGCAAAACCCCAGAATGTAGTAATTAATGATTCTTTCCATCAGTAGATTCCAAAATAATTTGCAACGAGGAGACATATGGGGAAACCGATGAAGGGCAATAACTACTGCTAGCCACCTTTTCTGTACTTTGGTCTATTACTCCCTTTGTTAGCTTACAAGTACTTCATTAGGAATGGAAAATAAAGGAAAACCAGAAGAACTGAAAACCTAGATGAATATCTGAAGAATGAAAGAGAAAAGGAGATCACCGAGGGAAAACTATGACTTCAGATGTTTACAGTGAACTCCTGTAAACTGTGCAGCAGTGACTTAGCTAGGTATTGCAACAGTGCTTAACCACGCAGAATAAGCAGATTTCAGGAAAATAAGCAGGAAATAAAAATTTCTATAACATGGAAAGAAGGTAAAAGTGTACTTGTATTGACCAAAGAACTAGTGAAATCTTAGAGAAGAAAAAGTAAGGGGAAGTATCTGAAATGAGAGTAACATCGATGTTTACCATAAAGGAGACAGTAAGTTTATTTGATTTATCTTCCTTTCTTTCTTGAAAATGTCAATTTTAATGATGTTTTTTAGTGAACTTTAGAAGGGATTTCTGTTCTGTCACTACTAGGCTCATTACTTGTAGGCTTTGTCATTAGCAGGCGAGCAAAAGCTAGGCTAGAAAGGAAATTTTGCTAATAGCTAAACATGCCAATTTTCCTATTAATCACAAACTCTACGTTCACCTGCTTTGATTCCCCAGAACAGCGGTGCCCGCCAGCCATTGGGGGGCACTGACTGCTTAGGACTCCCTTTCGACCTCGGTGGGCAGCAAGTTACGCAGTCGGACCAACAACGTCCAAATTCATCACAGAGAGCAAAGACGGAGAGATCCCCCCAAACTGTGCCAGCCTGGAACGGTTCCCCAAGCAGTGTAACTTCTTACACGGGTTAAGGAAGAAGAGCAACTCCCACTTAGCAAAAAAGTGTGAGGCTGGTGGCATATAAAGCTAAAACCAGCCGTAAAGCTGCTGTATCTGTGTTGTAAACCATAAAATGCTGCCAGCCTAACCACCACTTTTAGGTTTCTCTTAAAAGGTTTTCAGGTACCTAGTCAGCATAATAAAAACCAATGGAAGTGAAATATCAAGGGAAGAATATTTCTTTCTCTAATAGACTAATCATTTTGCACTGGTATCTTTTTCTTCAGGAGAAGATAGGAACAGTATTTGTTTTTCCTCTGTGATATAATCTAAAATTTTATATTACGTATTCTGAGGTTATTATGTATTCCTTCTGAATAACTCATTCTAGTACTCAGACTTTCTCTTAGTTCCTTCAAGTGGATTTTTGTCTGCTGTCTATCAAGCTGTCTCACTGTATATGCTTGATAACTGCCATCCTGCAGAATAAAATTTAAAACAAACAACCCTCTGCCCAAAACCCAACCCCCAAGTCTTTCACACATGCTAAAAAGAGATTTAAAACTTTGAAAAATATTTTGAAGAAGTAGTCTTTTTTAGTTTGATAATGGTAACAGATGCTAATTCAATTCCTAATGACTCTGCTTTAAGGTATAACTTACCTTGGTGGAAGAAGAAAAAGGACTGTGGGAAAAGGAGTGTAGCTTGGATTAATTACCCCAGCTAATAATGAACTAGGTAGTTTGGCTATGTGTAGCAAATTAGCCATGAAAATATACAGCTCCATTTAGGCTAATGTTCATTGCTTCTTGGTAACCCTTCAGAATACATGATCTTGGGACAAGGAACCATTTTACAGTTCTGCGTTTACACTGAAAAACAGGAGTTTGGCTGAAGATTGGTGTTAAGACAGTGCAAATAAGAAGTCCCACAGCTATTATGGTCTGTTGTACTTACTCCGTGAACACTGAAATTAGTTGGTCCTGTTAGCTCAGAACTTCTAAGAATGCAAACAAAGTTGAATTTTGCTGCCTAAAAGTTGGAAAATGGGAGATTGAGTGTTGGAGAGAGGGAGTCCTAGGAAAATGATTATTTTGTCTTCTGTTGCACTATGATAGAGGGAAACTGCTGTTTGTTAGCATGCCCCCAAAAATATCAATAGGCCAAACTTCCTTCTTTGATGGTAGAGGATTTTGCAGACCTCAGATACAAGGAGGGAAAAACCAAAGTAAAAGGACCATGGTTGTCTTGGTGTCTTTAGGCATTTGCTTTTTCAAACAGTTCCTACCGTGCCTTCTGTCATATCAAACCTGATTGATTATCCAGGTGTCTGTGGATAATAAAGAAAAGAAATGTAATAGGAAAATTGGCAGTGTCTCTGGCTTGCCCCTAAAGACAGCCTGCTAGGAGTCTATTTAATGTGTAAAAGTGCTTATTGCTTCTTCAGGAATCAGCCTAAATGTCTGGGGCATGTCACAGGACAGGTTGAAAAAACCTGCACTAGTATTTTCTTCGATCTGCTAAATGTAGGGGCTTTGCACACAATTCTTGTTCACACAACGCTTTTTAGAATCTTTCTTTCTAAAGCACTTTGTGCGTTTTCTGCATTAGCTTTTCTTTTCAGTGTAACTGAAAGCTTCGATAATTTTCAATATTCACTCTGAAAACTTCCTTGCAACACATAGCCTAAGAACAGAAAAATACCTTGTGCTTTGTACATCCAAACAAACCTTCCACAGTCTGAATGCTTGACATATATGAGATTAGTCTATGTGATCTAGTGGCCTTACTACTTCTATAAAACCCCAAAACAATATTGAATATTTCAGGATATAATAGTATGTTGAACATCTTACGGATCGCCAGGAATTAATTTCATATTTACTTATAATGAGAAAATATTTTTCATTCCTGTGAAGAATTTTATTTCTCGTCATTGCTGTTTAGTTGTGTACCATGGCTGTAGAAAGGTTAGCACATGCCCAAATAAATTGTCCGATTGCCACTGGCGTCTCTGGTTCTGTGCATCGGAGACAATCTTGGTGACTTTGTAGCAGTTTTATGGAAATACTTATGCGGGGATTTTATCTGTAGAGAAACTTCAGGATGTAGCTTTCCACAGGATGGAGCTCTAGATATCGTTCTGGCCCAGAGTCTTTTTCGTTTGGTCACATCAGATTAGACTAAAAAAGGTCCAATTACTACTTTTTACCTTGGCTGGTTATATGACCAGTCATACTAAAATTGCTGCCTAATGTAATGAATTTCCTTAGGCAAAAATCAAGAAGAGTTAATGATCTTCATTGCTAAACTTAATGTTTATCTTTAATGTTGCTTGACAGAAAGAGTGTGCCATAGTGTCCATTAGTGGGACTTTTCAAGAGAGCTCAAAGGAACTAATCTTACAATGTTTCTTTATACCACTTTTATCTGTTTCATCAGTTTATTTTCTAAAGGTTTCTCCAGCTTTATGCGTTTAGGCTTAATTCCTGTAGTTTGCAGCAAGAGAATTTCTCAGACTTCCATCAGAATTTACCATTTTACCAAGCTTGCATAAAAAAATAACATCACCGTAGTTATATTTTATTCTGATACAATTTTACACTGCATTACCAACCAAAACAATGCTAACAAACACTGAAAGCATTCTAATTTAAAAATAATACTATGATTTTATTTTTATTCCAAGTCAACAAATAAGATCACTATAAATTTTCTGAAGGATATCAATAGATCAACAGAGTTTAATTTATTAATGTCAAGTTTAATTTTTCTACCCTTCACTTCTCTGATTGAATTTCTGAAGAACTAAATTATCTCACTAGTCAGTACTATATTTTTAAAAAAGTGTGGCTACTATGTCTGCTAAAAAAATAAAAAAGTCTAAATCCCACAAGGCTTCTAAATACTCTATTTTAGGTTCCTGTCTCTGCATTTAGACACGTCAAAGTGAACGATTTTTCCAACTCTTCTTGTATGAGATATTGTTGCTATTCTTTTAAAAATTAGTCTGATACTTATTGCCTATATATGGAAATTTTCTGGGAAAAAAAAAAAAAAAAAAGTCTGTCATTAGGTAGCGCTGCTCTTTAGCCAGCCTCCCTTCTCTTTTCTGTGGAACCATTCAAATAGGATATTAATCATCTGGATACCTTTGTGGCTACAAAGGTAGACAGTTCATTGATGTAAATGCCTGTTAATGTCGTTCTTGGTTGGTGAGCTTTCAGTTACCATGAAGATAAATAAAATGTTTGAAAGTCTTTCTGTGTAGTCCTTTTATTATATGAACTGTATACCCACAATTATATCTTTCGTGCATATTTTTAGCATTGCTAAGCGCATTGTAATTGTTAACAGTAATGTTTTACTACGGAGTGACTTAACTTTATGAAAATAAACCAAAGGCAAGCCTCAGCTCTACATGAAACAGAGATTAATGGTTTTGAAGAGGAAGACATTCTAGCGGGAGAATTTTAATAAATCATTGTAAATCCTTTGTAGTTCTGCAGTCAGTCGCAGTGAATTAGCTGGTCTCGCACTTTATGCTTCATGATTCGCATCATGAAGGATGAAAATACGGAAGACATTGATACACGTCGTCTTTTCCGGAGGCACTTTTCATCTAACTTACTCGTAGTCCGGGACACACCTTCGGCAGGTACGCTGCCCGCGCCCGTTGGACGAAGTAGAGCCGCACGGTGAGCTTTACCTTCCTCTCGTTTGTGAGGAAGTTCATATACATTCCTGAGGAAGAGATCTTCATCCACCCGGAAAGCTCCTTCAAAGACTGGGGCCTTGTGCCTCACCAAGGTCTTGAAGCTTGTCGTCTATTTCCAGCACAAGCTTGCCCTGCCTCCCACGGTTTTGTTGTTGTTTTTAATAGAAATCTCACCGGTGTATTTTTTATAAACTAAGCGTATCAAATGGTAGCAGTTTCCAGATTTTAACAGAGACGTTCTCTTGCCAGAAAGACTAGGCCCAGACTCAGCCTATAAAAATATGCTTGAAGTTGAGTGTTGGTTTAATTTCACTAACGGTAACGGGAACATTGACATACTTAGCTAAGACTGGAGAGAAATGCCATGCAGTTTCCAAGAATAAAAGAGGAAATGTGGGCACAGTGACCCAGTATGTTGGGTTTGGGTGTAAAGATGGCTTCTGAGGGAAGTTCCTCTCTCCAGCCACTCATTCCTGAGCTACATTTTGCCTTCCTTTCAATTTCTCTGACAAAACGCTTTGTCAAGGTGCACTCTAAAGCACAACAAACTTCGGGGTTTGAAGTTTATGCTTAACACACAGACTATTTCAGTGTTGTTAGGATTATTTTAACCTTGCACCGTTTTTATAAGCTTTTTGCAGTGTAGCTCCTCAAAGAGCTTTATTGCCACAAGTGGTAAGGTCAAGGGTATTTCATTTGTGTTGCAGGGCAGGAACAAATAGCTGGGGTGTGTGGGATGGGAGCGTGTTAATCTGGTTTTGCCACCAAAAACAAAGATAACACATTACTCGCAGAAGAGAGTGTGGATTTACCATGAAATCTAAGTTATCAGCTAAGGTTACAGTTGACATTTGTCTTTCTTTCTGAGTTTTTATTCTAGATTTTTTTTTTTTTTGAGAAATGTCATATTTGTAAGCTGAAACAGCACTTATCCACTTTTTGAATTTTCAATTATGTATAGTTTGGGTAAGCAAAGGCTGATTCTTATGGTTTCACTGTCACTTTTACAGGTGAAAAAGTGAAATTCAGTGTTTTGAAGATGGTAGCACATTGTTAAAGATATGTCAAGAGCCACAACTCAGTGTCATTTTTAAGCTTATAACATAGCCTTAAACCACTCATTTCTTCTATTCTTACAATGAAAGTTCAGAAAGCAATTAAGCAATGGAAGGCATGTTCTGAAGTATGGTCATGTAGTGCACAAATAAAACAATATGTGACTGGAGGAAAATGATTAGGAGGAAAAAGAAGCCATTCACCAGCTGCAGAGGCTGATGTGTCGATATACATATTAAATGAGGGGCAACATATGGCACAGGTTGTGCTGCTTTTATGATGTGCAGAAGCACTTTATTCCCTAGTTCTCTTTTTTTTTGCAAAACAAACTTCAAAATCAAAAGCTTAATGAACAGCCTTTACCTTTTCAACATAAAGGAAATTTGTTGAACGGGAGTTTAAGTAAATCTGAAAAGCTGTAACAGTTGTTTATTGTTATAAAATAACTTGCTCAACTCCTCTAATTCAATGTGTCATATGAATTGTGGTTAAATAACCATAGCTTATTTTGAAACACAAATTAATTATCTATTACAAGCATGCTATTGCTTATCTCTTTCAAAGTCTCATTAGTATGCAAATTACTCTAATTAGGTCACTGTCAGACAATATTTGTGTAGAGTCACTTTCCAAGGTTTAATATGATGGTTTGGGTTCCTAAATATTTATAAATAAAGCTCCTAAAATCAGCTTTACTTAATAGGGATCATTCAGAAAGTCTCATTAGTTCAGTGGAATTAATCTCAGATGACAAAGAGGAAAAAAGTATGATTTTCTTTTTTTTTCCAGAAGATCATATCTTTCAATTTCCACACATAGTTTTAGCAGATTAGAGAAACAGTATCATATTTTTAATAGGAATTATACTTTAAAAGTCTTGCCATATAAAATGGATATGTTGTCTTTGATCTCTTGTTTTTCATGTATGCCTCGATAAAGAAGTGAAGACAAGAAATGGAAAACTTTATGCATCATGAGGAAAGTCTGATGCACTGAAAAATAGGTACCGCAGACAAGAATTATCATGTACAGTTGTAAATATATACTTATTCATTGCACTAAAGTGTTTAACCTTTAGGGTATGGAACTTTGATGACTTTTTAAAATCTTGTACAAGAGACAAGGAGACAAAATTAAAAATATTTATGAATCAAAAAAAAAAGAAAAGAGCCCCAGAAAATAGGATTTGGAAGATAAAACCTTGTGATAATACCCTGCAAAAATAGAAAGCAGGCATTTTTCCTGTCCTTCTGGGGACGGGGGAGAAGGCAAGGGGGAGAGAGAGAGAGAACGAATTTGGGGTTTGGGAACAGTCTCTGGATATACCCTGATTTAGAATAAAGCTGAAATTAATTCAGCAAAACATTAAGTAAAAGAGAATTTTTCACGGTCTTTAGAATTTCAATCTAATGCTCTGCATGCATGCATTATAGCTATTTTTCAAACCAATAGAACTGATATCTTGATACTAGAATTCTTACTGTAAAAGAAGTAAGAAAAAAAAGAAATAATAACTGTAAATTCACTGCTATTATGTGAAGCCTACTTAAAGGTCTTATTTCAGATTAATTCTCCAAATATTTTGGATTCAGTATCATCCGGGAACAAAACCGCTCTTCCCATCCACTGTACGGGCAGTCTCTTCCACCTCTACAGAGCTCATCATGGGATTAGGCGCACAGATAGAGTATTTGTACTGAAATATTAAGTGCTCAACTTCTCTTAAACTTTTCAGATAATTTGAAGCAATTAATTAAAATTGCCTTTGAAGGTAAGTATCATGGTAAAACAAAGCATATCAAATACTATTTAAAGGAGAATATTTTTCCACAGAAAGTTGCAAAGCCTTGAATATGTTCTAATTTGAAAGATCTTGCAGTATTAATCATAATATTTGCTAATTAGATAATACAATCACAAACCCACAAGGTAGTTCTGGTTGTGTCATGATTTGTATGATAATGTCTTCTTTCTCAGTAATCTGATTTTCTTTTTAAGTATAGGAAACCTTCAGGACCTTCCTAGCAAGCAGTCGGGTGCTTTCAATCCCACTGGACCAACAACTGGCGTTCCTCTCTTTCCTCGTGCCTCACAGTCCACACCAGACCCGTGGTCGTACTGGAGGCCCAGTAGAACTTGACCCGGCAGAAAGAGGTTGCGGGTGAGCCGGTGGGCAACGGCCCAGGGCTGCCCAAACCCAGCGCTGGGGGCTGGACCGACGGGGGGGCGAGAGGCAGTCTTCGTCGGGGGGAAGGGAAACACGCAGGGGCAATTGGCTGTCTTAGCAGAAGACATGTCAAATGTCACCTAACACATCAGGTAAAAGCATGGTAGCTTTGAAGTGTTTCATAAAAAAGGGTGGAAAGCCCTGGAAATTATTATTTACT
Organism: Aviceda leuphotes; assembly: GCA_035590175.1. Taxonomy (NCBI): domain Eukaryota; kingdom Metazoa; phylum Chordata; class Aves; order Accipitriformes; family Accipitridae; genus Aviceda; species Aviceda leuphotes. The sequence continues at coordinate 1,897,544 of JAVJGH010000008.1, read as the reverse complement.
GTTTTACGCGGAGGTCTGCTGCTGATTGTTAAGCACGGTTAAAACATTCTGCATAGCTTGTTCACGGTCACGTAACTGTGACGGGTCCTCTCCCCCTCTCAAAAAATAAGGAATGCTTGGGTGTTTCCTTAGGTGATGGATTTGTCACTTTGAAAATAAAACTGACTTTTAGACAGCTAAGTGAGAATTTAGCAACATTGCATCAGATCCTCATTCTTAAAAAAATAGAGTTCGGACACTGTGAATGAACAGCCTGTCATTGAAGTTGGGATTCCAAAGGGAAAAGCTTAAAGGATTAACACAGAAAGAAATTTAATCTTAAAACCCTTCTTGAAATCTTACATGAAGTCCCAAAAGAGAGAATGAAAGAGAGAGACAAAGGAACCGTGAAGGAGATGTGGACAAGAGAACAACTTTACTTCACTGTCTGTTTGGGGTTTTTTTGTTTTGTTTTGTTTTTAACTAGACTTGGTCATGTTTTGATGCTTGTGCCAGAAAGTGAATACTTTTTAGTACCTTACATGTCCATGAATTCTAGGAGCCAGCAGCCCCTAATGATATGCAGCATTTAGAAACTTCTATGTGATACTTCTACAAAATCCATAGCCAGGATTTTCCCATAATGTAAAAAGGAAAATTGTGAAAAATTAACTACAGTTTGGTTCATCTGCTAGACGCCTTTACCTGTGTCCATACCAGAAAGATGCTACACTTCTATTTTTCTAGTG
>JAVJGH010000008.1:1841910-1854879 GCA_035590175.1 Aviceda leuphotes | reverse complement strand
TTTCCCACCATGTCCTTCAGACAGTCCAGCCACATTAGGCAAAGATCATATTAGGTGAAGACCTCTGTTTCTGTGTTCTGGCTGGTGCTTTCCAAATTTTTTTCAGGTAATACACTCTACTGCTCTGTTGGCAGGTAATTGCATTTAAAAACAGATCTCTTTTCTTCTCATCAGTGAAAATTCCTATGTGTTGTTTTGAATAATTTTCTTATTAAATACTTGGGTGTTTTTAATGAAGATTTGCAGTACTGCCTCACATCTGAAAATAAAAATGGTATAATTAAATGTTTCAGAAAGAGCACATGAGTTTTGAAAATTAAGACCTTGTGGAATTTCAGAAGTATTTTCTCCTTGCTTTCTCTGTATATGATACCCTCCATGTTTTGGATTAGGAGATCTGAAAAAAAAACCAAACCCAAAACCAAACCCAACCTACTGACCTGTTAGATTACTTGTTTAATATTTTAGCTTGCATCAGAAGTAGACTGCTGTTGAGATTTCGTAGTATGTTCTATTTGGTTTAGATGGCTGGCTAGTATTGAACTTTACTAAACCATGAGAGACAGGTTTTTTTGGTTGAACTTTACTAGACCTTCTGAGACAGGAAGCCTGGAGGAAGCCATGATTATAAGGGCAAGGTACATCTCACCCACCTTTAGCCACTTCAGAATCCTGTCTGCTCTTTCTTTAGTTCATAGAAAGAAATAAGCATATTCCCAGAGCCCGTTATTCCATAGAAAGACAATCATTCACTCTATTCTAAAATTGCATGAATCATTGCTTGGATGCGATTCAAACATTTCCCTCTCCATTGCCATGAGAATCAGCATAAAGTAAATTAGCATAAGGTAAAATATTAGGAAAAACACATCTAACGCTAGCTGTGCTAACTGCTTCTGGAGGAATTTACACTTTGAAAGAGGCTATCTTGCTGATTACAACATATCTGTAACTAGCAATGTTTTTATAGAAATAATTATATTCACATCTTATTTCTGTTTAACATGCTGATTGGGGTCTGGAGATGAAGACAAGCCTTCAGTAATCTCAGGAGGCAAAATCTCTTAGTTTAACTAAAGGCTACTCACATAGCTGGACCATTTTATGTCTTGTCAGTAGACATATTTTAAATGACAAGTCTATCTATCTATATAACAGATAAAAAGAGTATTATTTAGCATATTTTTAGTAGGTGTTTAATTGAACAGTGTCTAAATTTAGATACAATGTTCTCCAAAGAGGAAGTAGTCTTTGTGGGTTTTGTCCTCATAATAAACAGTTGCAATAGACGTTCATGCTATTCTCTTTTGAATTATTTTTATTGTGCTTATTGTCTTATCATCCATGAATTATTTTTTTTAGGAGACATTAATTCTCTTTAATACTACTGCTTGTTACCGGTAGCACAGAGACTACTACCAGTGTTGAAAATGGCAACTAACAGTCCGACGTATCATCAAATTGTCAGTGATTAAACGGTAACAAAAATCAGGTCAATATTTTTGCTGCAAACTAATTTTCTCTGAACGTTACCAGGTTCTGAACTAAGAAAGATGTTCAAATGAACGGAAGATGCAAATCTGGGGTTATCTCTGCTTTGAGAGCTATTTCATGCATCTTTCACATCTTTGAAATTAGCATTAGAAGGTAGAAGAATGTACCAGTCAGGAATAGCTGCTGCACTACTGAAGCATGTCTTTTCATATACTTAAATGATTCTTTTTTTTTTTCCTAATTTTTCCCTGCTTTCTTTCCCCAGTATCCAAGTATTGAGATTTCTCTTTGTGAATGACACATGTAAGTATATTGCCAGGCTGTAGGAAGGACACAAATTCAAGTGTCTTGCAGCAGTAGCAAAAGCACTAATGCCAATTACGTTGTACACACTACACAGAAAACTCCTGGAATGTCTTAATGAGAACGAGACAGAGGTCACTGCTCCACCTGGTAATTTAGGATGATGCGTTTTGGCAAAACCTGGATGACATAATTCAACAGATGCTTCAAACACTTCATTAGGTATAGCTTCTATAGCTTCTGCTATAGAAGTTGTTTTATAGTTGTAATATCCTTTCCAGAGGTAGACAGAGTCAAGTCACATTCCTTTAATCTTAAGTATGGTTATGTGAAAAAAGAAAAGTGCTGCAGATATTTTGTTTGCTAAAAGAAATATAGTTTGTTTGTTTTTTTCGGTGGGTTTTTGTTTGTTTGTTTGTTTGTTTATTTTTTATTAGTATTTAAAAAATTACTAATGGAGTGGGTCAAGCCGTTCCTTTCAAAAAACACTTGAGTTCTCTTGCTGAGAGAAGTAAAGGAATTAAAACCACATTTAGAACTGTCTTTTTTTCATTACACATATTAATTTTAAAATTGGGTAATTATTAAGTTTCTTTTGCAAATAAAAGGATAATGGCCGCTTATAAGTTCCTAGCTGATCAGCTGTCATCATTAAAACCTTGTAATTTTGGGGCGGTGGTGGGGAGGATTGAGAATGTAAATATTTGCCTACCTAGAGCTCTGACCATAAACCAAAAAAAAAGTCCTGATAATTCTATTGGTTATATCTGATTATAATGTCATCTATTGTACCATAAATAGAAAAAGCCAATCCCTTTCTGAAAACACAGTATAAAAATTCCAACCTTACATTTCATGAAGGCATTCTGTAAAAAGTGACTACTTTTTTTTTTTACCTGCTTCCTGTCTAATTCCTTTCTTACCTAATTTTGAGTACATAATTAACTGGAAATCAATGCGTGTGATGTTGAGCAGCTGATGCGTGTGTCAGTGTGTGGGTAGGAGGGGAAGGAAGGACAAGAGGTTGGAATATGCAAAGCACCCTGAACGTCCAGGCACTGACAGCTAGCAGAACTTACTGAATTTTTAGGAAAAAATGAAAAAAAAAAACCCCAAAGTTGAAAAGGTGTGAGCTTGGCATTACAGTTGTTAAATGTATATTTTATTTAAGATTTGTATTATAATTTTTCAAAAGAATTCACAAATTGTATTCTTGTCTTCTTTGTTGTCTATGTTTTTATTACAGAATTTCTATCCAGTTAGCCAAGACTTTTTCTTTTCAATTCTTTCCGTGAACCAGAATATCCTCAGACAATGGAATAGTAATCCAAAGCAGAAAAAAATAGAAAAAACCCCATCATTTCTTGGAGTATGTCTGTGCATATTTGGGATTTTCGCCAGCAGACAGCCCTACGAGGAGGGGGCTGCAGAGACGGGGCGGTTCAGCAGCAGGGAACCCCCGCGTGCTGGGACTCCCAGTAACAACGAGCTGGGAAGGTGTTCGGGGATCTGGCTCCACTGCCTACTGGTGCGAGAGCCTGCTGCCCACAGCTGGGTTGAATGGAGTACCCGGGTGACTGGATACCAGCTGGTGCTGGGAAGGTCTGGCTCAGGCAGATCTATCAACGGGAAATCCCAAGTCCGGGGAACCGCAGATTTGAAGTTTTCGTTGTATTTTATTGGATATCTGGGGGGAACCAGCTTGGGCTCATGCTTCTGCCTCTCAGTCCGCAGTGACACAACTGCACCTTCCATTTGTCTTGCTGAACCATCAATGGGTTTTTTTTTCTCTTGGTTTGTTTTTTCTGCTCAGGACCGAGTAGGATGGGCTCAGCTGGGAACAGGTAGGAAGGGGTCATTTATAGTTATTTGCGGTAACTACTTAGTCAAACATAAAAATATCCTCTTCATTTACATTTTATTGAACAATATACACAAAAGGAGAATTAATCTGTACTGGACTTCCCTGTCTTCCTAGCCTTTCCCCCTTTCATCTCCCTGAAAATAACAGCAGGAACTAAAACCTTGGCTTTCCCCGAGTAACAGAGAATGCAGCCATAGCAATTTTCATGTAAGTGGTTTTAAAGTACGTCTCTGCACATTCCTCTTCATAGCTATCCCACTGGAACACATGGAGGTCAGTTCTAATTTATGTCAAGCTCTTGTGGTCACAGAGAGCTGAAAATCAAACCCAGCACTAACAGAAAAGGCTTTTCTTTACTTCTCGGGGGGCGGGGGGGGGGGGGGCGTGAGGTGAGAGTCTTTGTGGGAGGTCCGTGCACTGGATATTTATCATCGATCTAGGGTGATCTTCCTTAGCTACCCCACGTCCATCTAAATATAAAATATGTTTGTCAGTCTTCAAAATATGTTCCTCCCAAACCTAGCTACTGAAGCCCTCTCTCAAACTGAGCAGATAATATAATTCTTTGAAAATTTCTTTCTATGATGCTAGTCACAGAAGACATAATATCCTGTCCCCTACATATTAAATTGGACTCTTAATTGTGTCAGGACAGAGAAAACATGATACCAGTAACTCACAGAGAGACCAGCTGATACAGAACTTTGTGTAAGGTAGGGGAAATTTTTTTATTTGTTTTATTAAATTTGCTTTTACAAAATCTGACAGTAGTTCACATTACTTGAGCATCAGTGGACAAGTGAATGTATTAGTCATGTAGAGGGGATAACGCCTACCCTGCCTTTAGCGTGTAGGTTGTCTGCATTCTGCATTAGATTTAGTATTCCAAATTACTTCATCCTCATCTTTGTTATCAGCCTGTGTATGGTAGTTATACAACTTTTTGTCATTGCTCAGTACAGTTCTTCATTGATTAAAATAACATTGGAAAATTAAAGCTTTTCCTCAAGCCTGAACAAAAATATTTCCAGTTCCTGAAAAGTCCTTTCACTATGGCAGGAGGTTTTAAAAAAGTAATTCATATTTATGTTCCTTTCAGACAAAATGTCTTGAGAAATGACAGGTACTATGGAACTGGAAACTTTATCTTCCTGTCAGAGCTGATGCAGTAAAGTCAGCTGAACAAGATAATAACATATCTCTTGTAGAGGTGGAAGGTGAGTCAGTGCACAGGGGAAGGAGGATGAAAGAAGCTTTCAATCTCAAATCATTTTGGAACAAGCAATGACGCATTAGCCAGTCTTAGCCGGCTAACATGATGAGTGCCAGGTCTAAGAATATTGGATATGTAGGTAAAGTTAAATAAGTTGGAACTGAAACACAGAAAAATCCCCCCAAAGACATTAAAACTGTACCTCTTTGGTACTATAAGGAATAATTTCATTTTGAGAATGGTGCTTGTATATTATTAAAATATATTATCGATGGGAAACACTTGAAAATAATTTAAAGAGAGAACTAGTAAGTGTGATTTTTTTTTTTAATAGTAAATGGGAAAAAAACATTAAATACATGAGGGAGAGATTTGAAAATATATTAAACAATTAAAAATCTCACTATAGGCACACTAAGTGTTGTAAATTTTTGGAAGTAAAGGTTTGTCTTGGAAAGCTAATACGTAACTTTTGTAAGCTTTCTGCACAAGTGATTTCCTTAATGTTTCCTGACTATTGTGTATACAAATGTAGGAAAAAATGCTGTGATTAAAGTGGAATAGTATAGGAAATTGGATGATCTTGTAGCATTCTGCTGTGAATTTTCTGAAGCAGCGATATACTTACTCATTTTCTCCAGTGACCTCGTTACTCAAGTCCATGAGTAGGTTGGTCTCTGAGAATTTACCCTAGAAGTAAGAGACAATCTTTAATTTCTTTTTCCTGTCTGTTAACCTCCATTAAACAGAATTCTCTTCAGAAGTTGAGAATCTGCTCTACTCTTCCAGGTAAACCCTAGAGTTCATTGCCTGCTCTTCATTTTCCCTCACGTGACCTTGAATTCAGTCAAGGGAACCATTCATCCAGAACGACACCTTCAAGTTTTAAATCATCCAAAGATACCCCAGCCCCATATAAGTTCAGATAACCTATAAGGATAATAAAAAGCACTGTCTTTCAGTCAACAGGACAAGTTTACCTTTGGGAAAACTAAATGAGCAAAATGAAAAATCAACTGGCTAACATTAGATATCTAAAAAAATGCATTTGTTGTGGATAAAGAAAAAGGCTGTATTGAATTTATACACTGAGGAAGTATATAACAAATGGTGTCATGATTAATTCCTTCTTCCAGTGTTATTGCAAAGCCAGAATTTCACATGCGTACGATGATTTTCTCTCTCCTCAGCAATTACATCTTTTTCTATCATGGTACCACCTAAGCCTCTCCTCAGACAGTGATGTTTTTATGTTTCCAAGTGTTTGGAAGTTTTGGTGGTTTGGTTTTGTTTTGTGAGGGTTGTTTTTTTTTTTTCCCCGTTTCTCTCCAAATCTATGGTATAGGGGAAATCACGAGGATTTTGCGATTTCTCCCTCCTCCTTGTGAAGCAGTTGTACAAACGCGCTGTTCTCCTACCCGGACCGCCCGGGGAAAGCGGACAGCCATTTCCCAAGCAGCTCATCCAAACCATCCGGAGGGACCCAGCCCGGAGGGGGCTCCTGGAAAAACCGACGTCAGCCGGCGTGGCAGCAGCCAACGGCCCGCAGTCACGCTTCTTCGTGGAGGAGCCCGTCGAGAAGGAGCGGGGATTTATTTTGTGAAGCAAGAGATCCGACGAAGATGTGCAGGTTGTGTACGCTCTCTCTAGAGCCACAGTTGGGGAAGAAAGTGGGGAGGGACAACCTTTGGATTTTGTACGTCGCTAAAATCAGTTGTACTGCCTTCTCATTTTTGGGCCTGTATGCAGAAAATTGTGTGAGTTGGATGAAAACTAGTGGTTTATCTTCTCCGAGTGGAAAAAGGAAAGGATACTGCAAAGTTGAAGAAGCGCTATTTTTTTCTTGTTTTAAAAGTTCTCCCTGTCTCTTTGTAATGTGGTTTTTAGAGTAAGTAGTTTTAGACATCTGTGGAAATCTGCAGGTGGTAAAGGTTCAAAGAGTTTCTGTGGATACGTTACTCTTTATTCTTACTCAAATGCTAGAAAACAAATATGGAAATTGACATTTTTTTCTCTGTCTTCTTTTTAAATGTCTAAAATGAAGGGGAACAGAAGCTGGCGTGGACTGTTGGAAGAAACTGAAGGAAGGAATGTGGCTGTTCATTAATTTGATGATAGGGAATTCTAACTACACATAATGCCATGATACATGAACACCTTAAAATCCAGTTTATTTTCTTATTGAAAAGAAACCTTTTGGAAGCAGTCTTTATATCCTTCTCTAGAATGTCTCTGTCTATCTCTATCTGCATATTTTATATTTAATTCTTTGCATCTATTCAGTGTCAAGTCTTACTTCACGTTCAAGACTTTCAAATATCCTAGTGCCTTGTCTGGATTATCTGACTGTTCTCATCTTTAAATGGGCTCATCTGCAGACATACAAAATATGCCTTCATAAAATATTCTGGAAATATTTAAGGAAAATCTACCACAGTAAAAATTGCCAATTCTTTCTTCCACACCTGGATAATTCGGATTAATATTTGAACTTCTAAGTACTTAGAATTAAAGCAAAACATAAGTCAGATCTTTTTCCGTATTTCAAGCCTACTGCGCAACACATGGTTCAGTCCACAGTTCCGAAGAAGGTATCCAAACTATCTTAGTTTTTGTCGCTAATCTAAATAGGAAAAAACTAAGAACAGTATGGCTTCCCGCTGAGACAGCAAAAGGTCAAAAGGTAAAAAGCGATTGTTCTATTTCATAAGAAACCTTGAAAGTTGCTGGTATTCAAATACTGAGAAAAATTCAAAGCTGAAGTTAACGAGCAAAGAAGCGTGTATCGCGCTAGAGAAATCCACCAGGTTTCAATGTTCAGAGGACTCGCTGAGATTTGAAAGACACAATTTTCCTTGGTCTACCTGGTGCTGAAGAGAAGCTTGAATTTCTCTCTGCCACATCTCATCCGAGGCTCTAACCACTAAGGAAATGAAAGTTACTGTAGGGGCAGGGGTTTTCTGTCTCAGTTTGACTGGAGAGCTTGGATGAGAGAGGGAAAATCTAATGTCAGTAACCTGGCGTTTTTAGGAAAACGGTCTGCCCAAAGCTCCTGAGAGCTCCGGGTTCTAGCACAGCACTGTGTGTATTTTATGTTGAAATGTTGTACTGGAGTAGTGGCCCTATTTAATAATGGTAATTACACAATTCAACATTTTTATTAGAAATACATTCCCCTTTCAATGTTACTGCTCTTTTCCAGGTTTTTATTTCCTCCTGCAAGGAAGGGCATGGCTGGTCATTTCGATGAGACGGGTTTTGTCCTCTCTTGGATCAGTGACTTAACCACAGCATTTCATTTTAAAGAGGACTCACAGGTCTACGACTGCCAACAATAAGATGACCTGGTAATATTCAGAGTTCAAAGTTTAATTGCAATAGATCAATCATTGCAAAGTTCAAAGAGCATTATTAAGCAAGCTGCATATTCTAGGTCTTGAGGCAATATAGGATTAATTGTCAGGAAAACAGTGGAAAAGGAAAGCACTTTAATCTTCTTGTCCTCAGTGTGACACATGTCAAGTTTCCAAATATGCAACATGATATCATAGCTGCAGGAAGAAAGTCCAATTTATCCAAGGAGAAGGTGCAAAGTGACCCGGTGGAGCTTCTGGTTTTTTATTTGGAAGTTACAAAACCCAGTAATATTTAAAGGTGCAGCATCCAAATTTTCTTCCAAGTTTTGGCTACAAACGCTGAAGATATTTATTAATTCTTTTATTTTTCTCTTGCTCAGATAATTAAGTGTTTCAGAATATTAATTCTCTCTGGAAGTTCATAATAATGAATTCATAATAATGAACTAAGGTTGAATTGATCTCAGTATTAGAAAAGAAACTGCTGTATTTCTTACAATGAATCACATCTCCCACACCTGCGAATCTTCTGATGTGTGTCTAAGCAAACTTTTCAACTGAGTATGCTATACATGCACCAAACAAAGCTATCCTCAATTAGTAAAACAGATGAAAGCTTAAAAAGCCTTGACTTTGGGAAGATACTGATGATATGTGAATCAACTTTTCCTTTGTTTACTTTTACTTTTTTTTTTTTTAATTCGTGACACCTGGGATTATCCATTATGCATTGAACAAGCATTATGGTTTTCTAAGGTAAAATCCTGTGAATGACATCCCCGGAAAATGAAAATGAACCAGAAATGTCAGATTCTTGGGTAAAAATGAAAAAAAAAAAAAAGTTTTACACAGTTGTTCATACATATTATGAAATCACTTACAGGAGTATGAATAATTTTCCAGTCTACTAACAAAGTTTTAGCTGCTCTAATATGTTGATTTATGGGTATCACTTTTAAAGAGTGATGGAGAAAGTCCAGAATTAAGTAATATGAATGATCAGTAAAATAGAACAACTTATATCTGAGGTATACTTGAGGAAAGGAAAGATAACTAAAGCTATGACTGCATTAATATTCTAACATATTTTGCACAGACATATTGGTCACTCTACTATGTACTGAACCCCAAACACAGCAGATGGAAGCTGGGGCAAGCAAAATGTAAACCAAAGCTCTGCTCTTAATACTGAACACGCTACTTCATCTTCATGGGCATAAAATCCAGGGGTCATTTGGTAGTTTTGGTTTTTTAACTGAGAACCTATGTAATCACTGTATGAACATTTTTAGTCATAGAATAATCTCTGATATCTCACAACAAAGTCAGACCACACTGGTGTAAAACATCTGTGGATTTGGTCTAACCTAGCCTATTTTCCTTTACACTAAAATTGATTTATATCATCAATTACACCTAAGAAACAGTTTAAGAAGCAAGCACGTCAAGTTGTTGATGACTTCCTCTCAGGTGAAATAAGGCGTCTGACTTAATATGTATTTTAGTCCCCTGAGAACGGTTTAAATGAGGTGGTTCAAATCGATTTGTTTGACTTGACTTGGAGGCTAACTAGAATCACGCAGGGGAGATCACCCGTTCTCAGCCTCTCAGGAGGTTATAACAAACTTCTCGTGAGTATTATCTTCTTACACGACTCTTAAGAGGAATTCATTTAGGTCTGCTGGGTTATGAAGAAGGGTGAACCCCAAGGTGAGAAGTTTATACACAGCAGTGAAACACAGAGGAAATGTCCCGAAGTGCTACACTAGGAGTGGACAAACAATGATACTCAGTGTGGCAACGACAACCGTGTTTTAGCTGCAATGCTCGATTTTAGGATCGAGAGTTCAGCAGGGATGTTATATGGCTTGAAAGGAAATGCAGTAAAACCTTCCAAGTATGCATGAGGTTCCAGCAATAAATAAATATATAAAAGATACATTTTTTTTCCTACATATAGGACAAGAAGTGATGGGCTTTTGTTTCAGCAAGACAGAAACGTGCTTCCTGACTTTTCAACGGGAAGATCTTTGTCTCTGTGAGGATTCTTCCTCCCGCCGCATGCTTCAAAACTGTACAAGATGAGAACGGGCGAAGCTTTCAAAGCGAAAGCGACGGGCGCAGAGCGCGTCGCGCGACTTGGTGTGCTGAGAAGATCTCGTAGGTCACGCGCGGTGTCGGAAATGCCGGAGGGAATTCCCGAGCCCTGCGGGACTTAATTAAAGAGAGCGATGCGCCCGTTGGCGAAGCGGTCCCTGCTGACGGCGCGCCGGGGGCGCGACGCGGGGGCCGCGGGGGTGGAGCTGGGCTGCCCGTGATCTGAGCCAGGTTGTGCTGGGGGAGGCGCCCTCGAGAGCAGCTTGTTCTGCCCGTGTAGGCGCAGTCAGTCTTGCCCAACACGCTGTGTCAACCCTTAAGAATCAGCTGCTTACTAGAGAAAATTTAAACAATTATTGATCACGAATGAGCCGCTGGAGACGTAAAAGGCTGCGAAAGGCATTTGCACAAGGTCTGTGTTATCATTTAAACAGTAGATACACATTTTTCACAGCGCATTGCACTTGAATTAATAAAAATCTTGTATCAACTTGTCTAAACAGGGGTCAATAGTCAATTTTTCTCTGGAAATATGGCTGCAGTTATTTTTACTATACGTTTCACCCATATAGTGTGAAATTGCAGTTTGAAATGACTTCCCACAACATCACAAATTCAAACAAACAAACTTAGAGTAGAGAAATATACTTTCGTTACTGAGTGTGTTAACTTTATAATACCAAACGGAATTTAAACTATAATAATTTTAATTAACTTTTAATATCATTTTAAGAGCCCAAACAGAACTTGGGAAAATATTCTTTTGACAGTAGTTTTTAACCTTAAACTATGCATTAATTTTTGAGAATTAATGTACTTAAGTAAGAAATCTATTCCAGCTGGGTAGTCTTTCTAAGCTTGTTTAGGCAGAACACGTTTGCAATAAAGTTAGTCTCCTCAACAATTAGATTTGCAATGGTAAAGTTAATGTAAACCTAACTCTAAACTAATGATGTGTCTGCAGAAAGTATTTTAAATGGCATTATACACTGTGTCTGTTGTTTGAAAGTGGCTATTTGAATTATGGCTCATTTCTGCAGCATAGAAGCTTGTAAAAAAGCACAAGAAGACCCAAACTCAAACCTGTTTTTGTTTTTTGACTCTGATCTAATCATTAATTAGGGTAGTTTGAAGTTTCAGTAGGGCACACAGAGACCATTTTAGAGGGTGTTTTAAATGCTGTCATTAAATTCTAGGAGCAATATTCTAAAAAAATAAAAATCTTAATGGAAAAAAATCTTGCTATACCTATTTGGCCAACTGCCTTCTTGTTTTACCTCCCATTTTCACAACTCTGACATGTAGCAGTGCATATTTTAACATAAAATAGCAAGTCTGAAACTCTGACATGCTGTATATTTATTCTTGTGTGAAGTAAAACTCTTTTTCTTTTAAATAGTACAGATGATTATATCTATTTTTTTTCAAATGAAGTGTTTCTTTTAAAGTGTAAGGTTTATTTTCACACTTCTGATTGCCAGAGAAGCAGGAAACAGAGAGCTGTACATCAGACATTTAAATCCAGACATTATGCAATCATGATAACAAGGATTAATAAAGATTAATTTAGCTCCCACTTAAAAGCCCTGGTGTTTCAGAAGTACAACTGTCTAGCTTGTAAAAGGGGAATAATTATAATTTCCTTTTCAAATGCGCCTCTTTGTTGCTTAGCAGAGAGTTGTCCATGATTTGAAGATTATTTGTGCCAAACTATTCTCTAGCAACTTATTCTTTAAGATGTAGCTGTTCAAAGCGAATGACAGTTAAAAAAAACCCAAATACCCTGAATAGCTTATTGCTGTTTCTTAGGTACATGGAACAGACTTCATTTAACTGCAATGCAAAAAAAAAATCATTTTCTTCATTGCTTAAATCTGTAAAAGGTACAGTCATAATTTCCAAGGCCCTTAATTTTGGCAATTCAGTCCTTCTGAAGAAGATAGCTGTTAATGAATATAATAATTGTGTTCTATTAAAACCACTTGGGAAAACAGGATTTCTGTACAACTGGATGTTATGTGAGATTGTAACAGGTGGCCATAGAAATAACATTTCATGAGACATATGTATGCTTGTAAACAGGAGCACAAACTTTCAGCTTAAAGTCTTCTGCATTATATCTTTCAACATCATTCCTTTGGTTTAAATACTGTTACATGTTTTGCATTTGAAAAATATTACTGTAGTATGTGCTACTTACCCTCTCCTCACGAGGACAGTACCAATAATTTTATTTTTATTTAAAGCAGTTTTGCAAAGATGGTCATGTTTCTTTTAAGAACAAGAACGAACAAGTGATCCCACCAACTGCTGGGATTTGAGGTTGGCAATGTAAACTGATGATGAGCAGCTGAAAAATGTGTTTCCTTCAAACAGTACACCTAGATCTAGAATATATTGCCTTCTGTGGGGCTGTAAGATATTCTGAGATATTTTTTTTTTTGCTTAGAATTGAGGAACCTGGAATCAGGACTCCTGATCTGTCAAGCCCATAGGATGTGCTAGTGTGAATTCGGAGAGATGCTGTACTGAGGAATACTGACCTATTAAGTAAATATTTGCTTATACAAAACAGACTTCTCAAAAGGTTAATAAAAACCTGGAGCGTTCACCTTGGCCTTACCCTTATTCTGGAGGAAAAG
>JAVJGH010000008.1:1781102-1792052 GCA_035590175.1 Aviceda leuphotes | reverse complement strand
CTGTGTGTGACTGCTTTATCTTGCTCATCAATTCACTATGCTGCCAATATTTGTGCCATCAGCAAATTTTATCAAGAGCGTTCTTTGTAATTTAATTCCAGAGAACCGAGGGGAATGGTGACTATCATTGGCTGGTACCGATCCTTGTGAAATCCTACTAGAAATAACCATGTTCAGGTTTGGGATGTTATTTTTCCCAGTCATAATGGACTAGAAAGCACTTCATCATCCTTCCGAGATAAAAGTACAGCGACCTGTTTGTTTCTAAACACAGAGCAGATATGGCTGTTGAACGTTGCAGCCATTTCTCCGCAGGTTTGAATTAAGCACAACGCTTCGGCTTTCTCCCATAAACGTTGCCACCTCTCCCATTTTCCTGCTGCAGTTTCACCAGCGGCAGCGCTGCAGTTTCCTTCTGACCAGAAGACAAAATATAAATATCTGTTGCTGAATACCCAAGACTGAGCACATATGAGTTTGTGAACTCTGTTGGGAAGAGCAAGCTTGAATTGTTGACAATTGTATAAGCAACTTTGATTCACCAAACTCATCCACATAGTAAATATTTTCTAGTCGATTGGTTGCACCTAGGAGTTACACGATAATTCCATGAATTATTTACACTTAGCACTTGGAAGATGCACACTGACAATACATCACCAGCAGACCTTTTGTGATTACCAGCAATAACTAATACATGTGACCACCGTGCAGAAAATGGGAATAATATTTTCCACTACAATGAGTACAACTACTCGCATGCTTTTTAAGACTGAATTATAAATATCTACGTTTCTTAGTACCCAAAACAAATTAGACACTGTAGGTCAGATCTTCAGAATGTATAAATCAGCGTAGGTACATAAACTTTGAAAGAGCTCTATGCATTTAAATTAACTAGTGGTTCAGCAGGAATACAATGTGAGCACATCAATGTGTGTATTCAGCTTCTGTAACAGTTAGTCTTCCTATGGAAACATATTTACGGAGAATATGAGGTGATATTCAACTGCATTCAAGAAAGAGAGCTGGATCAGGATTTACCCTCAAGACTGGGATTTTGCTTTGTGTGTGCTGTGAGCAGAGTTTTCCAAAGTGTGACCACCTGCAGCGTGAAGAGTTTCCTTCTGTTTTCCTAATTGTGCTGTGAATCAAACCTTGGTCTTTCCTCAAGAAACAAAATAAAAACCAGAGGATTCAATTTCTTCTATATATGCTTCGTATCTCATTTTTTAAAATATATTATGCATACATTTTTTTTACTGTCAGTTGGTAAGCTGTTCTCATGATAGGTTGCTAGTGTCATTTTTACATTATGTTACATCAATGTGGTGACATGTGATAAAAAGAAAAGAAGTTTTGATTCTTCCAAGGATTTTCCTAAGAAATTGCTCCCTGAGTTATCCTGTGAACTCAGTATCAATGAAACAGTTGCAAATATGTGTAAGTATTTAACCAATAGCCAAGTACCAAATGCTGAAGCTAATCAGAACAATTTTATATTCATTCAAAATATGTTAGGATAAAGAATTAAACACGGTTTACAAAATAGGGAAAATATCCACTAATATTTCTAAAGGAAGGAACCAGGGGCAGGCAGAGGAGAGATCAGTAGAATGGAAAAATAAAACTATAAGCAGACAACTGTGATGCTGTATTTTTTACTTCTGTGAAGATCCCTTGACATACGAAGTCCCCTGTGTGAGCTAAAGAAAGTTCCCCTCTTTTTTTTAATTCATGCTCCAACCAATAGAAGTGTTTTGAACTAATAGAAATGTTTTGGGAAAACATTTCTGTCTTAGTAAGTGTGATAAATGAGTGCTGAAACTTTGCAAGAACATGAGCACTTGGAAGAGTGAAAATTTGAATATAGTGCCAATGAAAAATGAAAGTGTAGTATAATAAAAAAAATCAAGCCACCTATGAGGAGTTTTAAGAGGAAAAAGTCTCACACTGCTTAAAGCTGACTGTTTCCTTGTAGGGTATTGCAGTGATGAGTCTATTAAGGGTGAAGTAGTTTTGCCAGTACAAACAGGTTTCTTCATAACTAGAGGAAAAGGGAGGTGAGAATTATTTCTCAGAATAAACTGCATTGTGCCAATTATAATTTCTGTTTGTTGCACTAATTACCATTTCTGAGAGTAAATTCTTTGTGCTTTTTCAGATACTCTCTATTTAAACAGTAAGGGCTAGTATTTTTTAAAGTAGCATTGAAAATCCTAGGATAAAACCAACAATCACTGTATAGATTATTTTTTTTTTTAATAACTGCATAAGTATAGAACATTGTGCTGCTCCTCCTGTGCTAAATTTGTTTCATCCCTCTGTTGGGAGTAAGAGAAAAGAAAGAGAGAGACTATACAAATCAGATACCTAGAATCTGAGAAATAGAAGAGTTGAAATCAGCAGAGAAATGTCATAAAGAAGCACACCAGAAGCAAAGAGGAAAGACAAGAGTTAAGGGGTTGCTTCCAAGACTGATGATGTTAAATGGAACTATGAGATAGTTAAGAAAATAGTAAGAAACTTTGTTTTTCATAAGAAAGGAAAAATATAATACCTGGAAAAGTGCATGGATATCAGCTGGCATAGATCATGAGAGACTATTGTTTTATATTGTTAGTTTCTCAGACTTTGAGAAATGAAAAAGGTAAGCATATGAATCATTGAAGGATGTGAAAAGCAGGTACAAGTTGGTCTGAAATTTTTCTGTTACAATTAAAGCTAAATTTTTTTTCCTGTCTCCTTATTAATAAATTTGCTAGGAAAAAAAGTGCTGAAAGAATTACCAAAAATGTCTGCAAGGGAAAAAAAAGAAAAACATACCAAAAATTTGAGGAAAAGACATTAGATTCACAAAATAGACTCTGGTAGTAGTTGCATCTTAGCCATATGTAGCCACTGGAGCATGTGTCAAACACAGTGATATTTTAATGAACATCCTTTAATGTCTAGTATCACCCACAGCATATTAGGATTGCATTCTGTGTCCTGTATCGGACTGTATTCTGATCTTAAGGTATATGAATAAACCTCACAAGAAAAAGAGAGTTATTTCCTCTCTTGATTGTTGTTGATTGTTGGTAGTCTCTGTATAAATAATTAAGCTTTTCGGCTGGAACACAAATGTCACATCACCTCTCTCTAGCCACAGGGTTAGTCACTTGTTTCCTCTGCTTTAGTTTATGGCTGAGTGACTATGGTTTTAAAATGCCATGAAGTAGCTCCAAGAGGGAAAAAACTGAGAGTCAGCCACAACACGCTAAAAGTTGGTAGCCGAGGTCTTTTCTAGGAAAATGTCAAATGTGAATCAGAAGAGGTTTCTTAGTCACAGGGAAAAAAATCCAATATTTCTAAGTAAAGGTATCCCAGAACCTAAAGCAGATCCATAGTCTTTCTAAATCTAGGCTTTCATATACTTTGGTTTAGTTTCTTCACTTTATAAATGAAGGAAAATAAATTGGTTTAGGATAAATAAAATATTTATCTTTTTTTAGTGAAAAAAAACCCCAAACATAAACAATTTCATATAGATCAAGCAGAAGTATTTAGAAATATTTTTTGTTCGCTAGCCAAACCAATGAGTCACCCAATATGGTCTCAACATGAAGCAACAAGAGAGAAACAGTTTAACAGAGACAGATTTGCCTGAATATTGCTAAAGCCAAACTGAAACTGCCACTGACCCCAGTTAGAAAATTCCAAGAACGCTAAGAAATCTCAGGAAAGTTTAGCTCACGGTCAAATTTTTTCATCTCTATCTAACTGATATAGCTGTGAGTCTTCCACCCAGCTTCAGTACTTCACCGTTGGAGCAAAGCCCTTGCTCCCGCTCCCGTGTAAGCTGGGCGTGATTAGCTGGACTCTCTCCGCTGCTGCTGCTCTGAGCTGGGACAACCACCTCCTCGTAGCTCTGCCGAGCGAGTTCTGCTGCGCGGCATCTGCCCTGGTAACAAGCACAACGAGAAAAAGACATGGGCGGTAATGGTTTGTCGAGCCGTTTTGAGAGTCAGTGAAAGTTCAAGTCCTTCTTCATGTTACTTGACTTTTCCCCACGATTCATTCCAACTGAGACAGCTTTTCATTTTTCCTTCTGTTGCAGGAGCCGGTTTTGACCCAGGGAAAGCAGAACTATGTCTGAAGTCCTGTTTCTTTGATGCATACCTCTTATTTAAATCAAAGTTTATGTTTGACACTCTCCAGTGCAGAGCTCAAGGCCTCTTTATATCTACTTTTTTCATGTTAGGATTGTCTTTTTCCTACCTTGCTCAACTACCTTTTCTCTCTCTTTTTTTTTTTTTAAATCCACTTGTTTCATAGTGCTTTCCTGTTTGAAAATAACGAACTAAAAAATACCTGTATATTTCAGCTGATTTGCACTTATAACATTACAAAAGCAACAAAAACTCATCTTCATGTGTTCACAATTATTTGTGTTGTCAAAGTGACCTAAAGTTCCCAGAGCAAACTAGAAAATTGAACTCACTATTTTCAGATTTTGATGTGAAAGCACTTAAACAGTGGAATCTGATACATCTATATTTTAATATTTCTTTCCCTTTACTTTTATTCCTATTCCTATGCCTGTTCCTAATCACATTGCTGTAACAGCTGATATACTGTCTGCATCCTGTAGACAGTCTAAATGCTTATGAAATTAAATTTAATTACTTAAGTAATACCTTGAAGAAGAAACAAACCTGAAGTGATTCTGAAACCAATCTCATAATAAGAGACTGAAAGAAAGACGTTGCTGCCTTAGCTCTAAGAATTTCTGAGAATGATACTTTTGGCCATGAACAAAAATCCAAGATCTTTGTTTGCAATAATTTAGACAATTTCCAGCAAAGGAATGATACGAATAGGAACTAGGAGTACTTGTCTTTGTAACTGAAACTTTCAACCCCAATAGTTATCACAGAATCATAGAATAGTTTGGGTTGGAAGGGACCTTAAAGATCTCCTAGTTCCAACGCCCCTGCCATGGGCAGGGACACCTTCTCGTAGACCAGCATCCTCAAAGACCCATCCAGCCTGATTGTGAACACTCCCAATGATGGAGCATCCACAACTTCTCTGAGCAACCTGTCTCATCACCCTCATCGTAAAGAATGTCCACTTTATGTCCAATCAAAACCTACCCTCTTTCAGTTTAAAACTGTTGCCCCTTGTCCTGTCAACAAAGGCTTGGTAAAAAAGTCTTCATCGTTCCTATAACCCACCTTTTACATTGAAAGGCTGCAATAAGGTCTCTCTCTTGCCTTGTCTTCTCCAGGCTGAACAACCCCAACTCTCTCAGCCTTTCAATGTAGGAGAGATGCTCCAGCCCTCTGGTCATTTCTGTGGCCCTCCTCTGGACCCACTGTAACAGGTCCATGTCTTTCTTGTACAGAGGACCCCAGAGCTGGACACAGGACTCCAGGTGGGATCTTATGAGAGCAGAGTAGAGGAGAAAAATCCCCTCCCTTGACCTGCTGGCCACCCGTCCTTTTATGCAGCCCAGGACACGATTGGCTTTCTGGGCTGCACATGCACTTTGCTGGCTCACGTGCAAATTTTCTTCCACCAGTACCCCCAAGCCCTTCTCTGCAGGGCTGCTTTCAGTCCATTCATCCCCCAGTCTGTATCGATACTGGGGATTGCCCTGACCCAGTTGCAGGACCTTACACTTGGCCTTGCTGAACTTCATCATGTTCCCATGGGCCCGCTCCTGAAGCCTGCCAAGACCCCTCGATGGCATCTTTTCCTTCTAGCAAAGTGACTGCACCACACAGCTCGGTGTCCTCTGCAAATGTGCAGGGGTGCACTCAGTCCCATTGCCCATGCCGTTGGTGAAGATGTCAAGTAGCACTGGTCCTAGTATAGACCCTTGAGAGACACGGCTCATCACTGGTTTCTATTTTGACATTGAGCCATTAACAGTGACTCTTTGGACAGGAGCCTCCAACCAACTCCTCATTCATCTAACAGTCCATGCATCAAACCCATGTCTTTCCAATTTAGAGTTAAGAATGTAGTGTGGGACAAAGGCCTCACGGAGCTCCAGGTAGATGACATCCACAACTTTTCTGTTGGCCACTGATGCAGTCACTCCTTCAGAGAAGGCCACTAGGTCAATCAGGCAGGATTTGCCCTTGGTGAAGCCATGTTGGCCATCTCTAATCAACTCCCTGTCTTCCACATGTTTTGACATAGCCTCCAGGAGCATCTGTCTGTTCCATGTCCTTACTGGGCGCAGAGGTGAGGCTGACTGATCGGTAGTTCCCAGGGTCCTCCTTTTTACCCTTTTTAAAAAAGGATGTGATGTTTCCCTTTCTCCAGTCACTGGGCACTTTGACTGCCATGCCTTTTCAAATATGACGGAGAGTGGCTTGGCAACTACATGTGCCAATTTCCTCAGGATCCTAGGATGCAGCTCATCAGGTCATAGAAGCCTACAGGATTTATGTAATTTGGGATTTTCCTTCTTTTATCACTTTTTTCTTTATTTTTCTTGTTTTCTTTTTTTTTCTTGTTTTACTTTTTTCTCCCCCCCTTTTGTTTTATTTTTTACTTTTTTTTCTTTAGTGCATCGACAAGCATAGGATCATAGATTTGCAGTTTTTACAGTTCTTGTAAAAGCATCTGTCTTCCATTATCTATTGCTACTTCAAGTTATTTCTCTTACTGTGTGTATGTTCTCCTGTGAAGAGTGCTTTGATTGTTTCTTTTTCATTTTAGATAGTTGATATATTTTGTGACTCAGAGAGATGTCTCTGTGACCATCTTTACTTTGATGGGTATTGCCTTCCTTTGAATGGGTCTAGTACTGTCTTTCTATTTTGCTGTCTTTTTTTTTCATCTGGCTGAATTGTCTCTATGGATTGAGGCAACTCATTCTTTGTGAACAGAAGGTGAATGTCAAGGGTATGATTTGTCTCACTGAAACCAGAAGTTGCAATGTAGATCTCTATGCCTTAGCAAGTCACCTACAGTCCTAATATTTGTATGTAGAAAAATATGCCACTCATAGGGTAAGATTCCTTTCATCCTAAACTAGATATCTAAAGTGACTCTGATGTATTATACCCTGCACCGGTCCTTTCTCTCCATTTATTACCGAGAGAGATGATCATGAAAAGCTCAGATGCAGATAGCTGCATTTGAGAAATCTGAAGGGAGCTGAACATGCAAACATCTTCCAGTTGGAGGCTGATTTTATCCAGGAAGGTGGAAAGGAGAAACTGAAAAAAAAAAAAGTGTATGGTACGGACACTGATATAACTATTTACCATTATTAACAATTGATTATTTGGTCTTTTAGAAAGAAAAAAACTTTTTTCTCCTGCTTTTTGTTTTCTGTAAATCCCCAAAGCCATCTTGCTCTCTTTTATGTTTTAATACTATGGCTTATAGAGAAAAGCCTGCCTAAAAATCCCACCAGAAAAAGGCCCTTCTCATTCTAGCATCTTCAACATCTGTGGGAAATAAAAAATAAAACACAAAAATTAGACCCTGCTAAAGAACCTTGCTCAGCAGGGAGGATTTTACTAGTGTGTGAATAAATAAAACCATTTGTCCTTATGGACTCATGCTGACTGTGCACAGAGGAGGCTGGGGTTGCTCCCCACCCCCACTCAAGATGTTGCTGTTAGAATAAGGTTATCTGTTCACCAGCTTGTTTTTGTTTCTTTAAAAAAAAACCCACACAGACAGGAACCTTAAGAAAAAAAAATGTCAGTGGAAGCAAATGAGAAAGCAACTATATAAAAAGGACATATATTTATAATACTCTCACACATAAACCATCAGCTGCTCTTACCATATATTTTCTGTAGAAATATTTTAATTCTCATAGAAAAGCCATCACTGCCCCTTTTATCATATTTCTAACAGAATTTTCATCCTATATGTGACTTGTAGCATCACTTGTTATTAAATTTGTCTGACACTTTATTTTTAAAACATAAGTTACATGTAACTTCATGCAACTATAACTGTGTATGCCCAGATTTCCATGCTGAAAACATGCTTCATTTTTTTAATAGAGGGATCTTGTGAGTCTATTTTTATTTAAACAAACGGTTTTACTTGCTGTTCCCTTTTAGCTCTCCGCAACCCACTCTGGTCAGCTTCTTCCCACTTTCTTAAGGACATGGTTTCTGGGGAAACTCTTGTCTAAAAATCCTATGAGCGATTTTCAGGCTACCTTTGATCTAACATTTTCAGTTTGTGTAGAAAAAACAAGAACACTAAAATGAAACCAGGTTGGCTGGGGAAACTTTTTTTAACCATTTAAAAATACTGCTTAAAATGTTTTTTTCTATGTTTAATATTTTTGGAATACTAAAAGGCACAGACTTGTGGAAATCCACCCAATTTGGATAGGACTTTTGAAAAGCTACTGTTTGTACATACATCCAGCATGGAATCTCACTTTTAGCAGCTAAACATTGTTGGAGTCTGTCTCCACTGAGCGTCTACCTATTTCTTGCATCTTTTAGCACTGATCTAACAGTGTAAGCAAAATCTCTGCAAACTTTCAGACCATGGTGAAAGGGGTATTAGATGAAATTTCTGGATAAGTAGTATTCCTAAGAGCTGGCCAAGAGACAATAGGTTAAGCAGTAACACAAAGTTCATCAATGAGAGACACAGAATCCCCCAAACTATCCCGAGTTCAAAAATTTTTTTTTTCCCCTCATTTTCTGCCCTTCAAAGGAAAGCATAAAATAAAGGAGGAAACACAATAAACCAAAACCACAGCAGTTCCCCTGACAGCAAGCCATGATAGTGCCTGCTTTGCCATCCATCACGTTTGATCCTGCTCTCAGAGATTTCAGTGAATATTTTTTCCTATTTCAGTCTCCTCTCTTCAGACTCTTGTACCATTCTCATCACTTTGGCAAATGCTTCATTTCACTGATTGAACAGAATTTGTCTGTACATGAACTTAAAAAGATAGGCTGTGTTCTGTCACTCCTCAGTTTCAGCATGCATTCTATATAGTTATAATTTTTAATCTTTTTTTTTCTCTTTTTCCTATTGTAAGAAGAGCATTTTTTTGGGTAGCCACAGTTCTCTACAGATTACAGGCACATGCATGGCTTTCGCAAGTGGAAAGGTAGTTTTTGTTTGTTTTTCCTAAAGTGCTTTCAGGAAGCTAAGACATTTCAAAACACAATTCTTTCTATATGAAATGTTCTTACTCTTTTTCATCTGTAGAGAGAAAACATACGATTTACATATTTTAAAAAGAAAATGCCTGCTATATAAAGGACAGTTCTTTCATATGTTAAGCAGGATCAGTCCATTTTTATCCTATTTCTGGTTCCAGAAAATCACAGCACTGTCTTTGAGGAATTCTTTGCAAGTGGAGATACAGGAATAACGAGAGCCCCCTCCACAGCTGCTGCTTCTCAATGGCGTTGCTGTATCAGCAACACCCTTAAACAGCCTGGGATGACAGGAATGCTATTTCCTTTCTCTCTCCAGGTGGGAGCCACTCCCCACTCCTTCCCTGATTCAAGAGAGTGACCCCCAATGTCAGCTGCCTGGGCTTCAGGAAATATACCGCTTTTTTGTAATGTCAGTTTTAGAATTCCAGGTTTTAGTACACAAAAGTGGGTTGTGGTGGGTTTTTTTTGACGGGGGGGACACACACACAGAGGAAGGGGGTGCTGGTTTGTGTGATCAGTATGTTCACTGGGATAATTCTTACCTTGTTTTTAACCAGAAAGGAGTACACAGCAGTGCGCTAGCTCAGTTATGAACTACACTTACAAAGGACTTTCCAAGTGCTTTTCACCAGCAGCACCTTGGTGCACACCCCACACCGTGCGCACGGCTCTGCTCAGTAGCGTTCTTTCAAACGTAATTTTATATCTCCTAAGTCACAAAAGGTACCTCAGGTAAAGCGTAATCTTACAAAACACACCAAACAAAACCTCCTATACGTCATAATTGGGTGAAATCACGCTAACTTCGTTCGTATGACTTAGTGATGACAAGGAAGTCCCATGGGGATGACACGAAGCCATGGGCTAACCCGGATTTTCCCACAAGCGTACCGTCCGCTCACCAGAAACCTTCTTCCCAGCCCTCGGTACGCAGTGACGTAGACACTCCGCCTTCCGTCTCCATACACTGGCTCATTTGAACGAACCGTTTCCGAAGGAACTCGTACGTGTGCCAAGCATGGCTGACTCACACTTTTTAGATGCGCTTGAAATCGGTGGGGGAGATAGCCGCGTTACGTTTACGGCGGCAAATAATGCAATTGCTAGGAGCTGATGTGCAGAAGAAAACAGCCTTGCAGAGGCCTAAGAGCCCATCCCACATGCGATCCTGGGGGATTACTGCAGAATAATCTGGTTTGATCGCGTAGTCTTGATGTTCGTTGAGGAACGCAGAGAGTTAGTCACCTGACTTAGACACCTTGGGAGAGCACGAGCTCCCTCCGAAAAGCTTCAGATAGGCTGCAGGGGTTAGATGCCAGACTTTTTGACTATACCAAATGCAGAAGCTCTCCTTAGAGGGACTGGTTCACTAGGCTCTTCAAGATAGTTGAAATTCGTACGCAAAAATTGTATGGGCTGGGTTTTATATTAAAAGTGGTGTGAAAAGATCTTGCAGACAAAGTCAGAAGTGTAGCCTAACAGCTTTAGTCTATTTTTTGGTTTACGAATTTAATTTCCGAGTTCGCACTTGGAGAAAAAACTGAAAACTGAGGTTGCAAAAGGTAAAGGGAATGTTAAGTGTATCTGAACACTAAACTATAGATAGATGCAAAAAAGATATGTTAAATACTTGCAAAAGCCATGTAGAATTTAGCAAGTTAATAGAAAGCAACTCAAAGGATCAGCAAAATAAAATGTTGCAATTTCTGAAGAAAAAAAGAGACTTTTGCTTGAGGAATAGATGTGAATACAACATTTTTTCCCACCCCAACTGAAAAACAAATTACCTTTA
>JAVJGH010000008.1:1760819-1773155 GCA_035590175.1 Aviceda leuphotes | reverse complement strand
TCCTCTGTGTGCAATAATGGCTGTTTTTTCCAGAAAGTTGTCAGCCTTAAGTAACTGTCAGCAAGAGCTTAGAGTTCCAAAGGAGGATCAAAGAGAGTTGACATAATGCATAAAATGTATATGTTTCTAATATATCACAAACATTCAAACTGCAGTAGTGACTACAACACATTTAGTGCCTTACCATGATATGTAATAGGCGTTAAGTTAGACCATTTGGTTCCATTTTGGGGTTTTGATTTAGAACATTCCAATTTAGGTATTGCCATGCTGAACATTGGTTTCTAATCTAGCTGAATCGCTTTATTCATCATGCTGTAATTCTGTTTCTCTTACTGTACTTTGACCTACAGTGAGACCTTACTGAAAGAATAAAAGTTGAAGGGATTGAAGGATTCTCAGTCAATTGACAGATTGCCATCAGCTTCACAGTAATTTTCAATTCTTATGCATGAATCTCATGGCAGAGCATAAATATATTTATCACAAAAAATGTAATATATATTTCTTGATAGCAGAATGCATACACAATGTTTTTGAAATTTTGAAATCTGTAGCCTAGAAAAAAATACTTTGTATATAGTGCACGCAGATATGCATATGTATGCTTATGCACACATATAAACATATGCGTACATATGTTTATATAGCTGAATGATGGAGGGAAAACAGAGACATTTCTTCTGAATTACAAAAGAAAGTTTAATCTTGACAAGGCTTTATTTGTTCAAGAATCAAATCCCTTCTCCGGCTTGTTAAAAAGCCAATTATCAGAGAGACCCCCTCGCGCTGCTGCCGTTAACGGGTAGACAGCGAGGACGGTTTATCGGGGTTTCGGCACGGCTCTTGGGCCACCCCTGCTTACCGGGCAGTCTGAGGACCGCCCGAACGCGCAGACCTGGTGGTAATTGAGGTTATGCAAAGGCTCTTGTTCTCTAAAATCTCAGATGAGCACCTCTCCCCGCGGGAGACAGCGGGGTGCTCAGCAATAGCAGCCCTGCCGAACCCCTCAGATTTTTTCTGCCGCCCTGGTCTGCGCCGAGGTCGGGATGAGAAACAAATGTCTATGATGGGATATGAGGAATGTAATAGAGGAGCGAGTTGAAATGAAATTATCTGGACTGCAGTTATTCTCCCTTAATCCTGCCCTACTCTGCCACCCCCAAAAAGACCTGCTAAGTATTTGAAAACATATTTTTTAGCACTGTTCTCACCTGTATCAAAAGGAGTACTTTGTATTCTTATTCTTGACTTTGTTGGCATTTTGTCTTAAAAAAAAGGGGGGGGGGGGAAGTAATGACAGGTTAAGCTCTCGTTTCTTTAAAGCACAGAACCATCCGCTGAAGTTATCAGCGACTGCTCTTTGCAGCGTCAGCCAGCATTTGAACATCTCTGCCCCTGCCAGTAATTAACATTACAGTCAATGGGAATTAATGTTGAGGCTTTCAGAGGAAATGGGGGTAATTAAACTAATCACAAGAAGTACACAACAATTATTGTTATCATTTTAAATCTCGAGTCAATTAGCTACGCTAGCCACTCTCTTTGGCAAAAGCTCACTGTTTATGGTAGCTAAATATAAGATTAAAATTAGTGATGGCAGAACATATTTTAGCTCCTCAACCTAGGCCAGGACTTATAGTGTTGTTTTGATTTAAGTGCTATATACAAAATTAAAAGAAGACTGACCAGAGGCAGAACCTTTTTTGAATAACCTACTAAGAGTTATTGGGCCTGAATGCCCTGCTGGAGATAAAAAAAGGGTTAAATCCAAAGAAGCTGAGGACAGGCCTGGATGCTCAACATGAAAATCTGACCAATGAACACCAGGAACTTAACAGGCTGACTTATCTGAAGATTTTGATCCATGTAACAAGTATATTAAATATGCATTAACCATTCTTAGACAGGTGAAGTCAGTCACTATCTTGTATAACTAAGGGTTTATTTGAAGTCAATTATTTTAAACAGTTCTGTGCCAAACATTTGTTGTGATTGGTTTATTTCATTAATCGCCCTTACCCTCTAGATTACATTTGCAGGCAGTCTTATGTCATAGCTTTAACAGGATTGTTTGGAAGTATGTATTATTATTGAGTTTAAAGAAAAAAAAAAATTCATTAGGAAAACGAGAATGTAAGGATCAGAGCTGCTGGCTATCATGGTGCCTAGGATACAAAGAAAGCAGTTGTTATTCTTCAGTTTAGCTTCCTTGAAAGGTTGCTTTGGGCAGGAGTTTCTCTAAAAGGAGAGTACATTGCTTGTATGCCTGTGTACATATGACCTACCGCTAAAAAATTTCAAGAGAACAGCCTCTTCTTTCAGTCTTCTTGCAGGTATAGCAGAATTTTTGCTGCTACATCATACTCCATATGCTGATATGGACAATACCGATACTAAAATACTGATACTAAAATCCATTCCAAGTCCACTGAAAGAGGACTGATGTAATTTGTTTTTCTGCAGGTAGGCTGGGGTAAGGCTTTTCAGTTATTTACAGCAGCAGAAGTATAAGTAGGCTGATTGTACCCTGCTGTCAGATATAAAGATAATAAAGCTGATTTTGTCCAGAAATATTAACTTTTTTTTTTAAGTGAAAGGGCATCTTATCCAAAAGGATTTTTTTAATGAAAATGTTCATTTGGACTGAATATTTTCAATATTTCTTTAGAAAAGTTATCCTTTTTTTCTTTTTTTTTTTACTGACTAGTGTTTTCAAACTATTTTTATTCATTTCCTGTTTAAAAAAATTGACATATTATGACATATTTCATGTGTTAGCTTTTACTTTCCTTCCTGCATGGCTGCTTCCCTAGATTTTAGAGAACTTCTAATATTGCATTTCTAAGAAACTAAATGGTAATTTTGCCAAGACAGTCTCTATTTTCCATGTGAGAATTTTGTTAGCTTTATGTGAAATTTCACATTTTGGTGAAATACAGCAAGCAGAATACATATTCTAGTCCTGTTCAAAATTGTAGTCAGACAGCTATTTTCTATGTAGCGCAAAAATTACTGTTTATTGTGCTGATCAGACTCCAGCCTTCATTTCTTATATCTACAATCCCTCTCCCCCCCAAAACCCACATGTACTGTTGGAGTTTGCAGAATAAACATCTTTCAAGATATTCTTTTGCCTCTTTTTGCTTACTTCTACCTTGTTGTGTACATCAGTCTATGAAAGGGTCACCAATATTTATTTCTGAAGTGAAGAAAAATGGTCTTGTTCATTTTTATAAAAAATAGTAAACGGTTTCCCCACCACACAGTCCTGCTATCAGTTTACACATTGAAGCATGTTGCAGGAAATTATGAATGAAAAGATAATAAAATGGCTTTCGACTGTCTCAGTAAAACATGCACACTGCCAACATTTTTGTCATCAATAATTCTCTCATAAACATGGGTCTCTTCTTTCATTATGCAGGCTGTCATGCTTTATTGAACCACATAATTTCACCTAATTAAAATAAGCAGTGTGTAGTTTCCTCCCCCTTCTGGGTTTTTTTTTGCTGGACAAACGCCAGTAACAATGTTTAGAGTATCCTAAGTGGACATCCTATTAAATATTCATTCTTATCCTCCTCTTTGCAGTCGAAAGTACAGTAACTCCTGCTGATTTCCTTTCTGAATACCAAGATTCGCTCTATCTGTTCATTTAATATACAGTAAACAATCCAGGACTTGAAGCTAAGGAGGCTGGAAAAGGTTTGTGTTTGTTAAAATGGGCAAAAAGATAGGAGACTATGTAAAACAGTTGACTGATATCAAGACAGCAACATAAACCGTTAAGTCTCTCATAAGTAATTATGCTACAAATCACTACATAATCACTCATCTGCTACTGCAGCAGGTTTTTGTTTGGGCAACTTGTCTCAGACAAAAATTTTGGTTTTTTCCTTCGAAAACAAGATGGCTCCATAATTTCATGCACACAAAGAATCCAAACCAGAGTCATATTCTAGCTGCCATATACCATTTGGAGCAGGAATACGTCTGATCCAGCAACGGTGGCAGCCACCAGTCTGCATTTGGCAACGTAGAAATCAGTGACTGCTTGTGATACCACATGCTTCTTATTTTAAGAGGTGACATTTTTAGTTCATTTTATTGAATTAAAGTGTCTTTAGGCATAAATATTGGACAGAGAGGGTTTCACGAAAAGAAAATCAGACTTGGAGAAATGATTAGTGAAAGGATTGTTGAGCTGGTGAAGAAAAGGAAAGAGAAGCGTAGTGTATGTTTCCAGAAGGGCTGACTGTCACGACTAACATTTTCGTCACAAAACTCTGCTTTGTTTTACACACACAGACATGAAAAAAAGACTGCAATAATGTATGCTAATACTTTATCTGATCCTGCTATGAGTCACCTTTCTGAAGTTGGCTTTATAAATAATGGCAAAAATGTGGCACATGACATTCATTAGAGTCGTAAGTTTTCTTCATGCTTAAGTAAGATGCTATTGTTCGGGAGTGAAAGGGAGCTCAGATTTACCATATTGTCACATTTTTTCCCCATTTATTCACATCCATTAACAGCTTTTAGCTTGTAACTGAATTTCATTTTCAGGGAGATTAAAACACAGATGGATAATCAGAAAGAAAAGCTCAGGAATATCAGAAGAATCACTCTTTAGAATGTCAGCTATGACATGACAATCACGAGTCCTGAATTATATGAATTTAGGGGATTTTGAATCCAAAAGAATGTGTAGCTTTCATTCAGGTTGGTAAATGCTCTATCTGTTTACATTTTCTGTTTACACCAGGAACTTCTGTTGAGGTTTGGTCCTGTAGGAACTAAATTACTGGAAACTTTCACTTGCCTTGCATAGCAGAGCTGGGTTTAAGCAGATCCTTAGAGTTCAGCATCTGCTTAGAGGCTCTGGAAGACAATTTTAAACTGGGATAAAATACTTCCTTTGTATGGCCCCTATTATCATACTGAATACCTTACAAGGATTGAAACTTCCCTCCTCACCAAAATTCTGTGAAAGATGACAGTGTTTTCACTGCCATTTTACTGCCCAGAGGAAAGGCAGAAGTACATTACCCCAAGTGACATAAGAAATCTCCGAAAGAATAAAGGCTTAGTCCTCAGTCTACCATATTATAAGTTACAGATTTACAAGAGGGTTTTGGTGAATTCTGTTTGATTTCTCTACCTACCTAAATACATGGAATAGGAACATTTATTTATGGTGTGTTTTAATAGTACCCATAAATCCTGTTCATACAAGACATAAGTAATACTAACAAAAATAATTACAATTTTTTTTTAATGACTGGTTGAACATGTGTTTGAGTTTTTGCTCTTCCTACATTTAAAAAAATGCACATGATAATTTGCAAGTGAAAAAATCTTTGTGAAAACTGGTGGTTGCCTGCTGAAACACAGATGCCATTTTTGATATCTCTAAATTATCTTTCTTTATGGAATGACACCACATTAATTCCTCCAGTACCAAAGAAGGAATGAAGTACAGAATCAATCTGAATAATTTCCCAATATTATCTACTGGTGGATTTTTCCTGTTTCAGATGAAAGTTCTCCCACTAGTTAAAGATTATACAAGAGATATATATATCTCCATATATTTATATAGATAAGCATTATATAATTAAATAACAGTGCAGTTATAATTTCATTATAATATATATTTTACTCAGTAAAATATTATACCATTGATACCTTATTTTCCTAAGTTGTTTAGCTAACAATATTTAGTAACTTCTTTATAGTTTTTAGATTTAGATATGTAACAGAAAACTGACTGCACAGCTGTATTTTAAACACTGTATCTTATGCTACCAATTTCAAGCAGTACTAATTTTATTCAGTGAATAGGAAATTTAAATTTCATCTCTCCATAGTACAATGCAGAGACACTCATTTAAACACTGAAGTATTTTAAACAACCCATAAAGACTTGAAAGTATTATAAGAGTAGCATGAAGCATATGAATCAAAAAGTCCAATAATAAAAAGAACCTTTGGATCATGCCTTGCTCTAAGAAAGTTCCTTTACCAAATCTGAAAGACTAAGAGGTCTTGGGTTTTTTTAGTATCATAAAGAACTCATTTAAATTACAAAAACGTGAAGAAACTTCCAAACCTTGTGTCTATTTGTGTTTGTACATGCAATTTTCATTACCACCTATAAATATATACAAAATAGCTAGTTAACTTTGTATTTTACTTATGTTAAATTATAAAGGTCTAGAAAAGAAAAGGCACCATAAAACTCAGTTGGGCTTGCTATAATAAAACGAATATTTGGAAATTAATACAAAATCAATGATAGTAATAATATTAGTGAAAATTCAATATTAGTCTTACTTTTGACTAAGAATGATAACATCAGAAAAGCTGTGAGAGAAAATGGACAGAGAAAAATTGTGCCCTTAGCTAACTTCTCTCTGCTTTTGAACTCAGCAAATTAATCCCGGTCAGGCAATACCTATGATTCAATTACTATTTTCTTGATACTCTGCACCCTACTGAAAGGGGTTTTTTTTATGTCATTCAGCTTCCTCTTAAGCCTCCTCCATTTTCTATCAGCACTTGATTTAACAATCATTCTTCAACAGCATTTTGTAAAGCCTGCTCTAGGGGTTTTAACCTTGCCTCTTGGGCAAAATGTTGCAATAAGCGTAATGATGTCTTATTAAAGTTAGTCCTAATGAGAACGGCTCATCCTTGCCCTGTGGTGCCCTTCAGAAACACAACGTTAATCTAAGAGAGGCTGTTCCTAGGGTGTGATGCTAACTTGAGTGTTCTTAGACAGTCTCCTCTTTATTTCCCCTTTATAAAATCTTCACTTCTCTTTATAGTGTTCTTTTCATTCTTCTTCATAAACATTTGCTTCTCTGTTTCTTCTCCCTTAGGGAAAAGGACAGAAGTGACTCAGATGTTGTCACAGATGCAAAATAAAGATGACAGTATATCGTACAAGGATGTGTTTGGATTATAAAAAGTAGCATCAAATGTGGTAAAGAAGGAATTTCCTTTCCTTTATTGTGTGGCAAAGTGACAATCTGGATTACATTGTTTGTTTTTTCCCATTGTTTCCTCACACTGTATTGCACGCAATTTATCATTATCCAAAACAATAAGAAATGCAGCACAAGCCATTTTTGAGCCTTTTTTTTTTTTTTTTGTGCATAAGCATATCTTTGAAAAAAGTTTGTCTAACTACAAGATACTTTGGTAACATTAACTAACACTCATATATGCAGTTATTTTGTCACAGAAAGCTTTGACATTGACCAGGCATGATTCCCCCTTCCTAAATCCATAATGATCACTAGTAATCACTTTCTTGTCCTTAAAAAGTTTGGAAATGGATTCCAGGATTATTTGCTCCATCACTTTTCCAGGGATCAAGGTGAGAGTGACCAGTAGGACTGAGGATAAAACCACTTGATGTTCCATGTGCTTGACCCTTACTCCCAGGGTCATGTTGCCACACAATACACCTATAACAAGAATCACTAGCTGGCATGTTATATAAACTCTTACAATTTTTTTTTTCTTAAAATAATCTGTTTATATTTGAAGAAATGCATATTGTTATTAGTCCTCATGTTTATTATTCTGTAGAAATAAAAACTCTGGCAGATTAAAGAGTTTGTTCTTATCTCAAGTTTTGATATTCAGATATTATTGCCAGGATTTAGTATCCTTCCTGAGACTGAGTTTTGGTATGTGGTTGGGTTTTTTTTGAAAGCACAGCTTGGGGTTTGTCTCCATTCCAGATTGCTGCGTGCATGTAAATGATCCAAGTTGCTTTTAGATAGTAGGTTTTTACACTCCACAACAATGGATATCCAAAAAAGCAACTTGTAGTTCTGCTAAGAAAGTTTAGTGATTCTGGACTTAAAAGATGAGTATTGGTACTAAAAAGAGAGTAAGTGATTGCGTGGATTTTGGCTGTTCACTGTGTGCTTAGTTTAGAATGAAGAATGTCTCTTTCTATCCTTATTTTGCTGACAGCCTAGGTTGCACAGGCCTGTCTTTTATAAGCTCTTTAGGTAACCTGAATGTGTTTCCTTGCACCACATTGAATTTAAGAGGCTACAGAATACCAGCAGACAGAGTTAATACATTTTTTGACACTTCTGTTACTAGGAACTTATGAACTATTTATACCTAAAATTGTGTCAAATTATGTTAATTAAACAGAAGTAACTTGTTATCCCAGGTATTTCCTGGTATATTTGAAACAAACATTATATACTGTGTATTGAGGCCTAATCCTTCTTGAGCACATTGTAAATCTTACACACATTTGGGGAGCAAAGTCTAGCAGATCATATCCTGACCCCGACACACTGGAAGCAGAGAAACGAGGAAAAGTTACATTTTTGAGTTTCCGTATCTTGGAAGAAACCCAATCAGATCAATGGGTGACAGTTTCATTGGAGTTCAGCGTGTATAAAGATGCAGATAGATTTTAGAAGGGGACAGAAGTTGGATGGGACTAGTGGATCCAGGAGCCGCACTTGTAAAAATTTCCAGTATCTCTCAGTGTGGCTAATTTGTCCACTTGGTCATTGCCACTTACCATTCTCCAGGGAGAAAGCCATTGAAAGAATCGCAGTGTAGAGAGCCACAAAACTTTGTCAAATGCTCTCATGAAAGGGAAAAAGACAAAGAAAAGAAAAAGAGAGACAGTGCCAAAGGCCTTGCTGAAGTCTAGGTAGACAACATCCACAGCCTTTCCCTCATCCACTAAGCAGGTCACCTTCTCATAGAAGAAGATCAGGTTGGTCAAGCAGGACCTGCCTTTCACAAACCCACGCTGGCTGGGTCTGATCACCTGGTTGTCCTGCATGTGACAAGTGATGGCACTCAAGATGACCTGCTCCATAACCTTCCCTGGCACCGAGGTCAGGCTGACAGGCCTGTAGTTCCCCAGATCCTCCTTGTGGCCCTTCTTGTAGATGGGTGTCACATTTGCTAACTTCCAGTAAACTTGGAGCTCCCATTTAGCCAGGACTGGTGGTAAATGATGGAAAGTGGCTTGTGAGCACTTCCACCAGCTCCCTCAGTGCCCTTGTGTAGATCCTACCCGGCCCCAGAGACCTGTGGGTGTCTAGGTGGTGTAGCAGGTCACTAACCATTTCCCCTTGGATTGTGGGGGCTTCATTCTGCTCCCCATCCCTGCCTGCCACCTCCTGAGAACAACTGGTCTTACTATTACAGACTGAGGCAAAGGCGGCATTAGGTACCTCAGCCTTTTCCTCAGCCTTTGTCACTATGTTCCCTCACATCCAATAAATGATGGAGAGTCTCTGTAGCCCTCCTGTTGTTGCTGATGTACTTATAAAAACATTTTTTACTGTCTTTTATGGCAGTAGCCAGATCAATTTCTAGCTGGGCTTTGGCCCTTCTAATTTTCTCCCTGCATAACCTCACGACATCCTTGTAGTCCTCCCGAGTTGCCTCCCCCTTCTTCCAAAGGTCACAAACTCTCCTTTTTCCCCCGAGTTCCAGCCAAAGCTCTCTGTTCAGCTCTCTGTTCTCCTTCCCCGCCGGCTCACCTGTCAGCACATGGGGACGGCCTGCTCCGGCGCCTTTAGGATTTCCTTCCTGAAGAGCGTCCAGCCTTCCCGGAGCCTTTGCCCTTCGGGACTGCCTCCCGAGGGACTCTGTCAGCCAGTCTCCGAAACAGGCCGTAGTCTGCCCTCCCCAGGCCCGAGGGGTTCTGCTGACCCCCTCCCTACTTCTCCAGGAATCAAACACTCTTATCATTTCATGGTCGCTGTGCCCAGTTGCGGTGGGTGCAGAGCTCAGAGAGGCCACATTTTTCTGCTGGGTGGACACCATTGCTCTCTGGTCAAGCTGGCAGGGCTTCAGGGCCCTTCCGGCCTGTACAAACTGCCGCGCCACGCCCATGCTGACGAGCCACGCCCATGCTGACGAGCCACGCCCATGCTGCCGCGCCACGCCCTGACTACCCACCCTAGCCGCTCGCGCTCCCCAAGGGCTGCTTCTATACTCGGGGAGGGCTTTGCCACCGTTGCTCCTGGCCCCGCCCGCGTCTTCTCAGCCCAGGTACATCCCTCAGTTCTTTTAAATAATGAAACTGATGCTAAAGACAATTTGAATGTCAAGCTCTCCTGTCTTTGTTGCACTGTTCATGTTCTAAGCATTTATTTTTGCTGCCTTCTTTTTTACTCTACGCCCTGGATTTTTGTGTGGAAAATGCCTTTAAAGTTTTATGTCAGGTAACCGGTGTTAACTGGTTTGTTCAAAAAATATTAGCCTTTACTGAAATCTTAGCCTTCACTAAACAACTGCTTGAAATCATGCTCCTTCTCCAGAACTGTTTTGCTCTCAATTTGGACACCAGCAAATAGCTCTGGGCAAAGAAAATTAGCTTGATTTATAGTTTTAAGGTAAGCAGGTAGCTCACAGTTTGAAATGTAGATATATTATCATGAGCCAGTTTGGATTACACTACAGTTTATTTGAACCTTAAATCTTTTAAAGTAATTAAGACTTTAAAACTACACAACATATGGACTTTGCTTAGGGCTGTATCAAGGGGTTTACTCTGATAATGTCTATTGTGAAAAATGTGAACATTCACGTATCACAACGTACATTCAAACACAAAGAGATCATGTATATTGTATCAAACAGTTTTATCTATCTTCTTGACTAAACCTTCCATTATTAAAGACTGAGTTAAATAATCATATCCTGAATATCTACTAAAAAATAATAACTCTTTCCCACAGCTATGGAGTTTTCAAAGACTAAAAATTGTAGACCAACACCAATAAATTAAAATACTGTTTTTTCTTGTCATACCAGATCCCAGCTGTTGCAGCTGGTACTAAAAAGATAATACAAATGAAACAAAAAAAAAAATCTTGGAGATTTTTTTTTTTCTTCCTCTCAAATAAAACATAGAAACCATAAAGATGTTTAAAAGAAAAAAAAAAAAAAAGAGTAACTTTGGAATTGCTGCTAACATTTTTTTCACCATGAATCTTATCATTCTTGTACTTATTTCAGTAGAAATCAGGCATAGCTCCATTATAGTAAATTGGTCAACCAGTTGTAATAAACCTGCTTACAAACAGCTGAAAGTATATTCATAGCAAAAACCATTGAATTTTTTTAGGTATTGAATGTACGTGATTATTGCAGTATAATCCTATCACTCCTTGTAAATCATATAAATAGAAGCTATGGCTTGATATTATCTAGATATTGCATGCATTGTTCGGGTTTTTGTTGGGGGTATTTTTTGAGAAAGCACATTTGTTTTATGGATGATCACTGAATGTGTTAAACTGAAAGTGAATCAGTAAATGAAAATTTTTCTTTGTGCTATGGAACTGAATTAAGTAAGGAAGTAGCAAGTAAATATGGCTATTTTGGATCCTATCCCCATGAAAGTTTAAGAATCTTTCTATCAGATTAAATGAATTCTTGCGAAAAGTAATGGTTATGGGTGTCAGCAGAGATACGTGGTCACATTCTAACATCATCCTTTCAGTCATTCGGTTTGTTCCCTTGGTTAAAGTGACTTAAATAAAACTATTTATCCATAATCACACTTCTTGCCTTTCTTCCACAGCTACCCCGGTGTAGGTCTCTGAGAAGGAGGAGTCGGGTCCGACTAGTTAAGAGCAGCAATAATCTAGAAGAGGACTCCAATCAGCAGATTACCTTTCAGGTAGGATTCAGCACAGGTGTGAAAAATTACTCTTGCTTTCTGAAACTATGCCTTCATCTCATTTTTTTCTTGTGTGCTGCTATGCAGAATTCCGTCCTGCATACGTAGGGCTGGAAGGGGAGTGAGCAGGTGGTGAGCATTACTTTGATAAGTTGTTAGGACTCTCATCTGGGAGAAACCTAGTCCCTGCTTCCAGCTTCATTTCTGGTTTCAGTGTTTCATTTCATTCCTACTGAGTAGAACACTAAAAATGCAGACTTAATCCCTAAAAACCGTGTTGCTCATCTGCTAGACGTTTTCCTGAACCTTAATTTAAAGCTGAATTGTGCTGCACATAGATACCAAGCTTCAGTAAAGAAGGGAGAGCAGTGGGTTTATACATGTTTAAGGTAAAGTATTCCTGATG
Source organism: Aviceda leuphotes (assembly GCA_035590175.1). NCBI lineage: Eukaryota > Metazoa > Chordata > Aves > Accipitriformes > Accipitridae > Aviceda > Aviceda leuphotes. Next base: position 1,761,051 of record JAVJGH010000008.1, on the reverse strand, counting down.
GTCTGGAACTGCCGTGCTTACTTAAAGACTGAAGAATATCATGCACTTGAAAAGTTGTTGTGCATCACTAAAAGTCATGGTCCTGTAGGCCATAGGTTTATATTTTTTCTTCAATGTGTTCCAGTTTTCTCTAGGTGGTGTCAGACATCCTGTGTAACGAGATGTCCCATCCTGCATTTTTAAGATCTCGGCTCCATTTGATAAAATAGATGAAGCGTATTTTTTTCTTGTA
>JAVJGH010000008.1:1745468-1760762 GCA_035590175.1 Aviceda leuphotes | reverse complement strand
ATTGTTCTGCACCGACCAATAAATCACGTGAATGCGATACCTCCCATACCAAAGGCTACTGCTCATCGACCAAGTCTGCGACCTGCACTGAGCAAGTCTGACACGTCTGAGTAAGAGTAATTTATCTGTCTGAGACTGTCCTGAATTTCAACGTTCGAAGTTGTCTGTCATAACAAATATAGGGTAAAGAGCTGTGTCCAATGATTAGGACACAGGGGTATATTGAATGCTGTTCTTTATTTTCCTGCAAAAGTTCTTTAAACAGTACTAAAGAAAAAGTAAATGGTGTAACGTCTTTTCCTTTCGTAGCTGCTGAGTCAGCCTTTTGAAGGGAGATTCTGAATATTGAGTGAAGAAAATTCTTTTCAACTCTGTGACTACTGATGGGATTTGGAGAGGAACAGAATTTCCTGTATAACTCTGTGTTGAACACCTTGTAAAGGTTAAAAAACTGCTCAGCTACTGTTGCTGATGTTGTATATATCCTGTTTGAAACACCTGATGATTTAACTCCAGGTTTTAGATAAGGAATAGAGACACCTAAAGGAGCTTTTGATCCCAGTAAAGGAGGCTTGGATGCCTCTATGACTGTTAGGTAACTAAAATATAAATTTTATATTACATGACTAGTTGTACCTGAACCCTCAAAATTCTAGAGAAATTAAGACTAGTCTGTATTAATAAGAAAGAAAGCACATTATTCTGAAGATGCAGTTGTTGATGTGTATTTATTGGCTTTATAATGCCAAGCGAATCTTGGGCTTCAGGATTTCGAGCGCTTAGTAAATTGAGGGGAAACTTTTATGGCCGTTAAAAATATTAATCCCTTTTAAAAATTCCACTTCAGAATTTCAGCACGAGACCTGAAGAGCAAATCACAGATCCTGCACAGGGCCTATGTTTCTTTTTGCGTCAAATACTTTCTCATAACATTGTTTTTTTCCTGGCTGTCCCTCAGTAGTCTCATAAAAAGAGAACTGTAGGAAGCAAATGGAAAATTCTGGTCCTTACTGAACAGGGACCATAATGCTCCAGGGGCTTCACATGTTTCCAGGCTGCAGCTGCTCCCTTCATGCCGTGAATTGCAATGACCTCTTACATTGAAAGCTCTCCCTGGTTTTGATGGAAAAACTTTATTCTTAAGTTCACTTAATGTAAATTTGGAAACGGTGTATTAAATGTGATATGCCTGTGTAATTGAGATTAATACCTATCTGTAAAGAAAAGATGTGTCTTTATTATCCATTTCCAGATTATGAAATAAAAAATGAAGCTTTTGTTTGAAGAAAAATGTTCATCTGTCAAATTCTCCATGGGAACAAACATTGCCGAGAGACACACCACCATATTTACGAAAATCAGGGAGAGTTTTTAATGTCTGATGGCAAGATATGACCATGATACCTTAGAGTACTTTGTTGTGTTGCTTTATGTATGTGTATGCATTATAAATAAAAGTCTATGTTACTCTTATGGATTTAGTAATTTCACAAGTAACCCTGAGTGACCTTCATCATTCTGTCCAAAGCCCACTGGCTAGGCTATACTTCCTGATCCTTTTACCCTTACTAAGTGTTTTATCAAAAGTGACTGCCTGGCCATTTGTTGAAAAGAAATCAATAAAAATAAAGTGAGTGTTTGTGTTAGAAGCAGTTTTTGCGGTAATATTTTCTCCACCAGGAAAGAAACGTTAAAATAAAAGAACTTCATTACAGGGAGAGAGTGATATTTTTATAGCTCTGGCTTTAAAAAAAAAAAAAAAACCAAAAACCCAAAACTTTTCCCTAGCTATTTAAACTTGTTCACTTCCAGAAACTCAACATGATGCCAGTATGATACTGCCAGGCTAAGTAGTAACAAATAGACTTGAACTCCAAGCTTACAGTTCAGTGGAGAATGGAAGGGTCCTAGGGGTTAGAAATTTATTACGTGCCTAGGAAACATCAAAGTAAAAAAAGTTAGTACTGCATTAGTGGCTAGAGCCTTAATCCAGCAAAATCCCTCAGTGCTGCTATAACATTATGGTCGTGAAGTGAGCCATTTAATGTTAAAAAATGAGTATGCACTTCAGTGATTTTTTGAGCATAGAGAAAAACTAAAAACAAAGTCCATGTTTTCATGGTTAAAACATAATAACAAATTAAGCTTAGACTACTGCTGATTGGGGGAATCTCTCAGTCTTTCATTCCTTTAATACAGGTGTTAAGTGAGAATTTTTCACATATGGCAGCATCAAGACCAAAGTAATCTTTCTGAAATTGTCACAGATGGAATGTGGCCATTCTCTTAAGTTTTTTCACATTAATTCTATCTGCATTTGTTTCATATCATTAGAGTGCACCAACCCCCACCAGTGAGGTCTGACAACTGCAGTGTCCCTGTGTTCTCAATGGACAACACGGGTTTCTTCAGTTAGGTGAAACACCAATATCACATACTAGATACCCAACACAGATATTACAACTGTTCCCCTTTTTTCTATGGGTCAGGAATTGCACTTCACGTTCTTGGCTTTGGATTCCATAATACATGTAAAAACCAAAAAAAATTAAAAACATAAGAACAATGTTCAAAATAACAGGTACAAAAGCAAACAAAAGGAAGTACATTTTTATACTGTGTAATTAATTTATGAAGCTACTCGTCACAGAATGTTTTGGGTGGGGAAAGTTTTCATGTTTCGAATACAAGGACATTGGGTTTGGTTTAAGAAGTGGTAGCAAAAAGAAAAACTGCTTGAAACTGCAGGAATATTCTGGGAAAACAGTCTTACATTATTCCTTAGATATTTGTAAATTATCATGGTCAGATAAATAAGCTTAGGATTGATGGATCTTTGCTCAAAATCACTGTAGTCTTTCCTACATAATATTCTTTACCTAAGTTAGTCAGTTACTGTAAGCAGGTAGTGTATCAGGACACATACAGTTGATGACACCGATTCAAGTTAAATCTAATTGCAGTATTCCCTAATTTTGAATACTTGATTTGCAGTCTTAATAATCTCTACTTAAAGTATTATTTTGCTTTTAGTGGAGGGGTTTTAACATGCCTGAGTACAAAATGTTGTAAAAACAGAAACAAAAAATAAAAAAGAGATGGTACCAGTCTTGTCCTGTTTCCCATGGTAGTGATTTGTATAAGAATATTCCTCCAAAATGCAAAGCCAGGGTCAAATAAATTCTTTGACATGACCTACAGGTGTGGGAATAACAAGTACAGTTTCTATTGCCAGGAGTGTACTGAACTACACTAGTGTTCTGAAATGTGCAATGACATTGCTTAGAAAGAAGTACTCAAATATTTTCATATATATTGTCGCTATTTTATCAATCTAGGTTATGTAGAAAGATAAATATATTTACAACTTTAAAACTGCATCTTTGTGAGATCAACTGTCATATTTTCCTCTATTTCTTGACAGAAACATAGTCAAGTTTAAAATGTACTTTAACCATGTTAAAGTATGCTTTGCATGACAGTTATGCTTGTCAATCACTGCGACAACAAAGCTAACCAACTTTAAATCCATCATGTAGTTTAAAATGTAAGGTCTCGTTTTATATGTTTTAACTCTGAGTAATGAGGGATCTACCTGAGACTCTTCAATGTTCTAAGAATTGAGATGTAAATTTGTTTTGTAACACAGTAATGTTATAATCAGTAGGGATTTCTCAGTCCTTAATTTCAGCTGATACTTGCTGGCACGGAGGCAACAGAGTTGCTTCTAATAAAGTAGCAAGTAACATTCAGATTTTAAAAAGTGTTGAGACAGTGAAATTACAAGCAAATAAATGTTCATTCATTCTGTTCCTGAGTTTTATTGCTAGTTACATCAATGCCACCATGCTGTCCCCTAAGACATGACATTCTATTTGTAACCAAAGCATGTAAACTAGAAGCTATATATGCAGTATATCCTATTAATGTGCATGCTACGTCTGTTTCTGCAAAAGAACATTTGCAAATTGTATAACTGGGCATATCTGACTAATCCTCCACACTCATAATTGTCTGATAATAAAAAAGGATGAACTTTTAAAAACTTTTTTATTATCTCCTTTTATAGTCACACGTCATTTTAAGATGCTTCTTTCTTCTTCATACATTTTCAAGAGGGATACTTGGTAGAAACCCTGCTTATAAGTGCCCAAAGAGTTGTCCTAATAAAACTGCTTGTTTCTTATTGTCTAGAGAGGAATTAACACAGTTTCTGATGGTATGTGGAATTACAAGATCTTCAGAAGTATATGACAGCTATTATCAGCTGTCCATACACTGGCATCAGCCCATTGATCCAGCCTGTCCAGATCCCTCTGCCTCTTCCATTTTAGGCATTTTTCCCTCTTCAGAATCCTTAAAGTTCACAAAATTTAAATAAAACACAACCAGTGGAAGAATTTAACCAGGACTTGTTAGATAAATGTTGCTTTGTTCCTTTTATTCTAAAAAAAAACCCCACCCCAAAACCAAAACCCCACTTATTTACATTTGAAAGAGTAACACATTTTAATTAAGATATGAAAATATGCTAAACAAACAGCAAAACAAATTAACGAATCTGACAAAACCCAAAATCTACATTTAGAGGAAACCAACAAATCTAAACATTCACAGATGAAAACAGTTATGTTGAAACTTAGTATTCTTAGTGTAATGTTTAGTACTTTTATTCTCTTAGTTAAAAATAGCGTTTCATTTCAGCAGCAATATTGAGCTTGTATTGTAAGATCACAGTGCCTGATCCTGCAATATGATCCTCATGGGAAAGGAGGAAAGAGGCAAAAAAGAAAAGGTGATTTTGCTTCCCCAGCGCACCTGACTGAAGGAAATCGTTTGACACGTGTGCCAAGGCAGTTCTAGACAGACAAGAAATATGACTGTGTGTCGCTAGGAGATAAAAATCCAATGAAAATGAAGAAACCGAGTTTGAGGAACTGTAGTATCATGCAGTAATCTATCAATTGTTTCAGCCATAAGCAAACAAGTTTAAGTTCCTTGTGATCTTCCTATGTGCAAAGAACAGGAGGGAACGAGTTGGGTTTTTCTTCCCTGTAATTCCAGGATCTTTGTACTACTAGTTACATAGAATTTATTTCATGCAAGATGTATTATTATAAATGACATTAATGATTTTTCATATTTCCTATTGAAACATATTTAAATGCACAAGTAATCTATTAAAATATTCTTTATTCTCTCTCCATATGGATTCCTGTACAGATATCTACCTTCCTCTTTCTCATACATTTATTTCCAGTTAAGCAAAAAATATCATTGTATTTCTTAGTGATTATCATGGATAGCTTATTCTCTGATGACAATAAAAAGATTTTTAGGACAAATTTGGAAGCAGGGAGGGAGCTGACTTTGGAAGTAAGTTTCAGGAACCTCATATATGCATAATGTAGAGTATAAAACAAACTTCAAGCTGGTGAAGTCAGTGGAAGTGCCAGATACTTATTATCTGTGTGGATTCATAGCGAGTGTCCCACTACTTTGTTCTTTGTCATTCTTTGTGTTTGCATCACATCTCAATTTAGCATCATCTGTGAGTTTCACTAATGCGATATTTGAACTCCCTTCTAAATTATTAATGAAGATGTCAGATAAAGAAGAAGGCTGAAACCCTCTACACGAGTATGCCCCTAGACAGCTCTCCCTATCTGATAAGTTGTCGTTCATCATTAACTACTGTTTATGGCTATTGAGCTACTTTTCATGCTATATCATACGGTTTGTACCAAAGGAAATTTGATTTTTCAGAGTAATATTTCACAAGACTCTACCAAATGCTTTGCTAAGTTGCGGATTTGTTATGTTTGCAGAACTGCATTCCCTTCAGTCATCCACTGTGTTATTTCACACCTGAAAAAATCATGTTTTGCCTATAAAAAAAAAAAATCAATGTTTATTAGAAAACGTTGACTATTTTTCATACTTTCATTATCCTCAATTACTTCAGTAGTGAAGATGTGCAAGAGTAAGAATCCTAAAAGGCCTCATGACTATAATTCACTTTAAAATTGATTAATAATTCCTTATAATACAATTTTCCCTTGGTCTAACTGAAGAGATTCATCCACTTAAAAATAAATTGGTGTTTTTAAGTTAATTCATGGGACATCAAATATCCCTTCTTGTACTGAATGCTAGAAGATACTTCTCTTTATAAAGCTATTTGTATATAAGCTGTTTAGGTAACTTTAAACCACTGTCAAATTTATTTATATGTAATGACACTGCAATTAAATGGATGATCATGTGAACTGTCATCTAGCATTCTGCATTTTTCTTTATGGCCCTCTTGAATGATCTTTCGAGACAATAATTTGTTTTCATTTGTATTATTCAAAAATCAGTACTTACTTGTTTTCTAGAAACTAAAACTAGTTTCAAGGTCAGAATACTGTTAAAACTGAATTCAGAGTAAACACTGTATACAGTGGTAACTTCTAGATTTCTCTCTGTATTATTTTTTTAAACAGTGGCGAATGTTGTTGATTCATTTTAATCTAATACAATTAATTTCTCTGTGAAATCCACAAGAGGAAATAGTCTATAATAAAAAAAAATTTAAAAAAAAAAAAAAGAGAGGAACACAATTTTATTATCTTATTGCAGCAGTGGTCCTTCTACTTGTCAGTTCAAACATGATGTAATACAAACACGGAGATCAACGTATTCCTACTCAGCTGTAGCCTTAATACTTAAATTAGGAGCCTTAATACCTAAATTAGGAGCCTTAATACCTAAATTAGGAGCCTAGTCAGCTTAAGTTCCATCTCTAGTCGGTGGACGTAAGTGGAGAGGCCCTTCGAGAAGGTAGTTTTATGTCAGGTGCGCCCTGAACTGGTTCTTCGAGGTGCTTATCCCTCCGCCGGGACGTGACAGGCTGGCCGGGCTGCGCACCTCGCTCCTGGGGCCGGCAGGAATATTCTGTCGCCTGCCATGTCTTCTCCTCCCGCCGTGCACCACCAGCCTCCTGAGGGGGTGCCCGGTCCCAGTGCCGGCAGCGCACTGGTGCTGGGCGCTGCCTTCCCCTCCGCTTCGGACCTGGGGCCGGCCGGGCTCCCGGGCACCTCTCCTTCGGGCTGGCAGGTAGCTGTTCTCCAGCCGCTGCTCCACGTGGCCTCTCAAGCTGTTTCTGTCCCTTCTTTAATTCTAAGTCTTCCACGTGCCGGTGCTGGGGTGGCGGCAGAGTGGCCCCCCAGCCACCTGAGGACCCCTTCGGCTCCGGGCCAATTCCTCACCAAGAGGTGCCAAGGCTTGGGATAAGAAAATATAATGTATTAACAGGAACACACATAATGCTCAATTAGCCGGAGCCCCGAGCACTTTTGCAGCAGTACTTCGTTGTTCCCTTTCTCCTTTTTTCTGGTTTCCCCAGTTTGTGAAATGCCATCTTTCCTCTGGCATGTGGTGTGGTGGCAGAGAAGTTAATAGCTGAGAAGAAAAACAGAGCGTGGGCACTGTGGCGTTCAAAAGTGCTTTTGAAACGAGTGCCTAGTAGCTGAACCTCACAGCTTGTTGGTTTTGGATAACTTGTTTAGGGGGCTACTGTGGATAAAAAAAGCAACATAGAGAGCAGGGAAGTGGCAATAACAGCAGTTTCTCTTCTCATTTCCAGTCGTGGGGAGGCACTTATGATAATTACCATCAAAGTGGAAAACCCAGCTGGAATTCTGAGCAATTTCTTTTTCTGTACTTTATCTTTATTAAATTGTTATATTTCCACCAGGTTTTTGCTGGCATTAGGCATAACAAGAGAGAGCAAAAAGGACAGGAGCGAAAATTGTCACAGTGGGATGCCTGAAGTTGCGTTCCTTAATCTTCATCTGGGCACCCAAGTAAAAGCAGAGCAATTTTGAAGGGTGTTGGAAATCTTTAAGCTCTGTTGTCTGCTGTAAATTGAATAGATCGGAAGCACCCCTGAAAGGCAGACTGTTAGGTTTACTTGTCTTTAAAACGTGGTATAGTATTGTAGCTTCCAATACATAGATTTAGACAACTGTGGTCAGTTTCTTTTGATTCCTTGTATTTAGCCTAAATCTGACTTAATTTTCTTCTTTTCTTAACGTTGATCTTTTACTACAACAATGAAAAACTCAAGCAGCATATAAATGGTAGGTACTTAGCGAATATAATTAGTTTATTGTAATTGCCACTGAGGTAAAAGTAAGAGTATATTAACTAATGTAAATGCTTACAGTCATCAGAACAAACGTTGACAACAAAATACTGTTCATAATGAATGTTTTAAAAGGGTTTAATCTAGATTGACAAAAAGTGTACTTTTTACTAGTAGAATGAGTCTTTCTAAACATGAGTTGTATCCACTTAATGAGGGTCTCCTCATTTTTTGATGTTTATACTACTCAGCTGCCCAAACACATTTGTAATGAGCCTGCATTAGTCATAATCACTTAATGAAGCTATGCACTTTTTTTTTCTTTTGTCCCATGACATTTCTTTAGGGTTAATTGCATGGTTACAAAAAGCTTTTCAAAGGTCTTGATATGCCCTTCACACCAAAACTGGGAGAATAATGCTTCATAAAATATCTTGGGGAATCTTATACTTAATGAGAGATCTGCCATGCAGACTTATAGCCCTGCATGGTTGCATTTTTATTCAGTCCCAAAAGTACAAAACAGTGGGAGAGCAGAATGTCACGTGAAGATCAATTAATAGGCCCCTTAGATAAACTTTTATTTGCAGCAACAGCTGACAAAAGCAGCCTAGAACCCACCCACCGGCTTGTCTGGGACCTTGAGGCTCCAACAGAAAATTATATTCAAAGACCTTTTTCCTCTGACTGGTTGTTCTACCAAGTGGAGAACCCTGCAGGTGTCTTAGTTATGACAATAGGGCTTAGAATGAGCTCTGAAACCTCCAGACTGTGCTGCAGTTTAGTTAAGCTGAGCTGGGTAGGAGAGAAGAGTCTGTATTTGATGATAAAATATATTAGGATTATCAGTCTTGGCTAGGAGGGTTGGGGCGTTGCTTAGCTTTTGGGACATTGCTTGCTCTTTCAAGGTCAAACCCCATTTATTATTAGGGGTATTCAGAGATACTGAGCAATCAAAAAATATGTGTCATAATGCTTATTCAAAAGAGGATCAAATGTCAGACGAGCCGGGGGTACACTTGATAACGTGAATCTGGGCCATGTACACACCGCGCAGATCCAGGAATTAGCTAGTTGTTACCAGGGAAAAGTGAATAATATACCTGCAATGCAGCTTAGACTTTCATTATATTTGTTTTTTTCGGACTGTTGCCTCATAGTGCACTTTCGCTTAAGGAATGTTGGTTTTTTTTCACCACAGAACAAAACCAATGAAAAAAACCCCACACAACAAACAAAAACCCAGCAAACAAAACCCCCAAACAACCCCAAAACTCAGCAATGTTAGAATAAATTCTCTTGATTATTAAGTGCAATAAAATCAAACAACATGGAGAGTCTTGTGGGTACCAAACCTACTGCGCAGCACGACAGCTTGAGCTCATCTTACATTCAGTGAAGTCTGCACAAATGTTACTAATATCCCAGAAGCATTCAGCTGTTACTTTTTCCCAGGACTCACATTTTTACATTTTTTGTAATTCCAAACAATGGAGGCAAGAGGGAATTATTATCTGAAGGAATCAAATTATATTTGGTGGCCAGTCAGTATCAACGAGCGAGGATAGGTGAAATTGTTAGGTTAAAGGCAGAACCCATTTGAAAACTGGTTTTCAATTTTATAGCAGATCTCATCCTGTGAGAAACATGCTTTTCACTGCTAAAACTGTGGTGCTCTGCAGCGGCATCACTTTTTCCTCTCCTTCTAAAAGCAAGGAAGAAGTATTTTTATTCTTTCCATGTTTGAAATTAAAATAAGTACTTGGTTTTTCATGTTTCTTCTTATTTTTTCTATAATCTACATTAATAGAAAACTCATCTTGAAAACAAAATACTGCCACATTATCTACCCTGTGTTAAGTCATTTTTCTGCTACGTCTCGGGTTATTGCTAACACTTTTAGTCCCTAACAGCCAGGTTTGACAAAGAAGAATGTGACAAATAAGATCATTTTGTTTTATGTGTGTTTTTAGGGAAAGAAGAAGAAACTGTTTACCTTTGAATGGACTAACATAACAAGGTAAAATATTGGTTTTCGCTTGTATTCTCCATTTACAAATAGGGACTGTGACTCCTCTTAAGGTGGTAGGGAAAATACACCCACATTTACTAATAGTGTATCTAATTTTCAGTGTTTCTTTTTATAGTTAAACAACAGAGGATCCGTCTTGAAGCAATTCTCTTGAGAATGGATGATAAATATAATTGTATTATATTTACTTTCTTGATACAGTAAGCCAGGTGTTATTTCTTACTCAAAGTTCTCCAGATAACTATGAATTCAAAATATGCAAATAAAAAAAAATATCTGTAGATGCCTTTCTAAACCTCTTATTCTTTCATCTTTCAGGTAGACAAATTTAATAGCTGTTTTCCCATCAGTTTTCCATTTCTACTTATAATTCACATAGAAAAGCACACTTTATGGCATGTTATGTCATGACATAGCAGTTATGAATCAAAATAATGATGTATATAGTATGGCCCAAGACTTCTCAAATATGGTGAAATTCTTTACTTAAAAAAACCCAACCAAACACATTTCAGTCTATTTTTCCCAGTCCATTTCTACAGAATAATATAAAAGAGGTACAACAGCAAATAAGGATTTTTCAGCCTTCTTTTTCAGGCTATTTAAATAGTACAACTTCCAGAGCTAGTTCTCAGACTTTTAATGATATCTCAAGCACATCATTACTCTATTACTGAGTCATGCCAGGAGGACAGAATTAACCAGCAGCTATTTTTCACGGCTCAGGAATGTAGAAACTCCCAAGGTGAGATTTGCTATTTGGAACAAGTCTCTATATATTTTAAGAATTTTATTCCTTTTATGCAAATTCAATTTAAACATTCAATGGAAAAAGCTGTATCACATAATCACAATGAATAAATTGGGGTGATCTGTTGCTACTCTTCAGAATATGCTTTAATTTTGTTCATTATAAAATTCAAAACTTTGGTCCTGATGAATTCCTGAGAATTTTAAGCCGCGTCTTCAGTGTATTCGAAATGTAATTCCACAAATAGAAATAGTCACTGGACAAAGAGGAACCTCTCTTTTTTACGAAACATATTTTAAAGAAAGGGCCTTGTGCTGAGAAGAGCCTGTATTCATACCCCAAAGAGTTTAGGCAGCAAACTGAGGAGCCAGTGGTGGAGGACTTGTCAGCCGTAGCTCCTTGTGTCACCTGGAGGGAAGGATCAGCCTTTAGGGCAACCTTTAGTGGACAAAATCCTCTCGGAGGGCTGTCAGCTTCTCCTCACTGAATGCACGTATAGCCCGGAGTGATCACACTCCAGTCACGAGCACTTGACTGATATGAATAAATTTATGAGAAGATAAATCTAATCTCGATTTGTGCACAAGTTCACATCGAGTGCTGTTGAGTTGCCTCCCTCCCTCCCTTTTTTTGCTGGTGTGCTGCTGGTGCACATTGCTTATACGTTCATTCATACCATTCTGGAGTAAACCAGTAAACCCAGAATTTCCTGCTGTGAACCAGATCACGGTCTGTGATAGGACCCAGACCTTCAAGCATATAGGTAAACTGGTCCAGAGCACTTGGCTATCATGGTTTCTGCTGAAAAGGTGCTGCCGGTGAGATAAAAATTTTACCCGTTTTTTCCACATAAAAACGGCACCAGCTGGCTAAAACAGCTCTCCAGTGAGATAAGTGTAATCCTTCAGAGAGGCAAAAGCAAAGACATCATGTTTGAAAGTGAGCCCCGAAACAAGAGGACATTTTATCTGGAGATGATACATGAAATAAAGCCGTTTATCTGTTTCGGAAGCATAGATAGGTAACTTAGGTGCTTAATTTTGGCATGAGGTCCGAGAAGAAAGGAAACATCTGAAAGGATAAAACCGTTGTTTGATTCACACGCTTCGCTCTGAGTGATTTAGTTCATCCTGCCAGAAATCTCGCGGCGCACCAGCTGGATCTCTGTGTCCAGTCTGTTGGCTCCAAAGGGAGCTGTGTGTTATATGTAGGCACCCAGGTTTGGATGTCTTCCACCTCAGCAACCCAAATCAGTAAGAAGTAGCCCAGAAGATCCTTGGAAAACTCCTTGGTCCCAGTTTAAGTGGACTGGCTCTCATTCCTTATTTGCGAGCATCTTAAGGTTTGATGCTACGTGTTGCTGTTGCTTTTCCACTACTGGGCTTTTGGGGGTTTTGTTTGCTTGTTTGGATGATCGAAGTGAACAGAAGTACAGGTTTTGGTTGGCTCAAAAGTATTATTTTCTTCAGAATGCAGAGGCAGTCTGCTGCAAACACTTTCTGTATAGCTGAATGAATACGTGCATTGTCTGCATTGACCCTATTTTTCTTGCAGACTCCACCTTTCCTCTTTTCAAGCCTCAAGTCTCTGAGTCCATAATTCAGAAGTGTCAAGCTACACATGAAGGACGACGGTTTATTAAATTTGCAAAATGCATTCCATATGTAACAGACCTGCTAGAAATAGTGAGAGCAGTTATTTGAAGTAAGGATCTTGCTTGTCCTTTTCAATCATGACTGCAATAGCTGCAGGCAGTTGCTTTGCCTATTGGCCAGTCTGAATTATTGACTGGATTAGTAGATTGGGTGCAAGTTAAGGAACTCTCTTCTTTCAATATTTCTGTAAAATGGCAAGTGCAGTTCTCCACTGCGGCTGTGGTCAATCCAATAAAAAAATAAGGTTAAATAAAATTAAGATTGTTCAGTCCCTGAACAGAAAAGACCAATGAAATTCACAGCTGGGCTGGACACTTCATTTAACTCATGCTACAAATGGAGAAAAATTAACTAACGGCAGAGTTAAAACAGTATGTCAGATTTAAATCTCACACACTTTGTCAATTTGGAATTAGAGGACTTTTATATTGCTTTAGTGTATACTTTTTATTTGGCAGTAAACAGAATGCCGTTGTTTCAGGATTTTTTTTTTCTTGTGGATGATTAAAAATCATATTTCTCTGTCCTGGAAGGCATAAAAGCAGGAACATGCATATTATTTAGCTGTTTCCTCTACTTGTCATCTGCCATCACTCTTGACACTGGAATCAACTCATGATAATTAAGGTTTTTGGTTTGGTTTGGTTTCCAGTAAAAGAAGATATTTAAAACAGAACTAAAGTCACTGCAGTTTCTTATTTCAGTATTAAAATATAAAAAAAAAACAAAAGCAAAGAACAGCTCAGAGGTTACCTACAGGTACCGCTTGACAAGTAAATGCTCAGTTCCAAAGCACATTGCATTTGCCACGTAAAAGAAAAAACAGGAACAAAACAATTATTTGAGATGCTATAGCAGCTCCATTTATGCTCACCACTAAAATTTATCACATTCACCACAGTTTGTACCCTGGTAGCTGAGTTACTGCAGTTATTTACCCATTAATTATGAGAAAGTAGCCATGCGCAATCTCATACTGCATTGTAGCTGCTGATTCTTATTGATTACTTAATGGTGACTGCCATGTGAAAATTAGTTGCTCAAGATTTTTTTTCAGCTAAAATGAAGATTGTGAGCATTCTGCAAATCAGCTATAAACATAGCTGAAACACCTACTACAGCTGAGTTTATGACTACTTTGTGTCACTGGAGCCACACAAAGCAGCCAGAGTACAGCAGCAAATCTGACCTTTAATCTTCATAATCTATTTTAGATGTTTATATTGTTTCCTATCCTGACTATCTGAGCAACTTTTATGTAGTGTGAACAGTGACATCCTTTCCCAGACACTTTGTATGCAAGGTACTTAAGAATTATATTCATATCCATGTTTTTCTCCTTTGCCTTTGCCTTTGCCTTTGCCTTTGCCTTTGCCTTTGCCTTTGCCTTTGCCTTCTGAGGATTCTTTCACCACACATTATTGTAAGGCTTGTTTGGAAAATACTGAGAAAGTACATTGCGGTTATTTGTGATGTATGATCTGAAGAACATTTTAATGCATTAAAAGGACCAATAATGAAAGACGCATTATTTGATATGCAATTAGTTATAAATAGACCTAATAAGTTACTGAAATATAAAGGAAATTTAGGTAAAACTTAAGAACATCAGAGGAAGAACAAAGATATTCTTTATAATGCATAAAACATCATGAGTAGGTGGAATTATTTTCACTAGCGCCATAAACAGTAGCTATGGACTACACCAGAGGGAATTTTGTTCCTAAGGGATCTGGACAAGCTCTGCAGCAGCTCTGCAAAGAATTTTCCTAAAAGCTAAGCCTTCTATTACAAGTACCAGCTCTGAATATAATTCTGAAAAGTCTAACAAATTATGAATCTTAGATGATTAAAAACAGGTGTCACAAAAGCTTATCTATTGAGCAATGCCCGGACCAGTACTCACATGTTACCCACCTCTGAGATTATTGGGCTTCTAGCAACTTCCATGGATCCTGAGCTTCAAAAAAATAGCTTCAGCTGCAATTGGTAAAACTGCTAAATGACTCAGTTTCACATTTACTACCCTTCTGATTTTCCTAGAAAATATTTAATTATTCCACAAAGTGAAATTATTTAGAATCATAGAATATCTCATGTTGGAAGGGTACCATAAGGATTGAGTCCAACACCCTGCTCCTCGCAGGACTACCTAAAATTAAACCATATGACTAAGAGCGTTGTCCAGACGTTCCCTGAACTCTGACAGGCTTGGTGCCGTGACCACTTCCCTGGGGAGCCTTTTCCAGGTGACCAACCACCCTCTCAGTGAAGAACCTTTTCCTAACGTCCAACCTGAACTTCCCCTGACGCAGCTCCATTCCATTTCCTCGTGTCCTACCGCTGGCCACCAGAGAGGAGATCAGCATTCCCGCTCCGCTGCCCGCCTTGAGGAAGTTGTGGGCTGCCATGAGCTCACCCTTGGCTTTCTCTTCTCCAAGGTGAACAAGCCAAGTCTTGCCCACAAGGCCTTTCACCCTCCTGGTTGCCCTTCTCTGGACACACACTAATAGTTTGATGTCCTTCTTGTATTGAGGCACCCAAAACTGCAAACAGGACTCGAGGTGAGGCCGCACCAGTGCGGTGTAGAGTGGGACAACCACCTCCCTCCAACCACCGGCTGGCGATGCGGGGCTGGATGCACCCCTGGACACGGTTGGCCCTTTTGGCTGCCAGGTCACACCGTTGACTCGTACCCAACTTGCCATCAACCCAAACTCCCAGG
>JAVJGH010000008.1:1719188-1736141 GCA_035590175.1 Aviceda leuphotes | reverse complement strand
TTACCTGATTTCCAAATCTCAGCTATTACCATGGTAATTCTCTGTAGTCCAACACTTAAACATCAAAAATGTGTGTAAGCAACCTTAAAAGACCAAGCTCTGCTTCAGTTTTCTACAGACACAATTGGTTAAGTTTTCAGTAACAAAAATTGACAGAGGAAACTCAAAGTGCCATTAAGCACATAAACATCAGCAATTCTACCTGAATGTAAAGTGCATTCTATATTTTTTTTTCCTATTCTTCAGCTCACCCACTCAAAGTAATTAGATACAGCATTTTCACTTCTGAAGTTTCAGTGGCACTATGTTTTTAGCACATGTATTAAAAACCACAAGTTTTTTTTTAATTCATTGATTGTTTTTCTTCCTCTTTCTCTGCCAGTTTAATCTCTGCTCTCTCATTGCTAAAGGAGTATCTGCAAGCTAAGAGTCACAATCAAGTAGAGATGTAGCAATCCCAGTTACACTAACAGCCTTCTGAGTCTGAAACTGCTTTAGCAGAATATCTGGGTTACTGTCCTGGTTTTGGCTGGAATGAAGTTAATTTTCTTCTCAGTAGCTGGTGCAGCGCTGCGTTTTGGGTTTAGGATGAGAAAAGTGTGGCTAACACCCTGATGTTTCAGCTGTGGCTGAGCAGTGTTAGTGTGCTAAGTCAGGGGCTTTTCAGCTTTTCATACCGCCCTGCCAGCGGAGGCTGGGGGCGCACACGAAATGGGGAGGGGACACAGCCAGGACAGCTGATGCAAATGAGCCAGAGGGGTATTCCATACCATACTATGTCATGCTCAGTATATAACCTGGGAGAGCCGGCCGGGGGCACCGCGGCTCGGGGATTGGGTGGGCATTGGTCGATGGGTGGTGAGCAACTGCATCGTGCATCACTTCTTTTGTATATTCTATTATAGTTAGTAGTAGTATTACTTTCCCTTCCTTTTCTGTAAAACCCATCAGTTTTATGTCCGTCCGTCGTTCCCCCCCCCCCATTTTCTCCCCCATCCCACTGTGGCTGGGGTGGTGCTTAATTGCCCTCTGGGGTTAAACCACAACGGTTACTTTAACGTATTTCTCTACTTTCACTGTGGCTTTTCATAAGATAAAGCTTCAAGATAAGTGAATCACACTAATTACTAAACATTGGAATATTGGAATGCTATTTCCCCGCCCTCCCCCAGTCTACTGTAAAATGACCACCATTAAGAAAAGACGGAAACAATATTTAGATTGCACAATAAAGTCACTTATATGGCATCTCTCTTTTTCCTTCATGATTGTCAAGTGTATTTACAGATATAAAAACCCCCTGAAGTGTGTGTGTGTTGGGAGTCGTGGTCTGTTCTAACACAGTCCGGCAAGATTCCTGATGGTATTGCTTATTCTGTGACAGACAAGAAATCACAGTAGCTGTTGCCTTGATACCTATGCAGTCCCCATCTCCACGTGTTTTTCAAATATATGTGAGCTCTAAGCTCTAATATTGTAAATTGAAATGAAATAGTTCAATTAAGTTCATGCATAGGTACTTCAAAACAGGGCAAAAAATCAGCAAATATTTCAATGTATTCAATTGCACTATTTTTTCCCATGAATATTTAAATTTTTTTTTTTATAGCATTCTTCATTTATTTTGCAATTTTGTTATCATTTCTCTATTGTGAGCTCACAAGCATTTGATGTATATGACAGATCATATCACAAAAGCATTATTCTTTGAAAACTCTTATTAGTTTCATGAAATTATTTTCATCATTGTCTTCATAAACTAGTTCAAATTTTCAGTCATCATGTAAAATATTTGGAAGCTTAGGCGCTGTAGTATTTAACTGTTCTGCTCAGTCATCACATGAAATACCTAACTGATTTGGCCATTACATGAAATCAGTAGCATTACTTCTACAGTCATGTTTGTAATATTCATTTCCAATATTGCCATGACAAATAGAATCTTCTATAAGGAATAGTGTCCCAGTAATTTCTCACTAGTCAGGATATAAGCGGGTACATGTAAATGTTACAAAGCAAATTTTTTCTAACATTGCCTCTCAGTTCATCTCAATTAGTTGTTATAAGGTTGGAAAAAAACTTTTGCTGTCTTCCTTTTTAGGTACTTCCTTCCACATAGAGTTTCTTTGATAAAATTTCTCCATCTTAAAATCTCATTCCGTTTTGGTAATTTGTTTCATGTACTTTGATAGAGAGTAATGACCAAACTTCATTTTCAGTATTTCTCTGAGTAGAAAGTAGTGTTGAACAATTTGTTAAATCCTTTTACCATTTCATTTCCAGATGGAACAAGTTATGCTTCTTCTAAACCATTTCTGTGGGTGCTCAAGGAATAGTATCTAGATATTATATAATGAATATGAACTGGTAATTATTCATATCAATTGGAATATTCATCTGTGCTGCATAAATTTTGTACTATATAAGTTTTAGTCTTGAACTTCTACATGAATATATGAACATTATGAATAAGCAAAAAATTAATTCCTTGAAGAACATAAACTTTGTAGGTAAACTTCTCTCCTCAGGACTTGCCATTTAGAAATAAAAAATGTGAAAGTTAAGTAACATGGTGTGCCTCACGTTCATCAGCTTGAATATGGAAAGACAAAACATCTTTAAATGTCAAGGACCAAACACTCTGACACAAAGGAATAACTAAATCATTGAAAGTAAATCAACACCATTCAGGGAAAGACCAGTTCCTTGAGAAGGATTCATGCAGATTATGCATTTACAAGTGTAAATGGTAAGACTTTTAAGCAATTTAAGTTTTCCTGAATGTCTTTGCATGTGGAACCATGGGTGGACTTCAAACCAGCAATGGTACAAGACACCCATCAGGTACTGAGGAATTACTATGAGCAGAACTGTGTTGTCAGCATTCCTGAAAGAAACCATCCTGGGACAGGTAGTAACATAAAGAACTTTCATTTTTTTCATGTGACTAAGAATTAATAATTCCTTGGGTTTTCATTGCTCATCTAAAGACACCTTGAAGGGGTTTCCATTGCCTCAAAAATCAAACTGCTTAAAAATGCCTGAAGCCACACATAAAATAATGGAGACATTAAAACCACTAGACACTGAAAAATGCAGGCACAGGCTAGAAGAGGCAATATGGACTCTCAGGAATATCTTAGACTCATAACATTTGCTTATTTATTTAACATAACAAGTTAAATGACCAAAGCTTGAGGTCTCTCCCTTAACCTTTTTCTACATCCCCAAATGCAAGCAAAACAAATAAAGAAAAAGTTCAGTGAGATAGTGTGGCTGTAATAAGTAGTATTGACATTCTTTACCAAGAGCCTGTCATTCTTTCCCTAAGTACCTTTTTACTATAGTGGTACTGAGTCATTTGCCCCTGTGGGCTTGTGATATTTAGGTCCCATGCTAACTGCTGTTCGCCCATTAGGCTTTCAATGAAGACAGAACCTAAAAAAAACCTGCTAAAAGGCACCGCTGAGCCACAGGGAAATTCAAACTGCTCTGCATGCTGGAGCTAACAGAGCTGCTAAAATCAAGGGATAAAGTTCAAAATGAGACCATTTCAGTGCCGTCTCCTCCAGAATGTGATTTGTTCTGCTTTGTTTTGTAGTGATTTGTTGTCTGTTACTTTTCCCTAAAATGGATTGCTATAAATGTGAACAAAGGTTTGAGAATCTCAGGGTTTTGCAATAAAGAGAAAGTAACAACTTCAATAAAATAAAATGGAAAGAAAGCTTTCCAGATATGTTGCTTTCCATCTTGAGGTCTCAAAGTGCATCGCTAGGATTTATGTTAAACTGATTCTTACAGCAATTTTGATAAGCAGACATCATCCCATTTTATATACAAGAGCCTTAAAAACAAATTCCTGTATAAACCAGTCTAAGTTGTGCCTTCTGCAGTCACATTCCTCCTCCAGCTCTACCTGGCAACACCATTCCCTTGTGCCTCAGCCGGATGCATGTTAGACTCTAAATGAACTGGTTCAGAGACATACACAGAAAGGCAACAAATCACATTTTTGTAGCCTCAGTTTACAGACAGACTGTTTCATCCAGTTCAGTCACTGCGGTCTTGAACTCATGGTCAAACCAAGGCAAAAGGGAGGCTGGGAAAGGAAGTTAGAGCAGGACCGCAAAATCTTATTTTGGTTTAAATTGTCATGGGCACGTACCCTGAGGCACGAAGGCCTGTGTCCCAGAGTAACTCACAGACCTTCTCCTTCTACCTCTGGGCCAGAGAGTCTAACCCAGTCGCCTTAGTTGCCCAAATTCAGGGCAAATTCAAGCCTCTAATTATAAGGAAGGTTATGTGAGATCTTGACCAGGAAACAACAAGAAGAGAGGCCAAGGCTCCTCCATTTTAATTCTTTGTTGGTTTGTTTTTTGGTTGTTGTTTTGTTTTGTTTTGTTTTGTGGTTCTTGGGGTTTTTTTTGAGGTGGGTGGTTATTTTGGTTTTTTTCTTCTTCTGTTTGTTGTTGTTGTTGTTGTTGACGCCCACATTTAAACTGGCTTAAAGCAATTCAAGTACCAGGACCAGGACTCACAGTTTTGCTCCTGAATTGAGACTGAACGTACAGTGGACAATTAAATATATTTTTTATTCTTTAAGCTTTAAAGAATCACATTTATCTGTCATGAAGGATATGCATCTCATCTACAATGTTAGGATTTTCCATGACTTTCATGACTAATTTTAGATCACCAATTTGGACTGGGGCTGAATAGCAGTCAGATTTCCTCCATATGACAACAGCCTATTACCACCTACCAGGGACACTCTGTCAACCCTGGAGCTCTTCCATCCTAACAGTCCAGTATCCTCCAGTTCAGCAAAAGTTAAATAAAGGAAACGCTTGCTAGTCTCAGGACGAATATGAGGAACTCGGTAGAAAATAACCTAGTAGTAAATTTTCTCCTCTTTATTTTCAGGAATGAGGATGAAACCCTGTACTACTGGAATTTAGGAGGATCGTGATTTTAATATGGAGGTCCGTTCCAGAGCATAACTGGATCAAGGGAAAAAGCAGAGGATAAATATAAAGACAAGTATTGCCTAGTAACAGTAATATTTAAGTGATCTGAAGAAGCTTTAGCATGCATCTGGATAAATAGCTATAATACTAATGAAACAACTTATGAAAAATAGGGATTCTGGGTAAGTTTAAACCATCAGTCTCTTTTGAAACATTTAAACCTACTGAAACCCCTCTTTTTTAGTTTCTCCAGTGGTCTCAATTTTAAATACAAATCCTCTTGTACTACACTTCTACCTTTCTATTTTAGCAACCACTTCTCTCCAACCCTCCTTTCATGTACATATACAGACACGTAGTGACGGTTTTGAATGTGGCAGAAGTTCTGTCAAGCTGAGCCTGTTCGTGAGAGAGGTTAGCAAACATTTTCATGGTTCAGTTTTCCATTCACTGCAATAAAGGGAGAGCATAATGACTGGGGAAGTGGCTGTGTCTCTAAGACTAAAGGTTTGGTCTCAAAACCATTTCAGTGAACGTCTTACAACTGTGAGAAAGAAGGATCTGAGTAAATGCATAATGGCTAAAATTTCAACCATTTTCATATATATTTCTCAAGTTTTCCTAAACAAAGATCAATCCTGGAGAGATAGAAAAGCAACAAACATAAATAAGGTTTCCTTTAACTGTTGATTTTAAAGCTGTGGTCTCTAACATGTGGCTCACGGGCAACATACCGTCGCAAGATGCTCTGATATTGCCCTCAGCCCAGGAAGCTGTCACCGCTGCCACGGTCCGGGCTGGCCGGCAAGTAAAGAACAAAGTTGCCTGCAGCATCCCTCTTGCTTCCCACTGCTGCCCACACTGCCACTGGGAACTGGAAGTCACAATTCTAGCAAACTCAAGGTGGGGTTTTGCTTGGGCCTCAATTATAGGCAAGACTTGATTCAGAAGCCAATAATTTTTGCAGAGGCAAATTAAGCTTGATGTCCAATGCATGTGCGATAAAAAAAAAAATAACGTTGCATGGTTTTAGAAAGTCAGAATACCAAATTAGTGAAGAATATCCTGAATTCAAATCAAGTAAATTAAAGATCACCAGATATTTCCACTTACTAAAGAACACTTTGGCAAGAATAGTTTTAGAATTAAAACAAACAAACAAAAACCCAAAACATTTTATTTCTACACACAAAAATACTATTATAGCTACAGGCTCATTAAAAGGAAAAAAAAAGATTACTGCTATCAAATTTGTATTCTTCAAAAAACAATCCTTTTTCCTTTCACATCTTTGTTGGAAATCTAGCTTGCTATAAGGCTTTTTATATGGCAATGGTGTTATTATGTTCTTTTGCATTGTAATGATGCTATGTTGTAATGAATTTTGATGTCATTACAGCAAGGGAACAGATGCTGCAATTAAGACCACTAAATGGAATTCAGTCCTTAAAGATTCATATATCCTGTGTGAAATTTTAATACCCTGTGTAGTATTTTTGACATCATTGGTCAGAAGAGGTTCAATAATAAAATTTGGACTAAGGTAATATTGCAAGGTACAAATTGTCAGAGAAACTGAGACATCCTTTTCTCTTCTCAGACAGTAAAGCAAAATGGAGCTGATTTGCCTTTGCCCTGAAATTTGTATGATGAAAAGTGGAACTGCAGCTAAATCAGACTCCTAGAATTTTTCACTCACACTTTTCAGATGCCAGTGACAAGGTAAGGAGAGTAGAGAACCAGATGTATTAATTTAAATTATATCCATGACACTTTAAATATACTGCAGAAAAGATATTTTTTCCAAAGCAAAGGAATATTGCTATCATAACTGTTTGAATGTATTAATGTAAAGCAATTAATGGTTTGGGGTTTTTGTTTTTGTTTGTTTGTTTGTTTGTTTGTTTGTTTGTTTTTTACAAAGATTGATTACTATACTGCTCTGTTTGCTGGAATACCCAACAACTTGTCAAAGTGATTTCAAATTTTAAAAAGTGAAGGAGCTAATCTTCTGACTAAAAGCAAAAATCAAAGTGCACTGAAATTTCTTTCACTACTGTTTGGTCTCAAAGATGACTTCTTCTTCTACCTGTGATGATCCAACTTTGTCTTTGTATCCCACAAAAGTTGTATTCATTAACAAACAGTTAAGTTGTAGGGCTAAAGCTGAAGATAGACTCTTTTTCTCTTGTGATCTCAAACTATGGAAATTACATCTAAGTTTTAGATTAATTTCTAAGGCAATTTAGAATGATTTTAGAATGAATCATTAAATGTTTCTGAATATTTTGTAGATGACTATTGTAGGCAAGTATTATGACTGTTGCTACACCTACAGGATTTTAAACTTGAAAGACATAGGGAAGCTTTTATTAAATAGTAATGCAAGGAATAAAGTTTTTTGTTTGTTTTTTATTAACTCCTAGCACTACTAGTAAGCTTTCTGTTTAGACAATTACTGCTGTGAGAGAAAAATGTCAATTTATCTTGAGTGAATTAAGGCTTAATTAACCTTACTTTCCCTCAAGGCCATTGATCTGGAAACAGCAAGTCAGTAATTGAATGTTGTAGCTACCACAACCCCCAGTTTCTTAAGACATGTGATTCATTTTCCTGAACTACCATGAGAGCAAGTGTGTTCTGGCTCTTAACAACCCTTTTGCTATAGCTTTCAATCCATCAAAAAAAGATTCAAATTCATGAGATGGTTCTCATTCTGCTCTTTTTAATTAGTGACATTATAGGACAAGTTTGTTTCGGCTTTCTATAATCTTATTTAGTGGAGCTGAATAAATTTTATAGTTACATTAGTATAGATGAAGCACAGATGATAATTTCTGTTATAGGATGTGCTAATGTGTTGAAAGAGAACAAACTATATTTATCTTGTTTTTACTGCTACATTTGTTCCCTGTAAAGCCAACCATTCATATTAAATAGACTGCCTATTCAACCTCCAACTGCTTGGGATCATCACACATCTGCAGACCCTTATATAGACTGTTTAAACTGGATTATGGCCATAGATCTATTATGGTTATATAAGATCAAAAGAGATGTAGTACAATGATGTTTTGGAGTAGCATAAGACAATTTTGGCCACTCTAGTGTCATTCATTGATTCAACCAAATAATGCTACAGATGGAATCATATATTAACTAGATTTGCTGGTAACTACGTAAGATGTGCACCAATCAACTTCAGCAGACCCACTCTATGTTTTATTAATTTAGACACTTTATCTTATTTACCATCGCTTCTTATTCAGTACAGAGAAACAAACTTCTGTGTAACTGAAGCTGCCAGGCCTGA
Source organism: Aviceda leuphotes (assembly GCA_035590175.1). NCBI lineage: Eukaryota > Metazoa > Chordata > Aves > Accipitriformes > Accipitridae > Aviceda > Aviceda leuphotes. The sequence goes on along the minus strand of JAVJGH010000008.1, from coordinate 1,727,861 downwards.
CTACTTTTATAAGAATCTGCTGAAGACATTTCACTACAGATGAAAACACTTCTCTGTTTTTCAGTCCTTTCTTACTAGTTTTTACTAGTATTACCATTTAGATCTTGACATCACCTCACCGCATTTGAGGATCTTCTATCTTTATATGTCTTTCTTTTAAACCCTTCCTGTACCATTTTTTGTCATCTGTCCTGAAAAGAAAAACAACTTTACAGTCCTGATAAATTAAACAGATTTTCTCTGAATCTTCCTAGATAAGTTCACAGATCTCTATTTCTATAGATTCATGCAATTTGCAAGCAATCCACTATAGGCACATACTTCACTGAAGAACTGCACTCTGAATTTCTAAAAAGCTTCCACTCAGTTTCATCAACACCACTTGGTTTCTTCTCTCTAGGAAAAGGACGTTTGTCAAATTAGATTGTTATGGTGACTCAGATTACAGTTCTGCCTGGGACTAAGAAAGATCCAATGTATTTTCCACTTTTTTCTGCCTTGAAGATTTTCCTTCTCCTTTTGAATCACCATTTTAGGAATCCCTATTTTGTTAACTGCTCCTGAAACTAGACAGGAGGAGAGACTGTGACTGTGTCTGTGCCGTTAAAAATTCCAGGACTGATCTCTGCCCTCGAGGCCAGCAGGCAGGGACCTTTCCATACCCTGCTGGGTTGCTCAATTTCCATCCAAAACAGAGTCCCTGGATGTGAACTGGATCTTAAAAGTGGGACCTGGCCTGCAGTGACTCTTGAGCTAAGCCCTGGTATTCCTTGGGATCATGCTAGTTGTGAAGGACCAAAATTGTCCTGGGATTGTTCTAACCATATAACACTAGAGACAAGAAGGACCAGTACCTGGAAAGTTTCCTGACACTGTCTAATTTACTGAATGGCCCATCTTTTACCTCCTGGCCTTCTGCTCCTACGATCCGGACGGCCCGATCACGCTCGGATCATGGGGTATCAGCCTTTCTGCTGGGGACGAAGATGCTGCTGACATTTTTAGAGGTTTGCTATTGAACCGCAACAGCAGCAAAACTCTTTCGTACCTTTCTTGTTTAAATAACAGCAAAAACATTCTCTAGTCTTTATGGCCTTGTAGAATAACTGCATGGCAATTTTTAATGAACTTTTCAGTTCAGTAGATCGGTAAGAGAGGAGATTCTTAAGGCAAAACAGAGATTTTGCCAGCCTGTAAAATGCTTCTGAAATTCCTCCTATTTTCATTTAAGTTTGGGGTTTTTTTCTAAGATAGAAGTAATCAAGAGCTATCATAAGCCATGGAGAGTGACTGCATGTAGAAAGTGATTTTTTAATCTGTATTCTAATATTTCTTTTTTGTGAACAGTGTCAAAAAGGCATGTGCAAAGGTAAGAACTTTCAAACCACTGTATGGATCAGAGAAGCAACAGTGCTCATTGTATGAAAGATATACTAGCTAAAATGGGTATCATAAGTCCATTGAAAATTTCGTGAAAATTCCAAGACACTATTTTCAACAGATCAGAGCACAGACAGAGAAGTCATAAATAGATTGCCCCAACAGTACTGAAGCTCCAGGCAAAAACTATAGTATTATGTGAACACAAAACTTTACTGGAATAGAACATCAAAATAAAGATATCCTAACTGTAGCAACAGGACAGTGAGATGTCACACTGACTTCTTGAGTAGTTTGACTGAATGAAGACAGCGCTGCTCTCTGAACACAGAGGTTTTCACTTATGATCTTTCATTCATGACAGTTTTAACATGCACACTGATGTCACAGTTCTGTAGTTGACACCAGATTAAATTTAATCTTCAAAGCTGACAGTGCTTTCCATTTTGGTTTCAGACCTAAATAGATACACAGTGCCAATTTCCACAGCTAGATTTTCTGCAGACCTTATCACTTGTATTATTAGGGTCAGAATTTTTTATCCTGAAGTATCTTCCCGATGTGGTTCAAAAGGAACCTGCACAGGCTGTATTTGCATTCTTATCTGAAGACAGACCTGGCTCCAGCTAGGTCGAATGTTTCTCTCCATTACTTTTACTACCCACGGCGTGAATGTGGCATTTCAAGATTCAGAGATTTCAGTGACATATGGAATCAATCCTCTCTCTTCCAGCCTGTATAGGTGGCATAGCAAAGTGTGATGCAGCAACCTCCCTCTCTTTCAAACGTATACAAACTCGTAAAACTGAAGTATTTTCAGTAGTTTGGATTTATAAGCTCCTGTCATCTCTGAACTACTCTTACTGGCTGGCTGCTGGGAAGTAATTAATTCCAAAACATAAGCTGTTTTTCAAAGTTAATGCTACTGAGCCAAAATTATTTTGCCCTGGTCTCCATCTTGTAATAACAAACTGACGCCCTATTGGACATCTCACAGCTCATCAGCAATGGATGTTTAGCAGCTGGTACACAAAAGGTTGTAGATGACACTCCTCCCTCGTAGGAAAGCGGCTGCACCAAAACGCCTGCTAGTCAGTTTTGGGTTCGGCCTGTTCTCTGGGAGAGGAATGGCTTTAGCCACCGGCCTTTCATCCCTGCCAGGGCCAGCTGATGATCTGGCAGAACACCGTGATCCACGGCACCGAAGAGTCCTCGTAAATCCAGGGACATTGGCCTGAAAGCCTGCGTTCTGTATCCAGGCAAGAGAAGAGAATGAATAGTAATAAATGTTCATCAAGGAACACTTGCGTAAAGAATGACTTCCATTTGTGTGTATGTCACAACAACAACTTATCCGCGTGGCAAACTCCATCTCCTTCAGTGCCAGTTTCTGCTCTCAAACTTTGCATGCCCATTCTCAGATGCTGTGCTGCTAGTGCAACACTCCTTATCGAGCAGGTGGCTGACTAATGAAAAGACATTTACAGCAGATGCAGACGGCATTTACAGATGCAGACTGTAAGCCTGGAAAAATCTTTAAAAAAAGATTCAGCTTCCTACTTTGCGTCACCACATGTGTTACATGTAGGAGTCTTCTTGCTGCCATAGGTGTGAGGTGTGGGTGGCCTCCGACTTTTTGGGTGCGGGTGTGTGGACGTAGGAAGGCTGTTTCAGCAAACCGTTACAGAGACAGCTTTTAGCTAGAGCCTGAAACTTCAGGTTTCATTTAGCTCGTTTCACTGGTTGCAACGGGTTTAATCATTAAATTTCAAAGAAAGGTGGTTCTGCTTTTTTAGCTTTCTGAGAAAACTGAAGAAAATGAACTCACTAGAAACTTAGTTGAAACTTCTCTTTCTTCTGCTATGCTCCTCTGCGCAGCAGCTGACAGCTCCAAACTATTACTTCTTACAAACCATTTCAGTAAGAGAGTTAATCAAAAGCAAAAAGAATAGTGTTCAGTGCTATTTTACCTCACAAAAATGAAAACAAAATAAAGCAAACCTAAACCCATTCAAAAACACATTCAAGGAATTTAAACACACTAAGCATCTCAGGCTTACTTGCTGCTAACACATATGGATCCATCAAGATCTCCCTGGAAAATTTCTGTAGTATTTGAAAAGTTTTAGTTAAAAACTGTACTATTTTGGGTTCATATTAAGTTATGTCTGTTTGTTGAAGACTTTTCAAGGGCCCTGCCAAATATACTTCCTTTGTGTGAAGGAAAATTTAAATTGTATAACAGAAAGTAAAATAAAATAAACCGAAACAAAATAAAATAAAATAAAATGGAGCAGTTTTCCCCTTGTCCTTTGTATTGCAATAACTGCATAAAGATGCTGCATAAGAAATGGGCACATATTTTCTTAATTGTGTAAGAGTTACCAGGCTTATAGTACCTGTACACAAACACTCATTTAAACAGAGACTTCCTAGCTGATTTCTCAATCCAAAAAGTACAGTAAATACCACCAGAGGACTGACAAGTTAGTTAAAGGGAGATCAGTTACTCAGCGTTGCACAGATAGATCCTGGATTAGGTACAGTGCTAGAATAACGGAGTAGATAGAGACCACAAAAAGAAGCGGAGGGCAGCCTGAAGAAGGAGAATGATGTCTGAGAAAAGTTAAATGTAAATATGAGGAGAGAAATCCAGACATGAAAAGCAAATCAAAGCCCTTCCTGCGAGTTCTCTCAGCTGAGAATAATGTTTGTATAGGTCCATAATTTTTTTTTCTGTATGTTCATAAATTAAAAATACTCTAGTTGAAGAGAAATGCCTATGCAAAGAGTAAACATTTATGCTGATTGCCTCTGTTAGGCTTTGATCAGAATAAGGTGGACAGTCAGCATTTCAGGGTTCTAATTAGAAAGTTTCTTTGGTTCACTGAGAATTTCACAGTGAAATGTTCCCTAATGTTAGCTGTCTACGTTTACACTGACTCCAGCGACACTTGCAGTTGTCACCAGTAGAACCACGTGCAGGTTTGATTCAGGACCAGTCATGGCAAGTCCTCCCATTCACTGCGCAGGTTTTGGATCATGGTTCATACGCACAGGCCGTTTTCTTTTATTTTCTGTTTAACTTTTTTCATTCTAATAGATTTGTGGTGTGCTTCATCTTTCCTGCTTTCACCTGTACCACTTTTGGATCTTTTATTTGGCTTTAAGTAGTTTTTTAGCCATTATCACAGTTTATGATTAAGTAACTGTGTGGAGATCCAGACACCAAAACACCTGAAAAACAGATATAGGCAATTTCACAAATTATATTAATTCATTGTTCTGTGAAAGAGATGATGCAGTCCAGAAGAAGAGTTATGCAGGCAAACTTAGTCGTATCCAATCTACGCTGTGCAGTGCAATGCCTTGGTGTCATAGCCCTAAGCCATCTCTAAATGGACTACTCTAGCTTAATTGAAGAAAGCAGTGTAAAATGAGGCCAACTCAGGTCCCAGTGCAGGACATGAGGTCCTTGTAATCTCCTCTTCCATTTTGTTATTGTCTTTGGCTAAACAGTGGCAAAGGCCATCGCAGTTTGAGAGCCTGGTACTTCTGTTGGGAAAAAGAATTGCAAAGTTGCAAGAGAAAGCATGCATGTTGATATGATTACTATAAAAAGAAAACACTTTATGCATAAATAATGGCTGTTCATGGAAAATTAATAATGTGGTTTATAACCAGGAGAACTGATGTATTGGGAGGGAATGAAAGAAAGAAAACATGCAGTCATCTAAAACCATCTACAAATTCTACAGTTATGTAGCAGGCAATGAGTGAAATCCAACTAAGGAATCATAAACCTGGTCAGCTTTGCTTTGTATTAGCCTATCTGTTGACAAGATTTTTATTTTTTCACTTGTTTACAATAAATTTGAAATTAAGCTGGAATGGCTTGGCTGCTATAATATTTTTCTCAAGTAATCATTCGGAAATGCCATCAACGCTTGAGGAAGCATGTCCACAGAAGTTTTGAAAAGCAGTCCCCATGTTTGTCACCAGAAAGTCCAGGGAAAGACTAAGCAGAAAGGACTATCAGTTTCTAGACAACTTCTTTCATGCCTGCACTGAACTTCATTGTGTGGCACAGGCAGATTCTTAAATTCAGTTTGTGCTGGAAACCTATTTGTTTTCTCAGAAACTGAACTGGAAATTGATGAAGTTTCTGGACTGAAGTATTGATCATATACTGTTTTGGAACTACTGGTCTACTTGATTGGTACACCTGTATAAATAAAGCAGCATATACTTTGAATATTTCATTATATTTGATTTCCCTTCCATTAGGCAGTCCTATGAGATCCCATAATTCTGCTGCACTCAGTAGATTGCCGTGGTATATGACATTTCAATTTATTATTTTGGACAGAACAGGGGTGGTTACGATGTACCGAGTCATTGTAAACAATTAACTGGATGCTATTTCAACAGACAAGTGTCAGCAGCGGGATAGTGCTGAGGAGGACAACAGTAAGAGCTCAATAGTTATATCACAAACAAGATGTGTAACTATATACACAGAATTGCAGTGTTTAAGTGCAACAAGCATTCAAGAGAGGGGGAAAAATATGAGCCAGATAGTTTACATATTAGTTTTATTTCATCTTGAACTCTTACCTTTAAAAGAATAAATCTGTCCAATTTCCATCATTTTTAGAGAAATATTACAATTTACAAGATAACTTTGAGTTATTTTTAAGCTAGGAAAGTATATTTTCTTTCTTCATTTACATGCAGACATGGATCCTGTGTAAGTGAAGGCAATGGAAATGTTGTTCATACAGAACGAAACTATATTTTTCCGCGTGGAAATTTGACTGCCAACATAGGTGAGTGATATTGTGTCTAAGGGAGTGGAATCATCCTGTGCTTAACACAAGCAGAATTAACAGCACATCTTTGCCACTGCAGGCACCTAACGGCACAGTGACCTTCTCATACGTGATGTGATGCAATTTTTACAGCCATTGAACTCCACTGATTTATCAGACACAAAACCTCACTGTACACCCACTTGAAAAGAAAACTTCATACTGGCATATATCCATGTCTTGAACCTTACTTAGCATCATTCATTTGACAGAATTAGCTTGTTAGTTAAACTACACAGAACTTTCCACCAGAGGCAAATGTACTAAGCTGTTAGTGTACCCTATGACTTAAATCAAAATTTACTGGCAATGCACAGTAACACATACGTATTTAGCACTGAGCCAATACAACTCCCATTGAAAACTTTTTTCTTTCATCACCTTTCCTTACCTGCTAAAACAGGTACTTGTTACCTCTTATCAAAGGATATAGGGACAAGAAAAAAAATCAATGTTGAGTGCTAGGATACCATTCAAGGCAACAGAAGTTCTGGGGCATATATATAACTTCAGATAAAATTGCCATCCAGGGACTGGCGAAAAGGAGGAGAAGGTATGGATCTTGCCTGCAAAGAAGTGAAATAACCCAGACAGCCATGACTAATGTTGAGATAAAACAGTCATTCAATTAAAAGATTTAAGGAAGGAAAACTCCTTCATATCCTGTACCTGGTCCAAATATTTTCTCTGTCTCTCATGCTCCCCTTGAGATTTCCCTTGTCTAGGAGCGTCTCCAAAGCAGTCTACCCCTTGTTAAAACACAAAAACATGGTATTCCCAAAGCAACAGAGAGACTCTTTCTGCATTCCTAGCATGGTTAATATGCAATGTAACCCAGCAACCAGAGAGAAATTGTTCTGGAGATCATAACAATAGGGATTCTCCTACCTTCAGACTTTGAGAATCTCCCAAGTCTGATAGAAAGCAAATAAATAAAAATTTGAATAGCATAGCAGAAGTCAGTAATTTGGGCATGAAAGTAACTTAGATAGTTCTGTACAGTTTCAAGCAGTCAGACCACCACCACTAAGCTGTTCTTTCAAACAGCAAGTATGTTTGTTTTTCTACAACCGCGGGGCAAGATTTATCAGTTAATATTCCTACTTGTGCCTACTACTGAAAAAAAGAAAACACGAAAAAAATGCAAGGAAAACATGAAAGGGTACCTTATTAAATTATTTTTTATTTTTATAAACATGTTAAATGTCTTAAATGTTTAAATGGTATTGGTGTGCATATGCAAAAACAAAGTAAAAAAATACAGTAGTGAAATAACAGATTTAAAGGGGCCAGATGTCACACTGTAGATATTACTTTTTTCAAGTGGTGTTCAGCAGCTACTTGTACAATGTGTCTGGGGAGATAATATAAATAGATGCCAAGCCCTAAAGTCTCTGACTGACTGACATTTTGGCAGTTACCAGTAGATGGCTGCAATTTCTAGTTGCTGAAATGGCTCACTCAGAACTATTCTGTTCCAAACAGCTGCTGGAAATGAAGCAGCCACTAGCTACATCCTGAAGACTATTGCTGCTGGGCTTGTCCTGCCTATGCAACAGAAAAATATCTACCTAAAAAAAAATGGATGTTTACAGACTGCGCCCGTGTCATCGGTACTTGTAGGATTCAATAGATATTTACAGCCTCTGGCTCTCAAAGGCCCCTCTTATCCTTCTCTTAGGTTAGTCATAAAGTCCATTAGGCACACGCACAGTTAAAAAATCTATGTGACACCCTCAACACATTTCTTCCCTCTACCCCTAAACAATCCAATATGCAGCTTTCTTTTCTCTGAAAAATAAGTGCAGAAATTGATATTGCAGGAGAAAACATATTTTACATTATTTTGCTTTATCAGAATTAGCATTTTGTTAAAAATAACTGCTCCCTTCTGCTGGTGTGCTTTATATCCAGGTTTTGAAACAATTTTTAATCTAGGGACTTTTCTTCATTTTTGTCTAGGTCTGAAATTAATGAGTTTAGTTTTATTTTAACAGCATGAATGTTTAACAGTATGAATATATAGAGTCCTATCTTCACACAATAAAGTTTTAGGGTGTTTTACTTATATCAGTGCCTCAGTATCACTTAACCTGTTGCAAAGACGTGAATGATGCATGTGAGATACATCAAAGAGCAAACCGTGTAACTGAAGAGAGCAAAGAAAGAGATGGAGGACAGTTACAGACCACAAAAAGTACAGTAAAGTGCAATAAACACTGTTCCAGTAGGCAGTGACATGGCCACTTCTCATTATTTGGGGAATTTTTGAATGGAGAGCTGAAAAACACTGAGGGAAATAGTGTCTCAAGGTGTGCTGGTTTTGGCTGGATAATTTTCTTCATAGTAGCTGTTCTGGGGCTGTGTTTTGGGTTTGTGCAGAAAGCAGTGCTGATGACCCAGGGATGTTTCAGCTGTACTG
>JAVJGH010000008.1:1674988-1695330 GCA_035590175.1 Aviceda leuphotes | reverse complement strand
TGCTGGCAGAAATAACAAATATAATTCTTACTAATAACCTTTAGACCTCTGAGATCCAGACATGCCCCCACCCCCAAGATCCAAAGAAGGTTTCATAGCAGTCCCTAACCATAGGAAACCTTCTCTGCCTCCAAAATCAAATTTCACACCTATTCTCCACTTTGAGTGGTTTTGTGCATTGTTCTAGGAAAGAGATTACTTTTTAAAGGAGTCCCAGTGTGCTCATTAGGAATGACAGCTCTTTGATTGTGGATTGCCTTGATGTCACCCATCTCAGCTATGAAAAGGTAAAATGCACATAAATCTTTTTTATTACAAATATCCCAAATACACAAAGAAGCTTCATATATTTATGAAAGGCATATGTGAGTTAATGAAATAAAACTTCAACTAGTCTACTTATATGAAGATCTTACCTAAAAGATACATTCTTCTGCATGTATTCAGTTGCCTTGTCCTACACAACTTCCTGATCTCTCTGGTCAAGGACTCTTCCTCCTTCTCACTCCACGTTTTAAGTTGTATTTATCAAAAGATACGCGCGACATTCAGTCTATACTGTTTACCTGCTTAATACTTAGCTTAAATACTGAACCCATTTGCTCTTTGCCAGGAAAATGTATATAAAAGAGGTTAGCCTTATGCAATGTGGACCTGCCATCACCATTAGGTCTCGCCTCACTAAAGATCAGACCCTGCCCTCTTTATTTAAATATCTAGACATAGGCAAAGATAATCATACCAGCCATTATGGCCAATCTCTGTCTTAGGCTCCTTACGGAGTTTCCATCCGCTTATTGTGTCTCTCCTTCAAACCCAATTCGACTTTCACACCTCAAGAGACAGCACGGATTCTTTTTTGAGCGAGTTATGGCATCTCTCGTCTCACTGAAGGTGTGCATATTGCTTTCTAAGTACAGGTGTCACATCCTAGGCATGGTAGATCTGTTAAAGGTTTCTTGACTGAGTGACTTAAAATGCACAATTTTATGTGAAGTGTCCCTGCTTACTGCATATTATGTTTTATATCTGCGAATAATTGAGAAATTAATGTATACATAATAGCTTTGGATTTAGATCAAGCACAAAAATAGCAATTAATTTTTATATCTAACAACCTTATGTGACTGATATCCAAAACTTATCTTAATGGAAACTGCAAAAATAATCATAAACAATAAATAAGAACACAGACTAAACCTTGCTGCCCTGAAAGTCAATGACAAAACTTCTTTTGATTGTAGTCACAAATTAACTAACCATTGTATTTTTTCAAGAAAAAGATGTTATCTTTGTTATGCTTTATGAACAAAGTCATTATGAGAGCTGAGTTAAAACCTTGGGCTTAACTCCTTTCATTGTTCATGTTCACTTTGACCCATGAAATCACTTGCATTGGATCAGCCAACAGAAACAACACTGCAGGCCATTAACAGAGATCTTGAAAAGTATATTGGAAGCACATAAAAGAGCACAAGCTGTAGTTTAGAGACGGACACTGCTTAGCTCAAAAATAAATGCCTATCTCACACAAGGACATCATATGCCCACAGAATAAGCCCTGGTTGTACAAAGCTGGTACAGAACTACCTCACACAGTCAATTGCCAAATTGCCATTTCTGTGCTTACACATCTGAGATCCTTTAATCAGAAACAAACTTGAAAGATGAATAGTTCACAAGCCAAAGAACTAAAACAATGGAAACACCTGTCATTACTGTTAATATTTTTTGTCTCCTTTTGTTTTCTTTTTTGTTTTTATTTTCTCATGTTGGTTTGTGAATAGGGGTTTTTGTTTTGGGGGCTTGGGGGGTTCTTTTATTTTTTTTCCTTTTTCTGAAAATTGTCTTTCTAATTCAAATCTTTATAAAGAATCAGATATCAAGGTAAGTGGAAGTTTATCATGCCTTCCTCAAAAACTTTTCAGCATTCAAATATATCAGAAGGCTTTAAAGTTACCAGGACTACCTGCTTTTATAACTTACTTAGTCATTCTGGTTTGATGCCTGGAGGAAAGCTACCTGGTTTGAAAAAGCTGAAGTGTAAATCAACTCCTTACACAGCTTGTCAGGTGTATTCATTGGTGATGATTAAAGTGGTGAGCAGAATGCTTTTTGTTATCTTTTTAGTGATTTTTTTTCCTTGTAATATTTAAGACAGGGAAATTCAAGTTCTTCACTGAGACAGTTTAGATAGTTTAAAATAGATCTAGATTTCAATTAAGTCAGATGGAAACTAAAAATAATATACTAGAATTTGCTTACGCTGGGTTAGACCAGTAGTAAGACAATCAGACAGCAAAATAAGAATCCCGACTAGAACAAAACTTGAGAATTAGGCTACATCTCTCCCAGAATGTTTCTACCTCTGTGGCTGGTGAATGAAAAGTTAGGTACCTTTGCTTTGAGACAACCACCTCCCATGTCCATATGATTTAGGTTGAACACAAATTCTTCAGTGGCACAAACTTAAGCAGTTGAAATTGATGGTCCTAAGTAAATTTAAGACACTCTAAAATTTGATTCATAAGGACATTCTTTTTAGGGATAATTGTTTATCTACTCATTCAATCACTTGCTATTGAGAATTACAAAAACATTCTGTAATATTAAAAAAAAAAATTGAACCCCCAAAACTGCAAGCTGCTTTTAAAAAAAAGATATATATATATTCAGGATAGCTTTAAAAGGTTGTGTTCTATAAATAGGAACTAAATATCAAAGCAGATTATGAAATAGCAATGACAAAGTTATTGACTGAAGAATTGTGCTCTCAAATATAAGCCTCTTTTGAATAAGCAGGTTAGGGAAATCAGATACGTATGCCTTTGCCTTAGATTCAGGGGCAGTTAAAAATACACAGTCAAGTCATTTTAACTTTCAGCACTTTTATTTTTATAACAGGGCTATTTTAAGCACAAAAAAAAAGAGCAAACTTCCTTTGAAAGGTTTTAGGAAGCTTCTATGACATTAGGAACTCACGTGTACCCTATGCTCTCTCCATCTACAGAACAGACATGCCTGCTCAAACAATGCATATTTTTAAGGTAAGAGAGTTGCCAGTAGATAGCAGAATGTAGTTAATGAATCAGTTATTCTTACCCATAAACAATAAAGCCAGTTTTATTTTTTTACCTTTCTGGGTACTATGCTCTCATTTAGAAAATGTCTGTTCTACAGTTTGTTCCTGGCTTTCCTTCTATCCCTTGCCCACATTCCACTGCATTTAAACAAAAAAACCCCAAACAAACAAACTAACAAAACCCCCATATAAACATATAATAAATAACTGTGTGTTCTTCTTTGGAGTATTTTGTTTATTAGTTTAATATGGTTTCTAGCTGACGACTTATTTATCTAGAAGAATGGAACTTGTGAGCTGAATTCTTCTTTACCTAGGTCAATTTTTTTTATTATAATCCTATTGGAAGAAAGAAAGAAAGAAAAAATAAAATAAATACATATCTTGCAATCACTTATACATATTTTCACCTTTAACTGGCGCCAATAGGATTTTTCCATCTTGCAAAAATCTTGCAGGAAAATATATGTACTGAAGACACTATTAGCAAGAGTAAACATAAGGAGGTAGTGGTCACTTCTGTTCATCAGAGAGCACCATTTCTTCATCCTTAGTCGATACTGGGCAACTTCTATTGCTGTCAATCACACCTTTCAAGTATACTAAACACACATTTAGGAAAGGGAAAAATATTTAGAAAATTCCCCCTGAAAATGGCAAATGCATTAAGCAAAAACCTCCATGACCTTTACCAGCATTTTCCAAAGTGCAAGTTTTCATCGCACTAAGAGAAATAATTATAGACTTCAATCTAGAAACACTTCAAAAGCCTTAACTCTTGGTCTGTACTTTCTCCATACCAGCTGTTCATACCTAAATAACTTCTTAAACCACATACAGCATCTCAGCTTTGAGCACATAGCTCTCAATTTCAATCTAAAAATTTAATATTTTCATGCTATTTTAATACAGTCTTTTTGTGATACAGAATACTACATTGGATTCAATTAATGTAACTTAAAATTAAAAGGAATATTTATGGATTTTAATTTTTTTTTTTTTTTTATAAATAGAAGGCGACAATGATTTGGAATAACAAAAATGTCTCTAATGTATTCAAGTTCAGGCAAACTTCGTGTACTTAAAGCACAATAGATTCTATAGTCAGCGGCATCTCAAAGAATAACATCGGCAGCTTTGGGCTCCACCTGCTTTGGCTATCCAGTGTAAATGCTGAAGTAATCTTTGGCAGCTTACTTGGTCAGAATGACAATTTACATCTCCAAAGCTGATCCTGACTGAGAGCAAGACTCCTTATCTTCTGTGGCAGTGCTTAGGGTCCTATATCCCTGGATGTTGAGCAGAAAGGTGAAAGCTAGAAATTAAGGTACAAAATGAACAGCCAGAGTGAGACGTCTAGTAGGTACCAGACTTACACTATTTACTATTCAGTATTTGTAAATTCTGTGTTGACACTCGCAAGCCGTGATAAACGGACGCTCGGTTTACAAACTGAAGTGCTCGTTGGGCTCTTAAGTTCAAATAAAGTTGTACAGCGTCTTTGCTTAGCTCCTTAGACGCACGAGAAATTAACAGGCAACCCCGTTCCAGAGGAATCCTTGGCCTATTCCTCTTCCCAGTCTGTACACTGATGTTGTTTGGCAGATTGCCAGCTGGCCTAGGGCAAAGTTGTGCCCGAAAGCATGCTGGCCAATGCTCATCCTTGTTTCGGTTTAGTTTATGTGTAGACATCGCTCAAGAAAGCTGTAGTCATGTTTTTAATCTGTTTAAAATGACTTCGAACTCATGTTCTAGAAAAACAGATTTTTTCATGTATCTAAATATTTTCTGACCATTTTCTAACAAAAAAGACCTTGACGTTTCAAAAAGCACTTTCAGTCGTATTCGTTTAGTATATGATGTCCACAAGAGCTTCTGATTTACTGTTGTTACATTTTAAACGGAGTGCAGCTTTCATGTAGGAGGTAGTAAGCAGAAGCACCTCGCCCCAGCTAAAACTGGAGCCTAAGGGGAACTTCTTTTCCTCTTTTTCATTCTTGGAAAACAGACTCAGGGAGCAACTAATCATAAAGAGGGTGCTGGGAAGACTTCCCAAAGACTTGCTGTCTGTAACCCGTCTTCTATACAAAAATAGAAAAACCTGCAGGGGAGGGGCTGAGCCACCTCTGACGTTACGGCCCCTCCAGAGCTTTGGGACGTACATAAGGGGGCACCGAATCCCAAGGGTCGACAAATCCCGACACCCGGAAAGCAGTATGTGAGTCCTCATTACACCTCTGCAGTCCACATAGATACAGCGAGTTTTCTAAGCTGCCTTCTATGAAAAGCCAACTGAACATTTCTTACATTTCCTTTTTCTTTTCTAGAAAAAAAAGGTGAAAACAAAACCGGATTTTTATTCTGTGGCAAAATAAAATACACTGCACTTAGAAGTAAAAACAGAGGAGAGTATTTCTTTAAACTTCTTGCCAAATACACTTATCTTTTTGGACCGCACTTAAAAAAAAATAAATAAATAATGGGAAAGAATTTACTACCGATCTGTATCACTATAGATCCATCTGTAAATGTTACGGTTAACCTTTTACTTATATGAAGTTTAGAAAGTTAGAAATTTCTAATGAAGTAAATTTTGAATTATTTGGGCTGTCAGCTCCAAGTGTATGTTCAGAGTACCTTCTCAATACTGCTAGAGATTTAGTAACTGGTGATTGCAGAATATCTTTATTGCCAAAAAATGGAAAGACTTTTCTTTGCCAAAATAAATCAGAAAGGGTCGTGTCTTCCACTTGTGTAAATCCTTGTAGCTCAGTTAAAGTCAGTGGATCTTAAGCATATTATACAAGCATGGGACTTCATCCGGTTTGTTTCTTCATTTATTTGGCAAAAGAAAAGCTTCAAAGCAAGGAAGAAGAAAGTTGTTATGAATTGATATAGAAAAAAAAAAAACGAAAAGAAAGAAACCAAACTTAACTTATTATTACTGTCTTCTTGAGCACAAAACACCTTTAAAGCCTACTGCATGTTTTATAGTGAATTGAACATAAAATTTATGCATACATTCTTTAAAGCAGGTATATAACTTCCTCACTGAATTTTAACCAAAGGAATGAAATAACTATTCCAAGCAAGGACATCATTATTGTTTCGTAACAGCTAAAAGGCATTTTATACATTATGTTTTGCAGACCTCGTAGGGTTTTGTTTTAAATAACAGTCTGTCTTTGTTTCCTTTTTTCTATTTGTGTGATGTCATATCTGAAAGCAATTAGTCAATGAAATCTTAACTGTGAAAGTTAAGTAAATATTGTGCCAAAGGAATGCTTCCAATTTAGGCATTCAGAATCAGATCTTAGTTCATGAATCTGATCTTATTTGTGGTCACAATGTGGTATCAAGATCCCCGTTACACTCAGTTATAATTATTTATAACTTACTGGTTGGTCATTTACATTTGTAGTTGATCGACAATTTGATTCATCAGTCTAAAAACGTATTTGCACAACAAATGGCAGCCAAACAAATGCAATACTTGGGTCAATAGATAATTAACTGGGAATGAACGTAAAAGAAAACAGGCTTTTTCCTCTATGCCTGGGACTGTATTGCATAGGTTCATATTTGGATTTTTTCCAATTTATAAGAGATTGTAAGACCTCATGAGATTTGAGAAGCCCAATATATGCACTTCCTCCCACCCCCATCTTGCACACTATTGTTTATTTGAAATAATTAATATAATATTTAGATTATGGCAAATTTGGTACCATATCTTTATATAAAATCAGGTTTGAAGACAGTTTTATCAAGATTATGATAAAGCAGTAAAAAGAGATTAAAAAATATTAACTTGTCTAATATGTAGTGGAAATTTATTCAGCCACAAGCTGTCTGTAATAAATGTTAATTGATTACATTTTATATTTTTGGTCTTCTTCCCAGAGACTCCAAGCTATTAATCTGACTCGAACACAGCCAGAATACTGTAACAATTCTTAGTCACTAAAAGCCTTAAGGGGAGCTCAGATCTGTTAGAATAAATGTTAATAGGTTTATCCACCTTAAATCAGGGAGTAAGGCAGAGAGGGAAAGGAAACAAAACAAAACATTTAAAAAAATGTATTATTTATATTTACTGAATTTTAATAAAAAACCTGTTGTGCTTGAGTTTGATATATATATCTCTTCATATTTTTAAAATTATGAGAATGTATGTTGTTTACTATGCTGCTGATGTATAGAGTTGGATGCAACATTTTCTGAAAGTAAAGGGCTGTGTATCAAACAAGTGGCCACCTGTTATTATTGAAGATTGTATTATATACAGTATTAATATACAGTATTACAGATGATTTTAAACCCAATTGAGTCAATATCAAATATCATCATATCCTCCTTGGTTTCCAGACCTTAGTATCTCTAGTGGGCTGGAGATATCTGAAATAACAAGCTGCCTAGTTCTGACCTCATACACTCTCTTTTGCATCCACAGCTGTAGAAGATCATGTGACGATGGAATCACCTATATGAGCATCTCATACTCAGAGTTCTCCCTTTGCAGCAATAATTTTGTTTCTTTCCCCTTTAATGACTTTTAACTGATGCTGTATATTTTACAATATCTTTGTCTAACTTAGCTTTTTATGCCACAAGGTCCTCAAACTTTAAAAAGGCAACCAGATGATAAAAATAATAATAATTTGAGTTTATTGAAAGGTTCAGGTTTGGGTGGGTTTTTTGTTTGGTTTGTTGTTTTATAATTAAGATTTTTCATAAAGGTTTCAGCTCTGAAACACGATCAGTTGTAGCTGCTGCATAGTGAAACTAAATGTTACCTTTACCTTTTCCCATTTTATGTCTGTGGATTTCCTGCAAGCAGCTATAATTTTATCTATTTAACACAATTTTTTATTTTTTTTTAATATAAGTGAAAAGTACAGTACCTTACTGCACATTGAGCAGCTGTGTGTCTGCTTCTCTTTCTTCACAGACATTTAAACAGCAAGTTCAGACCTGCACTCGATAGCAAGACTTTTCATTACCTGTACAAAGAAGGAGGACGGGACGTTCTCTCCCATAAAACCTGGGAGAACATTACAGATGAAAGAGCACAGGCCTCACGAAGTATTCTGGGATGGGGCGCAGAGTCCCAATAACGACATGCAGCAGCAACGCCCGTGCACGCGCTCTGGGTGAGTATAAATATAAATAAAATATATGAAGTTCATATTGCAGAACTGAGGTAAAGTTCACTTGCTTCTTTACGGTTAAGCAAAGAAACAGGGGCAACTACTCTTCTGTTCCCATCAGTCCAGCTCTTGGGCAGGAAAGTAATCTGAGGTCAGCTCCCTCCTCGCTCTGAGAGTTTTCACATCCTTGTCTTTCAGCTCATGAAAGAATGAGTCAATCTGCTCTGCAAATGCTCTTTGGGGCGTAGTGGTCAGGGTGGAAGGCAAATTAGCTGGCTGTTAAAGTTGTCCCACTCTGTCGAGAGGAACGTGAGGACACGTCGAAGGAGAGAAAGAGAGAGAGGACAACAAAATAGAAGCATGAGCTTGTCGAACGAAGCTAATTACGCCATTCGCTTCAGAGAGGGAGCGGTTTGCGTTCCCTAAACAATCTGCAGCCCAGGGTCCCATCCGTCACAGCCGGTCCCTGGATAACGGAGGTCACCGGCAGCAGCACGCACGGCCAGCGGCTGCCTGAGCTCTCCTGGAAGCTTCAGGAGGAGCCCCAAGAAAGGCAGGATGCCTCCCCGGTCTTCCGCAGCACGCCAACGAGTGTGTAATGAGTCGTTTCTCGCTAGAAAGTCAAAATGAAGTTAACGAGATTTCGGCTCAATATAGGCTTCAAGAAGTGCATTGCTCTTGCTGAAGAGAGAAGTTGAAAGGGGAGGTGACTGCAGAGAAATCTTGAAAAGTGTAGAATGAAAAAAAAAAAAACCCAACATATGAACATGCAAGCCTTTAACTGAGTAGAGTAATTTCAGATTTTTACAATCCAGACAGGAATTCTTTTGCCTGTTCAGCCTGTCAGCTGAATTTTAGGTTTTGCCTCATACACTGCAGACCTGTTGTTTCTGATGTGTGAATGGACTAACTTTGCTCCTAGCATGTGTTGTCATATTATTAGAGATCATATATACCTATGCTTTTCTAAAGAGCGGTGATAAATTGTGAAAATTTTTGCCAATTTTCTTAAGATTCCAGTCTAGTGATTAATTGTAAAGCTCATGTTCAACATAGCTATGCATGTTAATGACAATGACAATGGTTTTAAAGAATCTGGAAAAATGTGTCACAGGGAGGTTACCCACAGAATCGTTAAACATGAATCATCCTTGGGTGCCTATTCAAATGTAATTAGTGAGATGTAATTAGCATCTAATTATAATATCCCATATGAAAAATCTTGGCTGCCTTTTGCCATACTCTAGCCAAAATGTGACAGGAAATACCCCAAATCTTAAGATGCTCTTCTTTCGGCCAAAGAAAGCACATTCTAGCCTTCAAAAATATGCTCGCTTGCTTGGATTTAAAACTTACTGTTTTCTTGTTATTATCTGAGGAATCGATGGGTGACAGCAAGAATCCAAAGTGGTTAAATAAATAATTAGTGGAGTAAAACAATGAGCACAGCACTAGGAATCAGGGAGTGACGTGAAGGCAGCCAGGGAAATAGAGATTTTCCGGCGGGCGTCGTTGTGGGGACAGACCTAGGGCTGCCCGGCTAAGGGAAGCCTGTTTTGTGAGCTGACTTCATAAGCAGCATCACATGTCCTAACATGAGCCTGGTGAGCCCCAAAGTGTTTCAAATATACGTAAGGTTCTTTGGTGGATTGGGGTAATTTTATCTAATAAACCGGCCACGCTCTTGATTTCTCACCTTGCTGAGGCAGGCTGAAGGAATACGAAACCAAACTGAAGGTAGGTCAGAAAAAATGGAAGAGGTGCCAAAATAAACAGAGGCACGGTGGATAACAATGGGGGAAAGGAAAATACATTAAAAAAATAAACTTGTTTGATTATTTCCGTTAAACTGAAGACTTAAAGAACATAGTTTAATAAATCCTCCCTACGTTATATATAGGAAAACAACAAACATCCTTCTAAAATGAATAACGTATTTTATTCTCAGATAATGGAAAACTGCAATTCCATTCAAATAAAAACGAAAATATTTTCTCACAAACCTGCATTTAACTGAATGTCTGGCTCCCCATTCCTAGAATCTGACTTATGGCTTTGGTGCTGCATTCTCATTGCTGCTGGATTGAGGATTTTGTTTGTTTGTCTGTTTGGGGGAGGGGACAGCAGATTTCATTTCCTACAAGTAACAACACTGAAAAAATGTGGGATGAAAATAACAATATTTATGTTTAAATTATACAGTTATCATGAAGTCAACATCATGCATACTCTATATTTTATATAGTTATAAATTTTAAATGGTATAATTTGGAAAATTGTTCATTTTTCTTACAAATTTATGAACCAGCATAAACCTAGAGTTTATACACCAATAGCTTACGTTGCCTTTTTCTGAATAAGAAAGACTTCTTCTCTTAAAGGAGAGTTAGCAGAATTAGAACCAAATCTCATGTAGTCTTCATTAGATTAATGTCATAATATAAAAAAAAATATTTTTATACCATCTTCCTCCTTTAGATGTGCTTACAAGTTTTAGAATGCTACTAAGCATTTTCGTGAAGCATTATAAAAATGGGTGTTTTGTATAATTTCTATTTTCCAAAGATAAGAAAAGGCAGTTGTTGTGAAAAATAAAGCAACACTGATTCTTTTGTTATATTTTAAATTGATTATATTTAACTACATTTAATTTGCATAGTTAAAACACTTTTGCTTATTACAATAATGACTAACAAAAGGCTGTGTAACATACTTCAATTATATCATGTATGTGTAATTAAATCAACTCAGCATTTAAATTCAGATGGAAGCTATTTGCTTTCAAAAGTAATAGTTAATCTGTCTGTCTGTCTCTCTGACAGTAAGCTTTGCAACCCAGTGCAAATTTTAGAAAATGTTATTTCCTGAATTGTTGTCCAAATACCTTGTTTTCAGATTTCTCTTTTTTTTTCTTTTTTAGCTAGTACCTTCCTAAATTACCAAGAGGGCACAAAATAAATAAGCATGTGTGCATCTTTAAGATTATTAGACATGACCAACTGTTCTACATTTGCAAAGCCCACTCAAATGCAAACTTAAGGAATAGCACAAAAGGTATTAGAAAAAGCATAATGCTGTTATAGATATAGTATGGGTTCTATTCATCATATGTAAACTGTTGTTATATAACCATATGGTTGTCAAGGTCTAATTTCAGAAAACTGTTATATGGTACATAGAAAATGAAGGAAATTACTTTCCTCCATTCACCATGTCCATTTCGATTATAAACGATTTATTTCTTTTACTTTGTTCACTGGGACTTATATTCAAATATAGAAACTGCCATGACCTTTGTGGCCTAAAAGGCTGTACTACCAGAAGAGTGGAAGCAGAATTTTTATGTCATTTTAAGATTTTATAGGACCTCTAGCGCTGTGTCTTTTACTGACAATCCCGTGAGAAAAATAACTCTTCTCTTAGTCCTCAGCCCAGCGCTTCCGTTTCAAATCTGCGTTTCCCACGTTGGAAAGTCTTTTTTGGACCTGCTTTCACAACTCCATGAAAATTATGGTATGATTTCTTCACGCGTGGTCAAATTGCGTTTGGGGTGGTTCTTCTCGAGAGGGGCTGCACGCGAGGCGGTGGCCGGCGCTGGCAGAAGGTTGGGGTGGTCTGAGCCCTGGAGAACTCCGTAGCCCTCCCGCTTCTGCCGTCGTCCCCTGCCGAGCCCCCGCTGGTTCTGTGTCCGCGTCGTGGAGGAGGACGCCAGGGGAGCCGAGGAAAACAAAATGTTCTTCGGCGGGCAAGTGTCTGCCTTTGGTTTGGTAAAGGACGCACATGTGTAGTTTGTTTCTTCTGTGGTGAACCTGGATTAATCTTGTAGATGTGTTTAGTTTTTCTTCAAGGTTTGATGCGAATGATAAATAAATAGCAGGTTTCCAACTGCACGGATTAGATATGCTCTGACATAATAGCATTAGCCTGGAAAATAATGTTATTAGCATTATATAATGTCACTATATTTAAGGAGCATGGCTCCAAGCTCCCGTGATTTTTCATTATTAATGTTCTGCTAAAATAATTGTGTCTGGTAGCAAATACTTCTCCATTCAGCAAATGTTTCTCTGCCTTGGCCGAAATGAACAGCTCATAAATAGAATGGCACATCACCATGAACCAGCTATAACCCAAGTTGCTGTGAGATGTTTGTTAATGCTACAGTGCCTGCAGGAGAATTAAGAGCCTCTGACAGCATTCTGCTTTGAGGAATTAAATACCAATTTTTCTCACAGAATGCCACTGGGCCTTGGCAGAGACTGTCATTCAACTCCTTGACCTCTTGGGAGAGGTAAGTCAGGAGATAAATTTCAATGATGTTACCATCTCTACCTTCCTGCCGACACTGAAAAACACCTCAGCTCTGAAATCCAGACTCAGGGCAAGAGAGGAAAATACTAAAATTTGCCTTTGAGCAGTTCAGGTGTAATCCCCTGCAGCTACAATATCAACCATGCTGCCTTTTCTGAGAGTGAGGCTATAGATCTGCTGTGCTCACTACCCCGTTTTAGCTGTACCCTGAGTCCTGTGACACCCCACACACTCCAATCACCCACACACCAGTCAGCTTGCCATAGAACTTTGAGCAGAAGAAAACAACAAAACAGCAATTATCTGCTATAGCCACCCTTGGTCTATGACTCCTCGTCTTAAGGTAATCTTTTGAGACGTGTTCATGATCTAGTTCTCCCTTGTAAGTCTTGTTTCAAAAGCAGCAGAGTGAAAACAGGGTCCTGCTCAGTCCTGAAGAGCTGCAAGTAAATAGACGGGACTGACTCGTAACCCAGCTCCCGACAGCCACTGCATTCTTGGCTGCGCTTGTCTGAGAATGAAGAGGTGGCACTGCCAACAGGGCATTTCGTCCTGCGTTAGAAAATACTCTTCTGGACTAAGTATCTGGAATTTTATTTTCATGACCAGTGACTCAATTCAAGACCAAAAGACTTACTACTCACCCCACTCCCCCTCCTTGAGCATGGGCTGTAGAAGAAAAGAACGCTGGACCTTTAATTCCAAACAGGGAAACTTGAACCCAATAGAAACTGTGGTAGATAAGTGACTACCAGTAATAGTTTTGGGGAAGAACTTTGTAAATTGAATATGTATAATTGAACTGTATAAATTGCTTGCCCCTTGAGGTACGAGGGGTGCTAGCTTTGTGGATTACCACCGAGCCCCCATCTTTACGCAAACATGACTTGGAATAAAATACCTCTGCTCTGAGTGTATATTGGAGTTTTGCACATCGGGTAAATGACCCCACTTTTGGGACAACACTGTTAAAAATAAGCTGCAGGGGAAAAAAAAGAACATGTAAAACATGGGCATGACTTTATCCTTCTGTTACTCCAGATTATATGTCGTTGTACCAGATGAAGTGGATGGATTCATGGATCGCTCACATTTCATCCACCTCCTGCTTCTCAAGCCTGATAATTTACTGTTGCTTTGGTTGTTTGAAATGAGAATATTTGTTTTCTAGCCTTCGGGTAGCCTGTTACTGTTAAACCCCTCACTCCCAATCTGGTTGGTGCAATGTCTTGCTTGAAGTTATTTCCCATTTAATGACAATCAAGTCAAGTGCATCAACATATATAGTTTATCAGTGCTTTTGAACAAGACATGATTTTTCATTTTTATGTAATGGGCTCCTAATCTTCCATATGATATTTGAAGATCCACACCACTCTCCAAACATCAGTATGCTGCACTTGAAAATCCAAAATATTTTTTGGTGCCACAAAATGTTGCAAATAGTGTCTTGTTTCCACTCCTTCCCTAGTCCTAATATTTCAGTCCTAAGTGTAAGTAGGCAGAAAAATGATGTAACTCAGTTTCAAACTTCCCAAATCAAATCAAGTTTATTTTAATAGAAATTCCACAGTAATCCCTTCTCCTTAGGATTTTTCAGAATATGTAAATTTTCCCATAATATTGAAGCATATTCCATGTGGGCTGGAACGATAGCCAATTAAAACAATCTCATGACAAACCCACTAACAGGTGGGTTTGTAACAAAAATGTTGATAGACACATCAAGCTAAATGAAGGCTGAATCTATGTTTAAATACAGATATGTCTGAGAATGATAAAAGCTTGTAATCAGAAAATAAGTAACTTGTCTTTATCCCACTCTACTGTGTTGCTGATTTTTTTTTTTTTTTTTTCATTTGGAATCAGACCTTGTAACCTATTTTAAAGATTTCCAGTCCTTTCAGAACTGAACACCACCTTTAGCCAAAGAAGGCAGTAGCTGACTGTACCAGCATTTAATGAGAACACAGGCATAGTTTTTAGAAAAATAACTGGCTAAAAGTGAGCTATTAAAGATAGTCACAAGCTTTTTAGAAAAAGTGGTATTGGTCTTTGGGGGAGAGGTAGTTAGAAACATGTAGTTATCCGTAATTAAAATGGTTATCTATATTGAAAAATTATGGCTATATTATCTACAACCATGCTAAAAGGGCTTGAAGTGGCAAAAATACCCTATACTATTGAAAAAAACCTAAAACCAAAACCAACCAAAACATAAATGCAAGTTTCCAGTAGTCCATTCTGAAAACTTCCACGGATTTTGTAAATCAGGATTTAGAAGCCTGTAAGGGAAACCAGACCAATAAATTTCATCAAAGAAAATAGATAAGAAACATTGACTTTTTGTTGCTTCACAAATTCTTTGTGAGTAGCTTGGAATATTTGAGATTGTTTTCTTAATTATCTACTGAGTAATGTCAGCAAATAATTTCTGACCATAAACCACTCAGAAGCAGCTCATTACAATTAGCTGATAGTCAGAACTCAAGATACACTAGTTAATTCTGATTGGATGTGTGGGACTGTTGGTGATTACAGGACTTGAGAGCTTCCCTGTTCGTCTGTATCTCTCTCCAGAGGGACAGAACATAGCACGGTTGTTTTCCATAGAAAAAAAGCATGCAGGCTCTTGCGAAAGTCAAAATAAGGTCATAATAAGCTGCCTAAAGTGATGCAACAATAAAAATCTTTATGTCATTCTGTAGAGTGAGTGAGGCTAGCTCAATAACCTACTCTGATTCACTCTGGCAAAGTTTTGTGGGAATACGAAGGAAACAGTATGCGGATCCTCCATCTTTCACCCAGCTACAGTCTTCTGCGTGTGTTTGGAAAGGGGCTCGGAGAGTTGAACCTGAGCACGTCTCAGCTGTGCTCAAAAATCTGAGATATACAGCCTTCTGGCACTGTGGAGGGGTGACCTCCCAGAGTGGTTCCGGGAGATGCTGTCTGTGAAGAACGGGAGAGACTGGGGAAAGAATGGAGGTCTTCCCCACCTTCTCTCCCACCCCTTACAGAACTCCAGATTGCTAGTGCAATCGCCAGGGCATTTTGGTCTTTGAATTTACATTAACCATGGGTCTGCTGCGTGGTTAAGTCCTTCCACAAGTACTTAAGAATGGGAGTGTTTAAAAGGGGGTAACTGTTCCCCTTCAGCGGTTCGGTTTAGGTCAGCTGTATGCGTAGGTAGCAAACCACCCGATCGCCTCTACTGACTGAGGTTTCTTCACATCGTGGAGAGGTCTTGGAGCTCATGAACTAGATTCTTTTAGGATAAAATTCTGCTAGAAAAACGTATTCCAGAAGGGCACCTTTGAACAAAGCTCACAAGAAAAAAGTGTTTTGGTCAAATTCAACAGAGAGGCATAAATAGAAGAGTGGCATGTCAGCATACTTGTACTCAGAAAAAGAGATGAAGTGTTGCATAAATCTAGAGAGCATTTTCAGCTGAAATTGTAAATTTTTGCCAGATTATTTAGTGATATAACAGTTTTTTCTAAATTTAAAGCAATGTCTTAAGGTGAAGTAGAGTTAGTGGACAGTGCCCAGAGAAACTGATGATAACATTGAATGGAGGTATGTGGGAGTGCTCAGAGGTTAACTATCTCTATGTTCATGCTTTCATTTTTCTCTCTCTTTCATACTAACAGGCAAAACTTAACTTCAGTATATTCAAAATTCCTCTACAAATTATTAAACATCAAGAACTGTGAAAGCAAGAGTTGTTAATGTAAGCTGTTTAAGAATACCAACATAAATGGATTAATTATTTAGAGATCGTTCCCATTCACCATAAGAAAACAAGCAGCAGGATTTGTATTATTGTCTTAACCTGGCATTCAGACAAATGGAGCTCAATATTTAATAAATGTGAATGGAAAATTTAAAGACTTGATTACGTTGGCTGTTATGGCCCAACATCATACTTGCATATAAAAAGGGAAAATCATTAAATAAGAGTCCAAGTAAGTGTGAGGATATGACCAATTTATTTGCTTTGTGCTTTTATTTTTGTTGTTGTTTAGGTGGGCATATATATCAAATTATGCTTTGGTAAATATGTAGTATTTTGTTTCCCTGATTAAATGGGTTTTTTTGGATAATTATTATTATTGGGGAGTACTAAATAACACATAAGCAAAAAAATGAATAACAGAAATTGTGCATAATTTAAAACTCTTTTTCTTGAGTGATGTCATTCTGTTCCTTTCTCTTCTGACTTCGTTGTCAGAAGGTATAGGAGCAGTACTATTTTTTTACTGGTCGTTTGTAGTATTATTGGTGCTGTTCCAGGTGGTGACTGGAGTCCTTAACAAACCATAAAGAACAGCTGACATTGCTAACATTAGTTGCTATCTAACAGTGACATTTAGGAAAAAAAAAACCCATCTCTTTTCTTTTTGTTTCTTTGTCCTGCCTTTTGGTATTTCTCTCACAACCCTAGAACTCACCTGATTAGCTCGTCTATAATAAAAAACCTAGCTCCCAGTTAGCCCACCATTAGTTGTTCAAGTATACATCTTTTAAAATAGAAATTTGCAACAAAAATAGACAACAGTTTCACCTAATGGTTGGTTTCCTAAATGAAAATAAAAAATAACACTCCTGCATAGATCAAGGAATCTGTGAATCTTCCAAATCGATTTTCCACATTTGTCATGCTCCAACTACAAAGCTCTTCAACATCTTGGGTTCTGCCACAGCTGGGCAAAGGCTTTTATCCAGTTCAGTAGTACTACTTCCAGTACAGTCTGGACTCCCTGCAATTTTTTTCTGCCAGGTTTTTTTCTAGCTAGTCAGTCTTCGTCTTCTATTTGATCCATCTCTGCTAAGGATTTGTTTACTGCAGTGTAATAAAGCCTTGGACAACAGAAGTACTAATCCTGACCCCAGTCATGTTCGTCACAGAAGGTTATTTTCCTCGTGCAGGGTAAGGCCAAGACCTATGGACTCTTGTGGCTACTGTTGCTTTTTCAAGAAAACTAAATTTAAACTCTTCTGTAGTTTTCCAGTGAACTGATCCCAAACATCAGGGTTCGTATGACTTTGAGTTCAAAAAAAAGCAGGTGAAAGCTAGTAGTACTCAGATTTATTTAAACACAAATCTGACCAAACAAACAAACAAACAAAACCCAACCAAAACAACCCCCAAAACCCAACCCCCAAACTCCCCAAAACCGCTCCAGGGGCAAAAAGCTGCATAAGCCAAGACTAAAATAAGGAATTTTATTAAATCTTATGAGCCTGTATAAAATCCTGATAAATATCAAGCAGCTCTAACGCTCCCAACCACTTGCAAACGCCTAAAAAGACTCTCTTCCCTTCTTGTTCTGTAGCAAAAAAAAAAAAAAATTCACTCCACAGCTGTTGTCTATTACCCTAGAGACGATGCTAACAGCGGGGGTGCAAGGAGCCCCTGGCGATGGAGGGTGCAGGCGTGATCGCGTCTAACCGGAGCGGCGTGAATGCTCCGAGCGTAACGGAGCGAGTGGCCTGACGGCTCCTGCCCGCCGAGCTTCGCCGCCCACCGCCACCCGCTCCCCCAGCGGCAGGCCCCTTGGGAAAAGCACAGTCCCCTTAATTTACTGGTGGCGGTGGGAGAACAGTTGTCAAAGCGCCTGGGAGCAGACCAGCAGACTGTTGACTTAATTATGCCAGACAACAGGGCCAACATTTTAAAGCTGTGAAAGATGGCAATTTTTCACACTTCACCTTCCCCCATTTTTTTTCCTGATAGCCAGGCTTAACCGATACAAGTCATTCAAAATATTAAATATAAAAATTATCCTCGTGCCTCTTCCAAATGCAAAATAAAATAAACCCTCACAACTAGAATTAAGTCACTCAATAGTAACTTTTATGTTAGGATTCAATGACATAATGCTGTTATTTCATAATAAGTTTAAAGAAATAATGTACAACATGGTCTACTTTTTAGATCCCACCTTATGAGTGTTACAGGAATGCAGCCACACTGATAGATTGATAGATCTAAGTTGCTAGATACTAGGTAGAAAGTAAAAAGCTCATACATTCTGATCTCATACATCTATAATGTCCAGGCTTTTTATTGCCCTTATGTAAATTTTCAGTAATGACTTCTAATTTGTGCTCTTGAGTCTGCACGTGAAGGCTGAGAGGTTCATCCTTTCCTCCGTAACTGGGCCGTATGAGGCTCACTGCAGTTTTTAAGTGCCTTCTGCTCAAAGGGCTGCGCTACCAGACCATACTTCAGATTTGTCTGTAATTGGCCTGAGATTTTTCTTCTGCATAATGACTCTTTTCAGTATTATGTCTGCATGACTAAAACATTTATAAAACCGGTCAGCTGAACTATAGTATACGCTTACATCATACTTTCCATTAGCATATCTCATTTTTTTTTTACAAAAATATATATCAGTACCTCAGTGCTATATTTATTATAGAATAAAATTAGATACCAATCTTGTGACTTATTCTGGTTCCGTAAATCTAATAACTTGTACATAAATCCATCTGCAAGCCATTTTGATCTGATATTTTGTTGATGAGAGTTAAAAATGCACTGTTTAAGCTATTTAGACTGTTTCATAACAGATGTACCACTTTTCTGAAGTCTACTTTCAAATCTGATTTTTGGTGTAAACAACCACATTAATGTTTTTCCATTGATACAAAAAAACCCCTTTGTTTGAATTTAACTATTTTGAACAATCTTGACTTTGTTAAAGCTGTTGGCTCAGGCAAACATTAGCTTGCTTTTCAGGGCTTCTTCAGCTGCAATCAGTATTCTGAAACTCTGGAATTTAAAATAAATGTTTAATGATTTCATATCTAAGTATAGAAACAGCGAAGGACTACTGGGTCAAAGTAGGAGGCGCTGACTGCCATTTGCCCTATTACATTTTTGCTAATTCCAGCTAAGGTTGGAGGCAGATTTCATTGTAAAAGGTGCATATCACCCCCCTTTGGAGCAAGAAACAAGTGGACCACCAGTGGACAGCATTTTCACTGTGTTGACTCCTGCTTATAAATAACCTGTTTCAGGCAACTCCTGACTCTGTGTTCTTGTTTCTAAAATACTGATATTTCATTTATTTCGGCTCAGAGGTGGCACCCAAAACCACCACACAGTCAAAGCACAGCTGCCCTTATAAACGTACAATGAACAGGATTTATTCATGTCCAGTTCTTCTGGACGATGATGGTTTGATGAGGTCTACAGAGAGAGGAATAAGACTTCGAAATCAATAGAATTTGAATTTACATGAGGTAGTAGATATTGTTCACCTAAACCTGAGACAAGCACACTGGACAAGTCTACGGTGGAGTTTTAAAATATGATTCAGTGCTCTTTAGCATTGCTTCCTGAATCTCTGCTCTCTGCTCCTGGTCTTAACTGTTACTTTAGAAAAGATATGCTTGATTCATGGTGGATCCTTGATACCCTGCTCTAACCATATTTCATTTAAAAATAGATAGGAAACTTGTTATAAAATATATTACGTACCGATTTGTACGGGGCTTTAAAGGGATCTATAACAGAGATTTAACTCTGCATAAAACCTGAAAGCAAACAAAATACTTCTGTTGACCAGTATTGTTATTAATTCTCCTTGGGGAGGATGTCTGTCCTTGAATAAGTAGCTTTCATTTCTCCCAGAACACTATATTTTGTGTGATACACCACATGCTTAAAACATCAGTGTCTGTTGCCATGGAATTTATTTCCCTGCTGGATCAAGCACAGGAAGAAAGTTTAATTTAAATGTGTAGATCTGAAATCTAGAAAAATGCTGAATACTATGTATGGAAAA